>CP135585.1:3680586-3780021 GCA_032401905.1 Swietenia macrophylla | reverse complement strand
CATGGATTGTATTATTGCAGATATTTTGATAATTGATCAATATTTTTTGAAAATAAATTTTAAATTTCAAAAAAAAATTATTTAATTTAATTTTGTAAATAATTTTGTCTTATTAATCTATTTAATTCTTTTAATAATTTTGTGTTTAAAAATTTATTTTGATTAATTGTGACAAGTTATAAGATAATCTTATTTTATACTTTTATTAATGTTTAATTGTGACACATTTTATAAAGAAATCTTATTCCATATGTTTATTTAATTATTTATATTTATAATAATCATAATAATGATATTTTATTTTGATTAGAATTTTTAAATAATCTTAGTATATTTGGTATGTTAATTGTTTTTTAATTTTTTAAATAAGAATAATAGTATGAATTATTAGTATTTATTTGTACATAATTTTAAAAAATCATAAATATATATATATATATATTTATGATTAAAAATTACAGGTGAATATAGTAAGACTTAGTTAAAAGATGATGAATTAAAAATATATGATCAGATATATAAGGCCTTTTTTTTTTCTGAAATTGATCTTAACCCATTCCTGCCAACAGCTTATGTGCGGATCTTTTAAACTGGAAGGCATCTGTTGAGTGCTACAAGAACGTTTGTATTCTTCTCAAAACTTGAGGAAGGTGTATGTTCATCTCCTTTGCTGTTGTTGTTGTTATTATTATTATGTTAAAAAAATCGACTGGCGGTTTTGGACCATCCCTTTAAGTTACCTCCGGATTCTTCATTCTTTATGCAATTACCTAAGTCGGTCCTTGATCTCCTAATAAAATTGATACAACCAAAGATATAATAAATTGATTGATTTTGTAAACTTGGAGTTCCTTGGAAATGCCAAAATGCGACGGGTACTTGAACAAGAGGATAATATTTCGGAGTCTTGTTATCAATAAAACTTGACCTTTACTAAGCAGAGCAGAGCCGAGCACAGCAGCTTTCTATGATTGATGATTTCTGTGTCATAGTTTTAGAATATGCCTTCGCTCTACTATAAAAAGCCAATCAGAGTTTCCTCGGCGCATCCTGCATTTTCTGTCCTATGATTTAGTGTATATATTTCCAACAGAAAAATTCATGGATTTCGGTGACTATTTTCGAAGCCAATAGGAGTATTTTGATGCATAGACTTAATAATCATGGTCAATGAATAGTTTCCCAAATACAGAACAACGGATCACATGCAATCTTGACGATGGTTTGGGTTTAGCGTCGAGGTCACAGAAATCCCTTCGCATTGGCAAGCAAGGCAAAACGGTTGAGGCCCAGATCATGATCACGATCAGTTCTCTTAATCTGTTCTTTCCATAGCCGAAAGGTCAAATCAATTAGACCATCCCTCAGAACTGAGATCATCATCGTTGAGCTTGCCCGATACTATAACTGCTTTCTGATGTCAGAATTAATTTCTCAATTAGTATGTGTAATACTGATATTAGATCATTTGGCTCATTAGTTTATATTCCCCCTGATTTTGAATGAACCGACTCCCCCTTTCTTTCTTGAACTTCATTACACGCAGCACTTATAAAACAAAGCAAAAGCACGTGCCTCAACATTCCTTCGATTCAATAATGACCAGGATAAGATTCCCCTTTCTCAATAGTCGTAAATTTATCCACTTTTGAGAAAGAGGAAAACAAAAGACTTCAACAGTAATTTTTGTGTTACAGTGCAAGAGGATGATCAAGTTTAATTTAATAGAACTAGATTTGTGTCATTGAAATGCTATGCCCAAAAAATGGAATTTTTCTTGGGTTGCCAACAAGAGCTCAAATTTTACAAATACATAAATGTCATAGTAATGAAAAAAAAGATATACATATTTAAATTTGGGTACATTTTTTGACTCAACAGGCTCTGTTGTACACCAAATCGCTTGTAACACTCGGCACAAATTTTCTACGCAACATTTGGCGCCTAAGAATTAACCAAACGCAACTGTAACCCAACTCGAGAATAATTTAATTTAGTTTATCCTTGTGCTGTTCCTCCTTCCCCACCACTTCTTTTTCACCCTATTAATGGCGCCTTCCTCCGTCCCGAGCTTATTCAAAATCAACTTCGTCTCCCGTAGTCGTGCCCCATAATCCTTTTTCCAGGCTTCGAACATCTGCTTCAACCTTCTAAGCTCCTTGTCTGGATTTAAACTTGCTTCGACCTGACCTGACTTTACCTCCACTAAGAACTTGGCATCGTCGCCAAATACTTGGTTTCTTTGCTCAAATTCTTCGGCCAACCGGCTTATGACACTTAAACCCGTGCTCATTGGTCTCACTCCATTGCTCTCTTGTCCCTTGTAATTGCTTCCCGTGTCCCAGCTGTAGTCTACTTCATCACTAGCATTGACTGATGCATCAGAATTTCGCTCTGAATCATCTATTGCTAGGCTTTTCTTGGCAATGGAAAGACTGGATTGTAGAGATCTCATTTGTTTTTGCCACACTTCTTCCATGGACTTCATTTTCTGCTCATATTCAGACCAACGGCTCTCATACTGTTGAAGTCGTTGATGGAGGATGTCATTTTCCTCCTCTTTCTCTCTAAGAGCAGCCTCAGCTTTAAGAACTCGGCGTTGTAATTCAGCAAGAAATGATGCCTTCACTAGCACCTCATCTGACTCATTTCCCTATGCAAAATTGTAACCAATTAGTATTTCAAATGCAAAAGAATACCTTTACTCCAAAAATATCACATGCACACTCATTTCTGGACATCTCATTTTTTATGATATTCATTGGTTACTGGGAATCTGTACCACACTCGTTGGATGGAACTAAAGATAATTTTCTGGGATAGTGGCAAAACTAAATCGAACTTCCCCCCGTCTGTTATGGAAATATTCTCCTATAACCCTTGCAAGAAATGCTAAATTTCTGGAGGCATGAGATTTAAAACTACGCTAATTAAAACATTTGCCAAAATTCATGCTAAGATGGAGATTGAGACAGATATAGCTTCTTTTTTTTTTTTTTTTTGGTTCTAACATGGAAGTGGTGAAGGAATGCTACCAGTCGAACATGAAACTAAGTGGAAGATTTGTATCTCTAGCACCAACTACAAGTGATCAGCTTATATGAAATCAGAAACTGTGCAACAAAGAAAGATTAGTAAAATTGTGAAGTCAACCAGTACCTTTGTTCCCACAGAAGTCAATAAGTCTACATCTCCCGTGCATCTTCTGACCAACCAACCACGAATAACTACAAAAAAGATGCACACAAAAATTATGGACAATGTGAAGTGAAAAAGCTACCAGCTAGGTTTTTCAGGTTCTAACTTCTTGTCACTAAATGCATTGTCCGAACTCCATCCAACTCGCAATTCATGCATGATAAGAATTTCCTTAAATTTTTGCAGAAATTATATTAGTTGTCCTTCAGATTATTTTAAATTTTCATTTGTACCAAGGAATCGGTTCATCAGGTATAGGACCCAATCCAGCATTTGACCCGAAAACTACTAATGGAAGGCCAATGGGCCAGTTATTAGAAATTTACATTTCAAATACAAATGATTATACAGTTATAGTTACTTATGGTAATGAACCTATAAGCCAACAAGAAAATCGAAATTTACCTGATTGTATCACAAGTGATGCATCTCTATTGCTCTTGAACTTTTTACTAGCAACCCTGCTTTTAATCTGCCTCTGTATAACAATAGCAGCTCTATGTCTCTGCAGCATGACTGCATATTCCTTTCTGATTTTCCCACCCCGAACAACTGCAGTTGTTAGGAATCATCAACACAATTGTTGTACTTATAGTTTGTTTTCTTACAGTCATGAATAGAAATATACAATAAACAAGGCCATACATGACTGAAGAGTGACAATTCCTCTTCTAAGCTCCTTGAGGTAAAGGCGAGCCTGGTGTCCTCTGAAGCAGCTTTGAACACGTAAAATCCCATGGAGGGTACGGTTTCTTGTGTCCTCAAGCACCCCAATCTGTTAAAACTTTCCTTATTATATTCGTTTCAGTAATAAATGTAGATATTTCAAGGACTCTGGAGAAACATTAATTAACAGCCAAGCGAACGAAGATAGGACAAAAACAACAATTGGACTTAGGCTTTGCCCATCACAAAAATATCTAACAAGTAAATTTAATAGTTAAGATAAATACCCCCAAGCAAAGTGTTTTTACCAAACTTGAACAATACAATACATCAAAAAGTTGCACTGTCAAACTATTCTAAGAATGAAATATCACTTAATACGTTTTTAAGTTCTACTGAGATACATTTTTCCCGATACTCTTATGCAGTCTAAAATAGAATGGCATTTTGCTTTAACAACATCAATTTATTGGCTAAAGTTCTTTGCTTTCAGTAAAACTGACATATTCAAGTAATTTGAGATATTGATAACACACTAAAGCAGGGCAAAAAAGAAACAGAAATAGTAATTGGATGATAACCTATCACGCAAGGAAATGTAGAAATACTGCTTGTCAAGCTAAATTGCTTCCTTGAGAAGCTTCTTTTATTTGCATAAGATTGGTAAATTGCATAGCAAAATAAAGGCATTGCCTAAAATCTGCATTTCCCAAACAGAAAAATTATTCATAAATTCCAGGCTAGCAACCATAAACATTCACAGAACTCGGACATCCCTTTTCAGTCAAAGCGACAAGACTGACAGCAGATCCAATAATACCTCATCTGACTAACAAAACTGCAAAACAGAAAATCCAGAACCAGACCAACTTGCAATCAAAAAGAAAAACAAACATTTAACAGAGAAAAACAATAACTATCATTCATTTTACCTGTCCAGTTCTAAAAAACAATTTCGTGTAGCCAACTTGATACATCTCTGGCAAAACATTGAACTGATGAAGAATTGCGACAGAAACACTAAGTGGATCCTGAGAAGCGACACTCTCCAACAGAAGAAAACCATATCTGATGTGTCCGCCCCAAATAATAAAAAGATACAAAAAGAAAGGAGAAAAAAGAGTGAACATAGGAAATAAAATATATAAAAACTCCAGAAGTTTTCTGATGTAGAACATTTAGGCAAGTTGGTTCTGTTATTTCTAGGTAAGAGTTTTATTTCCTATTGAAAATAGATTTCTTTCCTGTAGTTTTCATTGTTCATGTTTGGGTAGGAACTCAATTTCTTTGTTGGAAAAAGAATTCTTTTTTCTTTTCTAGGTCATAGCCACTATAAATAAGGCCTTAATTTCAATTCTTAGACCGATTTGAAGACTTAAAAGATTATTTGATAAAGACTGTACTGTTTCCCCCACTTCTCCTACATTTGGTACTACATCACTTTTACCATAGGGGAAATAAAAGTGTATTATTCCAATTTCTTTACCTTCTTGCAAACTTCTGATGAGACATTCTGGTAGGAAAGCCAGACCGTGATATTCGAACTACCTCCAGTACTCCACAACATCTCAGCTGCTGCAATACAAGTCCTTGCTCGTACAATCCAGGAGATTGAGAGCTGTTGGGCTTTATACATCGTATAAAATGAGGAGTGGTGCTCTCTAGACGTTGCATCAATTGGAATAGTTGACCCTGTATACCAGCAAGTAATAGAGGCAATATAACAGGCTATAAATAAATCAATTCTGATACAGCAAAATAATTCATTTAGAAAGTACTCAATTTTACAAGCTAAATGTTCCAAAATGGGTCATTACCTAGCTTCATTCATGCTCTCCCAATCAAGTGTCAGAGACATCAAGATTTAAGTTGCACAGTTTTTATGTACTATAACTTGAGTCAACACTAACGTACTGAATTTCTATCAATGATATATGAAAAATGCATTGAAACCGAGCTAAATTTGTTTTTTATAGGATAAAACTGTTTCAACAGGAAATAAGATCACAACCACAATTGCATGTTTGACTTGACAGATAATAGGATAAATTTCCTAGATCCTCAAAATCCGCATGTGCATGCATTCATTTCAAATACCCCTGCTAATTATTGTCAAGGTGGCAAACCAAGCTGACACTAGACTCAAGTTTAGAAATCCAAACAACCAAAAAGCAATATACCTTAAACTTAGTAGCAACACTTAGCTTTTGGGAATCTGCACCACCTCCTTTGTACAAAGGACCAACTACAGGTTTATCAGATTGAGTAAGCATATTGGAAGCAAATATCTGAGGAAGCTGGCATGAGCAGGACGACAAAAGTTGAATGGAATCCAAGTGCAACAAGTCCCTGTTCTTCTCCAGAAATCCAGTTGTGTCATATGTAACCTGGGTGGAAAACCAAGTGGCACTATCAAACAGTCAGTAAGAAAGCGGGAATAATGAACCCAAAAGCAGCATTTTTTTTTTCTCAACACAATACTTTACATGCTAACGTTATAACAACCTAACAAAACATGGACACAGAATTGGCATGGGATTATATATTAACTAAGCTAATCTGAATACTGACATCAAATTATTGGATCAGCTCTAGAACAGAGAAAGATGCACTCGTTAACCTTCATCATATCTTCAATACTGAATTTAATTTTTTTTTTCCCAAACTACCACACTGTGAGAAGAAAACGAAAAACAAGCTGCCAGTCTAAAAATTTTATTTAAAAAAAAAAAAGTATACCTCCCCTGCATAATGACTGACTGTGAAGGCTTTGTCCCGTTCACCTCTGAAACAAGAATTAGAATTTAGATGCTGCTTTAGCTTGTTCGCAAATGTCAAATCAGTGCCATTTGGAAACATGGACTCCTCATCTAACAGAGACAATAATCCAAGCGGTCTCTGCATATTGTTAAAAAAAATAAGAATAAGAGGATATTTTATCAACTCAATGAAAATGTAGAATAAGTCACCACTAGAGATACGTATCAGTATTAATGTCTGAAAAGAGAAAAAAAAAAACTCAATGTACATGCTTCAAAAATGGGCAAACATTACTTTCAGGGTAACAAGACATACTACAAACTGTTGAACTATTAGAAGTTCTATTATTTTTAGAATTCTATGTTTGAATAAATTTTGAATGTATAAGATAGGAACAGGATTAGTTTATCATTTAATATTTTTTAGGATTTACTTGTTTACTGTTTTCTACTCCTTAAAAGATAGGATTAGTTTAACTTTTTTTGTTTTTTCTTCTCTATATAAACCGGTGTTTATACACAGCAGAGGATATGAAAAAAATAAAAATAAAAACTTTATTCAAAGTTTACGTGGTATCAGAGCTTGGACTCTTAAGAGAAAATTTTAAGTGGTAAAAACTGCCATGACTAGAGCTATTAAATCTAGTTCATCCTCAGGGGAAACAATAGACGAACTAGAGAACCAAACACAGTCAACAATTTCTTATAGTCAGCCAGAGCAGTTTATGATATCAAACTCACTACAGATCACCGTTCACAAGTTAAATGGAAAAAATTACCTAGAATGGGCCCAATCTGTCAAGCTCATCATCGACAGAAAAGGAAAGCAGGGTCATCTAACTGGTGAGGTGAAGAAACCAGCTGATACAGACCCAAGTCTGAAGGCATGGAAATTGGAGAACTCAATGATAATTGCATGGCTAATCAACTCAACGGAACCAATGATTGGAAAGCCCTTTCTTTTTTATCCAACTGCAAAGGATGTTTGGGATGGTGCAAGAGAGACATACTTGGATGTGGAGAATTCATCGTAGATTTTTAAGTTAAAATCCAAACTCTGGCAATCAAGACAAGGCTTTCGAGCAATTACAGAGTATTATAATGAAATGCAGGCCTGGTGGCAAGTGTTGGATCTATGCTATAATGATGAATGGGACTGTGTCAAAGACTGTGTTAGGCAAAATAAAAAAAAAAAAAAGAGATGAGAATGATCAAGTGTTTGTATTTCTTAATAATTTGAATCCTGATCTTGATGAACTAAAAGGAAGAATTCTTGGACATAAACCTCTACCAAATTTAGGAGAGATTTTCTCAGAAGTCAAACGCGAGGAAGGAAGGAAGAAGGAATGTTATGTTAAACAATAATCCAAACTCCAAAGATAAGCAGCAACCAGAAGTCTCAGCTTTGGTGGCTAAAGGCTGTGAAAATGAAGTTGAACGAAGAAACAACAAAAAAGGGTGAAAGATCTTGGTGTGATAACTGCAAGGGACCATGCCATATGAGAGAAAGATGCTAGAAAATTCATGATAAACCACCAAATTAGAAGAAGAAGTCAGGAAATAAAATTAAGGCTTATCAGGTTAAAGGACAAAGGCAAATTAGTTCTTCAGAGTCATTTCCTTTCACTAAAGAACAAATAGAGCATCTACAAAAATTCTTACAATCTTCCATAACCACACCTACTTGTTCTTTAACCGAGAAAGGTGATTACTCGCAGCTTTTCTTGGTATTAACTCTAGTTGTTCTTGGATCATTGATTCGGGAGCAACCAATCATATGACTAGTTCTTCAAAAATGCTTTCTTCTTATAGTTCATGTGCAGGAAATTAAAAAATTAAAGTTGCTGAATGATCTTTTACAACAGTGTCATTTCTCCTTTCCTTCCTTTCCTACTTTGACTAATGTCCTTCATGTCCCAAATATTTCTTGTAATTTACTGTCTATCAGTAAACTAACCCAAGATTGAAAGTGCCAAGCTAAGTTCCTTCCTTCTAAATGTGAGTTTCAGGATTTGAAATCAAGGAGAATGATTGACAGTGCTAGACAAAGTGGAGGACTCTATTTCTTTGAGGATCAAACTGACTTGAAGAGACAATCTCATAAAACTTGTTTTGGATCTATTTCTATTTCCAATAAGGATGAAATAATGTTGTGGCATTTTGGGTTAGGCCATCCTAACTTTCAATATTTAAAACATTTGTTTCCAAATTTGTTTAGTACTAAAGATCCTTCTTTATTTCAGTGTGAGGTTTGTGAAGTAGCAAAATATCATCGAGCAACTTTTCCTTTACAATCTTATAAACCAGCTGAACCTTTTTCAATTATACATAGTGATTTATGGGGACCATCTAGGATTAGTACACTTGCTTGGAAAAAAATGGTTTATCACATTTATAAATGATCATACAAGAATAAATTGTGTTTATTTACTTAGAGATAAGTCAGAAACAGAACAGGTGATTAAAGACTTTAATATGATGATTCAAACTCAATTTCATGCAAAACACTAAAATTTTTAAGAGTGATAACAGAAAGGAGTATTTTACAAAAAGTTTAGGGAGATATTTTATGAAAAATGGAATGGTTCATCAAAGTTCATGTAATGATAGTCCACAACAAAATAGAGTGGCTAAAAGGAAAAACAAAAGATAACTAGGTCCTTAATGTTTTCTACTACAATTCCTAAGTACCTATGGGGTGCGGCAATACTTACAGCAACTTATTTGAATAATAGGATGCCTAATAAAGTTTTAAAATTTCAAACTTCTTTTAAAGTGTTTAAGTCATGTTTTCCAAATTCAAAATTAGTATCCGATTTACCATAAAAACACTTGGTTGTATTGTTTTTGTGCACATTCACAATCACAATCGTGAAAAGTTTGACCCTAAAACAAAAAAGTGTATTTTTGTAGAATACTCAACAACCCAACAAGGATATAAATCTTTTGATCCAATTTCATGGAAGTTCTTTGTCACCATGGATGTAACATTTTTTGAAAATAAATCTTTTTTTGATTCTCATCTTCAGAGGGAGATTAGAAATAAGGATTAAAATGTAGGTTCAAATGATTTTGTAGGTGCATTGGAACTGTTTCCGAAAACAAAATTTGATTCATGTGAGAACTTAGGTGATGTTCATGAAAATAGAATAGAATATGATCAAATTCATCCTCGATTTGATTCATGTGAGAACTTAGGTGATATTCATGAAAATAGAACAGAAGATAATTAAAATCATCCACAACTTAGGTGATATCAAACACTAGTGGGGAAGTTGATCTATTTATCACATACTCGACCAAATGTTACATTCGCAGTTAGCATTGTTAATCAGTTCATGCATGCTTCATATAAAGAACATCTTGATGCGGTTTACAGAATTCTTAAGGTACCTAAAAAATACACCTGGGAAAGGTCTATACTTCAAAAAAAATGAGCAAAGAAGCATTGAGATTTACACAGATGCTGATTGGGCTGGTTCTATTACAGATAGAAGATCTACATCAGGGTGTTGCACCTTTGTTTGGGAAAATTTAGTTACTTGGTGAAGCAAGAAAAAAAATGTTGTAGCTCAAAGTAGTGCTAAAGCTGAATTTAGAGTAATGTGTAATAAAATTCCACATTAGATAAGAAAGATGTATTCTTAGACTTTATAAGGGTGGGTTCTACACACCCTAGTGGACATACCTTTCGGGGAGAAGGTAATGGCCCAGCCCGTGACAAGAGGTATCAAAACCAAACCCATTCCAATTCCAATGTCTTAGCCAAGTGCCCACGCATAACGAATACATCCATAAAAGATCCATAAGTCTCGAGGTAGAGTAGGACAGATATGTAAAAAGCCCTACTATGACAAGGGCATCACAGAATTGAGTAGGGGAGAATGTAAGGGAATCCCACATTGAATAAGAAATGGTTGTTCTTGAGTTTTATGAGAGTAGGTTTTGCACGCCTTAATAAACATGTCTTTTGGAGAGAAAGTAATAGCCCAACTCGTAACAAATGGCTCTTGGAATATGTGAGATTTGGTGGCGCAACGAGTTTTAAAGGAATTGTAAAGAGATGATGAATTATCTATGAAGCTTTATTGTGATAGTAAAGCGGTGATTAGTATTGCACATAATCCAATGTAGCATGACAGAACTAAGATTGCAGAAGAAACTAGATCAACATTTCATCAAGGAGAAACTAGAAGGAGGAGTTGTTTGCATGCCATTTGTTCCAACTACACAACAGATTGCAGATATCTTGACTAGAAGACTTCATCGACCTATTTTTAAACACTTCATTAGCAAGTTGGGCATGTTAGATATATATGCGCCAACTTGAGGGGGAGTGTTGAACTATTAGAAGTTTTATTATTCTTAGAATTCTATGTTTGAATAAATTTTGAATGTATAGGATAGGAACAGGATTAGTTTATCGTTTCCTATTTTTTAAGATTTACTTGTTTACTGTTTTCCACTTCTCAAAACATAGTATTAGTTTAACTTTTCTTGTATTTTCTTCTCTATATATACCTGTGTTTATACACAGCAGAAGATATGGAAAAAAAAAATAAAAACTTTATTCAAAGTTTACACAAATTAAAGCACACTACAACACATTTTACATCTTATGAATAAGCTTCAAAAACACATTTCATAATCGTTAAAATGGCTAGCAGCATATTGCACAAGAAAGATAGTAATGCAAGAACATCCAAGTCAAATTAGGATTTCTACCTTTTTTTTTTTTAGTTTTTCTTATTTTAATAGGATTCCTATTTAGTTAACCATTTTACTTAATTAATTAGAAATAGTTTTCCATTTTCCTACTTTATTAGTATTCCTATTTAGTAAAAGATTTTAATAGTTTTCAGCCTAGAATTAGGATTTGTTCTAACTAGTATAAATAAGACAACAATAATTAGCTTATGCATTGTTTTTCTTTTCTTTAAATTCAGAATTTTAATTATATGGTTTTTGTTAAACCTAATTATTTTCTATTGTTCCAACCACAATCACCCCATTCTAGTCTAATTGTTTACAAATTAATTGCCCTAAACTCTTTTACCACGTCAAGTGGTATCAGAGCATTAAAGATCCTAAACTACTTTAAGATTTTTTTTTTTCCCCTAAGTTATGGTTTGTAAAGGCAGAGATCAAGGTAGAGGCAATTAGCCCCAACAAATGGAGTTGGCTGAGATAAGGAGAATGATTAGGACTTGACCCAGGCTGTACAAGCCTTATAGCATCAGAAACCTATGAAACCTGAATAGAGAATTTGAAAGGTGACCACAAACAACTGGAGATCCAAGAAGATCTTGAGGCTGAAGAGAAAATGGAAGACGTGAACCTTTTTCATGAAGCTGGACCTGCAATCGAGTGGCACAATGTGGATTGGAAAAGCAGTTATTGCACACTCTTGACTTGAATAATGAAGGTGTGAGGATTGAAGTAGCTGATTTTCATGGGAAGTTACATGCGAAGGATTATTTAGATTGGAAAGCTAGCTTGGAGAATTACTTTAAATAGAAACCCATGGCTGAAAATCGAAAGGTGCTATTTGTAAAGCTTAAGTTAAAAGGTACTACACTTCAATGCAATACAAGACAGGCTTAAAATCAGCACTTGGGAGCACATGAAAACAAGGCTACGCAAGCAATTTCTACTTGCCGATTATACGATGGAATTGCAAGAAAAGGTCCATTGTTTCAAGCAAAACAATATTTCAATTAAGAAATACACTACAAAATTTAATAATTTGTCAATTTGAGTTGGTTTGTTTGAAAATAATGAACAAATTACTTTTCCCTACCTTACTGGTTTGAATCAGTCTATTAGAAATGAGATGGAGTAGTTCATTTACACAATATTAAGGATGCTCATCAATATGCTTTTGCAGTTGAAAAGTAAGTTTCATATTATGGTGCTAGAAAACCCGTACATGGAGCCAATAGGCAAAACAATTTGAGAGTTGGACATGGGTATCAAGCAGGCCAGCGAAATAGGAGAGAGGCTACTACAACTAAAAAATTTACGGTAGTACAACCAAAATTGAAAGGAGCGACAAAGGGAAGAGTATAGTACCTTATGGTGGACAAGATAATTTTGGCTCTTCTGCAACTAAAGGAAGCAGCATTTCTCAAATACATTGTTTTACTTGTGGAGAAAATGGACATACGTCATTTGCTTGTTCAGAAAGGAGGGTGAATATAGTCGAATTTAAGCAAGAAATAGATCCAGTTTTTGATGAATATAACAAGGAAAAAGAGGAAATTGATGTTCATCCAACTCAAGGTGAGTCTTAGGGTGATGACAACGATGACCAAAGATGAAAAAGAAGATTGGAAGAGGCATAGTATTTTCTGTACACGTTTTATTTATGGAGTTAAGGCTTGTAATCTTGTCATTGATGAAGCATGGAGAATATTATATTTGAAGAGGCTGTAGATTAATTGAAATTTCCTATAATCAAACATCCTCATCCATGCAGAATGGGCTGGTTCAAAAAAGGGCATGAGATACCGGTCACTTCTCAATGTTTGGTGAAATTCACTATGGGAGATTACTTGGAAGATGAAGCTTTATGTGACCTTATACCAACAAATGTTGGACATATTCTTATTGGTTTATAAGGACAACAAAACCTAATACTTATTCGTTTTATAAGGACAACAAAAGGTATACTTTGTATCCTCTCAAGGAAGTAGCAAAACGAATGATAAATAAGAGTTCTACACCCAGCAAAATAAATGGGTTTATGAATGCTAAAAAGTGTGGAGCTGAAATTCAGCAACTATTAGTTGTTAAAGATGATGTTATTGAAGACGTGTTAGATGTCAAGGAAGTTCAATCTAGACAAGGCAACCAGTATAGACAATTTTTAATAAAGTAGCTTGGTTAACCAACAAATGAAAGTACATGGATTTTTGAAAAAGAGCTGAAACGAGTTAATCCAGCCCTCATCATAGCCGAGTTCTTTTTGACCCGGGGAGAATGATGCAAAAGCATCCAAGTCAAACTAGGTTTTTTTTTTTTTTCTTATTTTAATACGATTACTATTTGTTAATTATTTTACTTAATTAATTAGCAATAGTTTTTCTCTTTTTCTACTTTATTAATATTCCTATTTAGTAAAAGATTTTAATAGTTTTTAGTCTAGAATTAAGATTTGTCTTAAATAGTATAAATAGGACAATAATAATTAGCTTATGCATTGTTTTTCTTTTCTTTGAATTCAAAATTTTAATTTTAATATTTCTTTAAACTTAATTATTTTCAATTGTTCCAACCATAATCACCCCAATTGTTCACAAGCTAATTGCCCTAAACTCCTCCTCTACGTCAGGTAGTCTGTAAAACTAAAGAGAATTAGTATAGTTATATTAAATTAAAACTAGTTTACAAGGACAAAACAAGACAACTCACTGCCTAGCACTATAGAACACTGATGTGCACTTCATTAAACATTAGTGGGCCAAGCATGCAGAAGAAAAACATTGGTTCAGTCCTGTCATAATACCCTCTAAGAACTGCTTATGCTCCTTTAATAATTACGCAGGCATGAGTACAAAAGTATTAACCATATAGCTGGTTACAATGTTGATGCCCAAGTCTAGAAGAAGTACCATTACTAATGGATTCTAGTTGAGAGCCATATGTAACATGCATTTTGATGAATAGAAGCCCATTTGAAGTATTCATCTAATTATTCTTAGATTCAAAGGTTAAATGTAACTGGTCTGAAACCATTGATTATGGACATTAAAGTTCAATAAATCAACCAAGAGCAAAAATAACAATAAGTTCAAAATCTTACAAATTGATCTCAACAGGATAAAACATAGGTAAGCTCCCAATTTGTTTTCATACACATTGAACACCTTTCTCCAACTTAATGATCTGTTTTCCATCTTAAGTTCTTTTATTCTGAAGGATATTCCCAAATATCTTACGCTTTAATTCTAAAGTTCATAAGATTCTTTGAGTTATCCACCCACAATCCTAAAGATAGAGATATAACTAGCAGAGGCAAAGATGAGAACAACTAATTGAGTAAATTGCTTTATTATTGAAGATCTTACCCAAGTATCCCATATCTTATTCTAAAGCAAATTATAGTCAACTGTTTTCTATCATACAAGTTGAAAGATTACTTAAAACTAGTTCTTACAATAAGCAACCTGCCCACAATCCCTACAATGAAGACATAACTACTGAAGCTAGAAACATAAACAATAAACATTCTATTTGTCAATCCCAAAATAAAAGCCTTCCAAAAAGGAAAACATGTTGACTAATTTTAGTGTTGCATACTATATATCCACCTCATACGCTAGGAAAACCTCGTACTCTAGAACTTTGCAAACATCGGGCAAACTATCATAAATAAGATGATCCACATGTCAATTTCACAGAATACTATTAACAATGAACAACATTCTGAATATTCTGATCAATGCCCGCACTTCAAGATTTCCATTTAGTTCTTGAGCAGGAAAAATTAGAGGGGAACAAAAAAAGTAACCATGCATTTAAAATGCTGATTAAAACTTTTTTTTCTGCTACTACAGATGCAACCATGAAGAGCACGAAGAAATTACAAGTAGGTCAGCTTGCCTGAAGTGTCAAATGCATGATGCTTCACAAGATCAAGAATAATAACATAGCAAGATGATTTGCAAGGAACCCCCTTAGTGGTTAACATAAATACTCTTAAGTTGATGAATCAATGAACTTGTTACCTTTTCAAAAAGATTAAGACAGTCTTGGTTGTCTTCAAAATCAACCTTTGCCCAGTCAATTCCATCTTGGATATATTCCTGGAAAAGAATATAGTATCACTTAACTATAAACTCTTTTTTACCTGTAACTTGCTTAACAGAGATACAGTATCAATTAAATAAAGTTTGGGGGAAAATGTGTACTTGACTTTACTATTTGGTTAAAAGAAATGTGGAGGCTAAAAAAAGTCAATCTAGGCTGGGATGTTTTAGCAATGCAAAAGTTGATATATATATACCAGCACAAAAGATCCAAATGAATATAATTACCATTGACAACATTATAGAAACAAATAAATGAATATAATATTTTAAACATGTACAGATAAATTCAGCAAAACTAGTTGGTTTTGGACTAGTTACTGATAGTTTGGGTGAAGATTGCTAGTTATTCACCTAAACGGAACACCATCCATCCACATAAAAAGATATTGAAAACAAACCAAAATTTTATCAGACTCTGAAAGCCAGAATCGTTTATACCTATTATCTTATTTATACTATGTTCAGTAATACAAGTAAAGGTTACCTCCTGCTCCAACTTGAACAAATGACGATTAAAGTGTTGTTGTAATCTCTCATTAGCATAGTTTATGCAGAACTGCTCAAAACTGTTTCTCTGCAGAATCGAATTTTCCAGTATAAATACAATGAAAGGAAAGATAAAAGGATGAAAGAGAGTAAACAAATAATGCTACTATACCTCAAATGATTCAAAACCATAGATATCAAGAATGCTAATGGATCTGCCAGTTCGTCTTTTGCCAACTGCAAGCGATTTGTTAATTTGTTCAACAAGCCACTCAAATAAACAAGCATAGATTGATTTTGCTAAGGCATCTCTTGTATCAATGGCCTGAAAATGTAAGACAATATGTTGATCAGCATTGAAGTCTTAAAAATTTAATTTCAATTAAAAAAATAAGTCAATCGGGTTATAATAACTGGATGGAGGTGATTCAATTTTGTTTAATTAATATGTAAAACTAGATCAAAGAATCCCCGCCACCAATCACACGTCAAAATCCAGCATCATCGGGTTGTTGGATTCTCACATTATGAGGAAGAAATGCCCTAATATCTAGAAGTCAATACATGGCCCAATACCATCATATGTTATCTTAAAAACGATTGTCGATTATGAAGACAATCGACCAAAGACATCATGATTTCTCAATAAAGGTTCTCACCTGCGAAAGTGTTAGCTTTTGGACGATATTATCATTGCCAACTCTCATTTTACGAGTTGACAAAGCTAGCTTAAGCTCCCCAATGTTACATCCAATCAACTTAGAAACTGTGATTAAACCTAAACACGGAAAATGAAACCTCCAGTAAGATCACAAAAAACTCAAGCAGCAATTAAACAAACATGAACCATTTTCCAAATGACAATGTTTAGGTAATATTTTGATTCATCAAATCATATAAAAGACATCAAAGTCTGTGTCAATTATGCATATCAAAAAGAAAATGTTTCTAATCAGACCATTTTTCAAAATGGAGCTCCAACAAATCAGCAATAATTGATGTCAAAGAAGGATGCCTGACAAAAAACCAACCCATACTTGCAATCAAAGGGTTCAGTTCCTGATGTTTCATCAAATTCCTCTATTTCAAAATTTAGCAAAATATTCATAAAAGGTAAACTCACAAAAGAACATAGTCCTATTTCTAAAGGTCAGTTTCTGAGAAATATTGAGAATCTCAACACAAGCCAACAACTGGAGATTTCTGTGACAGAAAATTCCATAAAAGAATCTTGTCGACACATCCATTACTAGATTAAGGATTAGTTTGAGATTGTTTGCTTTTATTGTGATCTGAAAGCACAGTACTTAAAGTATTTGGTTAACAACAATATTTTAGCAGGCACCACTCACTTTTCTAATAATATTTGACGTCCAATGATTTCATCCCACAGAAATTGTAGCTTTAAAGTCACCTAATCTCAATCCTAAACAAAGCCTAAAGCATATGAGCTTGCAACTTGCACTCATATTTGAATTCATACAAGAACACTTCAAAGAATGTTGTTTTAGCATCAGGAGGAAGGAAATATGTTAAAGTTAAGTACCCAATATTCTAATCAGTAATGAGCATCACATTTAGGCCATATCAAGTGTACAGTAATTGATGCCAAATAAAATTTCCATAGGTGCCCCTAAACTTTACCATGATATCAAACTAACTACATAGGTTTTAGAATTTTTCATAAATGCACCCACTATTAAAAAAGGATATTAAAATTGAATCTTGAAACAAAACAAATCATATGCATGTCAGCCATCATTTTACAAATTTCACCCTACCACCACTTAATTCAACATCCTTTTAGCAAAGGGGCACTGGGAAGAGTTTCAGAACTTGTGTGATTAGTTTGATACTAAGGCAAACTTCTAGAGCACTCATGAAAATAACACTAAAAGATAACTGACAGGAAACTAACTCAAATTTGCAACTATTGGGTTCAGTTACAATCATCATACCCCTCTCCTCCAAAGGTTAACCAAGAATACGTGAATGGCATAAAGTTCAAAAGAAGATTGCATTTTTTTGCCCAACAATTATAAGGAAAAAAGCATCATGGCATTCAACTGTTAGCACAAGTATGGTCCAAAATTACCTTGTACAGCACAAAATTGCTCGTCCAATATATGCATACAACACATGTAGCTAGCTATAAAACGGAATAGTCAGCCATGGGTTAGTGAAGTAACTACCATGAACTCTCATTACCCTAGGGAATTTTGGGGCTTGACCAGAATTATCACCTTGTTATCACAATCAGTGAACTAAATTGGACTCTTCACTTAATTTTTGTGATATGAATACTTGATGAAACTTGAGTCATGCTGTCATAATTAATTTTTGAGGAGGGATCTAATTTACTTCATCTAATATTTAAAAAAAAAATGTGAAGGTACAATTGCGGGCAAATCAACCAATAAATCTACTCTACCTTAACTTTCAAAATGAATTTTTTGTTTCCATTTTTTGCTATAATATTTCAAATTTCTCAGAAAAAACAAGCATGCCAAAAAATAATAAGACAAATAATGAAAAGCAAAACAAATTTATATTGTCCAATAAAAGTAACCATTTTACATCAGCTACTGGTGATTCTTACCTTCATCTGCCACAGCCTCAACATGGTTTTCATTATCAATCACAGCAAAAGAGACATTTCCAAGCCACAGCACTGCAGCAAGCATAGCAAATACACTCTCCTGGTCTTCTTTGCTTACATGGACAATGTCCAGGGCTTCCTAAAACAGCCATTAGAATACATAAGCACATTGACCTATTATTTTCCAAATAAAAACGGATATACTAAAATCAAAAACAGACAGAAATTTAACTCCTGAAAGAGAAAAGGTTACCACAACAATGCGAAAATGTTCAGCATCATCAACCCCAGTAATTGAATAACAACTACTTTGCCTCAAATAATTGTACTCATTTACACTCATCAAACTTAGCTTCTCTGCATTGTAATAAATAAAAAAGAAATAGTAAGAAAAGGCTCCAACAAATATAGCTACCAAATAAAAACATTTAACATAAGTGTCCAAGATAAATATAATAGCCATTTAAAGCTAAATGTTACAACAGAAACTAGGTCATGGATTCAAGATTGCCTAACCATCGAAATGACAAAATGCAACATAATCAATACAAGGTGAACATGGGTCGGCTTTAAAAAATTTCCAATATAAACATTATACTAGTAACAATAATAATATATATTGACTCACTAATTTAATGAATACAGTAACATTAAGAACTAGTGTCACCGAAGGAAAACTCTACTAGGCTTCACTATTCAAACTCTAGTGACTATCTAGACGCACACCAATGCTCACTAGAAATCATCATTAAAATAGAAAACAAAAAGTGTTATTAAAAGAAAGCAAATAAATGGAGTAACAAACCTCTGAGCGCAAGTGGAGCTCCCGCACAGAGTTGATAAAATATATGATATGACCTTTCTCCCTCTGCACATTGGACCACCCTAGACTGTTCATAATAGACTAAGTTCATAAACAAATTATTTGAAAAAAAAAATGAAGAGAATTGTGGAGGCAACAATAATAAATTAGAGGAATAAGAATTACCTTTTCAAGTAAAACTGCAAAATCATAGGATTCACAAAATTATGTCAGTTTTAAAATTCACAAGAAAAAATAACAAATATAATTATATAAATTCCAAACCAGTTTCAATGGTACAAGATATCTTACAAGTTTGAACCTTGGCACCCGAAATTTTTCCAGTTTCACTAAAGTGAATTTCTATCAGCTTTCCCTGTGCATTTTCACCAGACTATCAATACTTGCAACACAAAGAACAGGGAACTCACAAATACCACTGCTAACTCATAGACAAAGAAGTTATATCTAATGAACTACAACTTGTTCATGCAAAGAACAGGGAGCTTACAAAGCGACTTGAGTTGTCATTTCTTGTTGTTTTTGCATTACCAAAAGCTTCCAAGATTGGATTAGTTTTCAATATTTCATATTCTATCCCACTGCCACCACCAAGAGCAGCCAAATATTGCATTGCTATTTTTGCTGTCTCAGTCTTTCCTGCTCCACTTTCACCACTGGACAAGGAAATGACTATAAGAAATGGTTTACATGTGGATACTTTCTGAAACAGCACAGCTTTAAGTGTGAAACCTCCAAAGCTTAATTCTCTCTCTGATCACATTATGATGCCTGATTTTACAGATAGCATTATAATTACACATTTTATTGTGCAAATGATATAGAAGTGTTTACTCCAATGAAATTAGCCATTTTGTTCCATATTAGATTATTAGCAAAAAATGAACTTAGTAACGCACATAGCCAGCACCAAAGAATATAAAAAAGGATAAGAGGGAATAGGTTTCAAACTTTATATTTTTTTTTTATCAGAAAGGTAAACAAATCAGGTACCCAAAACAGTAGGATAATACTCATTGCCAATAACTTTTATCTTGTCCTTCAAACTACACTAAAGGAAGCCAAAGAGGTACCTCCCCAAAATATAAAATGAACCGGTGGTTATGTATTTTAGATAAAAATGAAGCACTTCCTTCTTACACCAGCAAGAAACATGTCTTGTCCAAAGAAGGATAGCAGAGCATAAATATCTTAACAGAACTCCACAAAGGAGTATACAAAGCACACAAGAAAAACTGAAGGAACAAAATCCATACTCAAATAAGAAAATTTAAACAAAAGCACGCAGCAAAGTGATAAGTCTGCCAGTCAAGAGCTGCAATATAAGGTTGACTCATCTACACATCAGATACCAACAGAATGGCACATAATAAGAATGATAGAAATATAAAATCAAGTTGGTCATAATGAACAAACCTTATAATGATGGATTGATTTACTTCATCTGAAAATAAGAACAAGACCCAAAATAAGTATATTGTACAAAGATGAAAATTGCTATAGAAGCACTCAAGCACAAACACTCAATTTTTTACAAAACTATTGAAAAGAGTAGGGAGGGGAAAAAAAGCACCTCTTATCATTTCACGGATGGCTGTGTCAGTAATAGCATACACATGTGGGCTCTCCATAGATTTGCTCTTATATGCTTCAACATAGTCATTTCCATATAGAGGAACTTTCTTAAAGGGATTGATAGCAACCAACACGGGACCTGCTTTTGTCTAAATTTCACACAATTATACCCAGAAAAAATATTAGGAAAAGGTTTCATTACATACCTGATTCAACAGAAAATATAAAACCCATATGAAAACACTTACATAAATCATGTCTTGCTTGTATCTGTACTGAAGGTTGTACAGTACAGAAGGTTCATTTAAATAGCTAAGTTGCATGAGATCATCAACACCATCAAGGATATCAGGATTTGCCGGAACCAAATTATCAGATTTTAACTTTAAAACCTAAAATATGCATAAAAAAATTTAGAAACATGTTCAATCACAAATCTAACTTGGGGACAACATTTTCAAAGTTACCAAATCTCACTTACTTTACCCTCAGGCAGAGAAATAACTGACTCAGCCCCGGATGTCGACAATATCTTCCCCAGCTCCCAATTACCATTTGGTAGTTGAAACCAAGACTGAAGCTTCTAAAACAATAAACTTCATTGAGCAAGTAATAAAATCAATAAATTATAAGTTGATACTGTCAACTTGAAGTCACTGACCATAATTTGAAAACTATTACAGCTATATGTCAGCTATTAAAGAATGCTGGATTTGCCAAGCCAGTGATTGCTCAGAAATCATATCACCAGAAAATATTTATAAATGCACAAAACAGACACTTGGAATTATAAAAGCAGTGAAATCAAAGAAATGCCAACTTAATACAAAGTTCTAATTTATGATACATGCAAATTTGATATACTTTCACGACCACCTGGTTCATTCAGGAGTACAATGAGATTTTTGTACAATACGAAGCATCAGACCAGCATGTGCAACAAACTAAAGACAAATGCTAATAAAGCATATTTTGGAAGAAAATTTAAAACCGACAGACCTAATTATGGAAGGACCAATTGCCTGAAGGAAATATAATAAGTCTTTTCTTTACCATCAACAGTCTACTAAGCTTCTCAGGGGCAGTAATAGACCTTTTGTGATAGAACTGATAAACACCATATAGCAGGCAACATAGGTTTAATGTCATTCAATCCTATAACTATTATAGATACATCAAACTTTTCTGAAATACATGAGACGCATTTCACAAATTTTATGCAACTCACTAGTTTTCCGTGGCTATGTAAAGCCAACTCCCCGCAAGAACATTGAGTTCTAGGGAATGTATAGCTGCAATACTGAAGGCCACATACGTCATCTCCTGATGTACATACATTATTCAACCAAGACATAAAAGTATTGCCTGATGCACAAAAAAATTGTTTTGCACTGAACATGGCTAACTAGTCAAAACTATGTTTATCCAAGCCCAAACCTCACTAAAGGTAAAATTGTTTTACCACCCGTAGTCCTAAGTATTTGTCAAGAATAAAAAATCACTAAAAACTGAAACAGAATAGATACAAATCAAGGAATGTAACATGTATTAAAGAAACAATCCCTCGTTTCTTCTCAACCTTCTCGTGTCAAAAAGAGATAATAAGACACCTAAAAACTGCAGGATTTTGTAGCATGGTTTGTTCCTGAGATATTCTGTATAGTTCTATTTGTTTACTCTAGTTACAATGCCAAAGAACCACAATGCTCATGGGATCAATGGTAAGAAAAACACAATAAAGAACAAATTAGAAGTTTCTTCGTTATAATCACGTGTCCAGAAATATTTCTATACTGAAATATATATCTGTAACAATATACTGCATAACATTACATGAAGATAATATCAAACAATGATAGTAAGCTCAGAAAAAAAGAATTTTAAGTCAAACTGAACAAGATTTGAATCATCATGCACCAAGAACTGATTTTATATATTCTAATTGCCATCAAACCAAAAGCATGAAATACCTTTTTGGCAGCATAGGAGGTGGTGTCGCCCAACCAGCGATCAGTATGAGATGCCGAGACTGAAGGCAAAGTTGAAGCTGCAAAATCCAAGTCTTCATCACCCACAGTAAGCCAGCCTTCAGCCACAATGTTGTTCCCATTGTATGGCGATTCCTCATTTTCAACTCCCTCAACAAAATCACTCCCTATCCCACCGTTTTCAGGAACACTAGATCCAATCACATTACATTTGTCCAATTTTTCAATTTGATCAGAACTGGGTGAACCAATGAACCTAAAGTCAACAGGCATCGACTTGATGGACTGAAGGGAAGGCGGGACCCGAGATTTCTGCGACATCGTCTCTGATCATAAGGATTGAGTTTGAGTCACACCATTAGATTAAAGATTGAGCAAGAAAAGCTAACCTTTTCTACTCAAAAAGTTCAATCAAGCTTTTAAAAAAAGTCCCCATTCCTTCACTTATCAAATTAACGTAACGGGAAGGGACCATGAATGCAGATATAGACCCTAGTGAGTTCTTGAATTATCTTAGTCACACCATTAGCAAGTTCCATAAAAAGATGCCAAAGTTTGATATTCACTAAACCAAAAGAAATCTCCAGCAATATATATGAACAAAATTTTTGATTTTAAAAACCGAAAAATGATTCATTGATTGGATGACAGCAAATTCTTGATCTGATGCTAATCTTCGTAAAAAAAAACGTAATCATAAATCTAATCTCCGAGCATCATACATGTTTACTGCAGAATTTGTCTTTCCTTTTGGTTGCTGTAAAACGTAACGAAACTGATTACAATAAAAATGTAGATCCATACAGTGTCACTTTATTTACAACATCCATAAATCTCGTATTTTCTTTGATTTTCTTCCATTTTCTCGGCAACCAAACAAAGACGCAAGTCTAAAATCACAGAGTCTACCAAATCCAAACCGATCTAGTTGCAAATTGAGATATTCAAAATTAAAACTTCAACAATAACATAAGAACATACTCTTGGGGCCTATACTACTTACCTTGAAAAGGTCAAAAAGAAACTTAGACTCTCAGTAAACCACTTGCAAGCTACGGTCGATCTCACAACAAGAACTCCGCACTACAGTGAGAGAAGAACTAGAAAGAAGATGAACCTTATTTCCCTCTATATCAGAACCTCAGAAGAAGCAAAGCCAAAAAATACTGAAACGGTATATACTCAGTAGACAGACGGTATACGAAAGTAGGAGAATGTTAGTTATATGAGAAAGTGAAGAGAAAAAAAGAGAAAATGAAAAGGAAATCGAAAGCGTGTGGAGATTATGCAGCTTTTGTTCCTCACTTTATTTTTTTTTTTTCTCTGCTTCACACAAAAACGAGAAAAGAAAATAAAAACCTCCTTTTTCCGATTTCTAATTTGATTTTATCTCGCATTTGAATTTTAGGGGGGGGTGTTGGGTTTTACGCAGCAACCAAATTTAAAACAGAACTGTTTAAGTTGACGTGTTAACGTTATAAGGACGATTCTACCCCTATGTTTTTCTGTTCCTATTTGGTTGGCCAATGGTCCTATATTATTTAATTACTCAATATTTTTAAATTTATTATTTGATTCTATTCTTAAACACTCCCATTTATTTTTATTTTATAATTAATAATTATATTTTACAATAATTTTAAATTAAAAATCAACGATACTTTAAATAATATTTTAATAATTATACAACATAATATTTTCATTGTTAATATAAATACAAATTAAGTTAAATATTCTTGAAAAATAAGTTAAACGATAGTTTATTTAATTTTACTTTATTTGGTTATTTGGTAACGAGGTACTGTAACCTTCAAGTTAACCTAGTTATACAATGATATTATTTGAATATCACGTAAACTAAAAAATAATTAGACAAATAAATAAAAATAAAATATCATAATTTTAAATAAAAATTAAAAAATATAGTATATATTATTTTTTTAATTAGAATTACTCATTTTTTCACTATTATTTATCATTAATTTAGTAATTTTTTAATAAAATAAATATAATTTTAAAACTACAATGCTTTAATCTCAAACATAATTTGATAAGCTTAAAACAAAGGTTGATAACTAAAAAGACATTGAGTTAGTTGATTTTGCTCCGTATGCCAAAGGGTAAAATTGACATAGTAATCTCTTTTAATCAAATCAATCAATCAGTCTCTGTGTGTGTGTGTGTGTGTGTGTGTAACAGAAAAAATGGTCCAACTCTTAGGAAATTCAAGTTTGCTAACCACATCAAAACCTAGATTCACAGCCACGCATGCATCATCCATTATCCATTACTAATAATACATGATGGTTTGGGTTCTTTAGATTCCAACAAAATCCAAGGTTTTCTTGTGGCAACGCATTTTTATTTCCATTTCAAAAAATAATAATAATAATAAATCTTCCCAATAATTAATGACAAATAATGAGAAAACGTTGACATGTTAGAAATCTAAGCATTAATTAATGGTTAAGATAAATGAAAAACGTGCAATTTGGCTATCATTTTGAATTATAAAATGTACAATTTACTCATCATTTTTTACTAACATTTTAAAGAAATTTACCATAAAATTTCAAGGCAGTGGATAATTTCCTCACCGTCCCTTCTGTTATATGCTTAATGGTAATGATCATACCCGCCCTTGTAAAATCATACTATTATTAACGCCACAAGGACAAGGATAATAAAATGGGTACTTCATATTAATTTAGGGATACTTTTCTGAATCGTGATTTTTTTTTTTTTTTGAGATAAAAGGTGGCAGTAATAATTTTCTTGGCGAAAAAGGGGAGAGATGGAGTGATCGTGAAGTCAGCGAGTGAAGGAGGGAGTGGAAGTTTGAAAAATACTAGCGTTGGATGAAGAATAAACGGTCAGAAATGAAAGATATACGGAAAAGCGGGGGCAGACAGTTACGGCATGCTAAAACCCTACCATTTTCCAAAAAGCCGGCAAAATGCTAGCTGCTTAAGGTGTCTGCTTTCGATTGTCGCTTTACATAACAATATTTAGAATGAGATGATTGGGTGCCACGGGGAGACTTGGCCAATAACAATCCACAGAATAAAAAATAATTTTTAATTAATTTTTTATTTTTTATTTTTTTTAACACTCGACGTTGGGAGTTGTGGCTAAAATTTAATGTCGTTTTAAGGGAGAATAAAACGCTAAGGTCAAGTACGCTGAAGCAGCTTGAACGTCTGGCAAAAGTCAGAAGTTAGCATCTTCGGCCATTATACGAATTAAGCAAAAGATGCAGTCTTGGTGGGATGGGATCACTGTTATATTTAGATTCGGCCCATATCCACGTGCTTAAATTTTTTAGTCAAATTTCTTTTTCTCTCTCTCTCTTGTGAGGTTGTTGTCTTGTCATATTTCTTTCTCTTTTTTATCTGTATTCATCTTGATTTTTCTCTTAAACTTGACAAGTAGACTAGGTATCGATCCATGTGACAAGCCTGTTTGGCATCGATCTACTTGAGAACCTCTTTGGTGTCACTGTAGTAAGTAAAAGAGTTTAATTCATTTTGGTATAAATGACGAATCTATTTAATATCAATTCACATGACAAACCTGATTAGTATTGTTATTGTACGAAATTTTTGGTCATCTTAATCCACAGGACACACCTGTTTAATATTGACTAACGTGACGAATTTGTTTCATATTAGTACTGTCGGTGGCGGTCTTTATTCATCTTTTTCCATGTAACGAGCCTTTTTGGTAGTGTCCAAGTATTATACCCAGAGTCTTTATTCATCTTGGCTCATGCGACATCCTATTTGGCATGGTTTTTATAC
Organism: Swietenia macrophylla; assembly: GCA_032401905.1. NCBI lineage: Eukaryota > Viridiplantae > Streptophyta > Magnoliopsida > Sapindales > Meliaceae > Swietenia > Swietenia macrophylla. Next base: position 3,753,314 of record CP135585.1, on the reverse strand, counting down.
CTGGGAGGGCTCTTAGAAATTAATATTATTATTTGAATCATTATTTATTAATTTAAAAATTTAAATCAAGTGAAAACTTAACAAAAAGAACTTATTTTTTATAATATTTTATAACATTATAATGAATTTTGTTAAAAAATAAAATATATTTTATAAACAAATATTATTAAATATTTAAAATTTATATATCAAATAATGTAACATAACACTCATAAATTTAGTAATATACTTTTATAATTATTTAAAATTATTAATAATACTATTTCGCCATGTTCTTGATGAATGTAATATCATTCGAGACAAAAATACTGGTTTTAATTTTGCATAATAAAGATTAAAAAATTATTTTCAATTGGAGTAAATAATTTTTCAGCATTTGTTTGCAAGTCGAAGCTTAAAGAAAAGTTTATTTATAGAAAAATACCCGTTATAATAATGAGTTTTTTAAAATTAAAAAGTGTTGTATAATTTAGTTCACGCATAAAATAATTATAACATGTAATGGAAAAAAAATAAATAAATTAATAAAATTGACCTTGCGCTTCCGGAAAACGTGTAGTTATTACACTATTGATCTTGTATTACCACTATCAATACATACTATTTCAAGAATAAACAAATTTAAAAAAAAAATGCATATTTTATTATTATTACGATAATATAAATTACCAACACGAGATGAATATATAAAGGTCCGTACCATTTGTGAAAAAAAGAAATATTGAACTCCTCTCAAAATTATTTGAGACCAGTTTTGTATTTGCCTTGCAGGTGGCAACCTCCGTACCTAAGGCTGGCCCGGCCACGAGGTATGGTAAGGACGGGGACGAGCCACCCAGAGAAAGAGGTGTGAAAGTAAAACTGCATCACATGTTGTGTCCCTACTCGACTCAAAAGTCCCCCCCATAGTCAACTCGCTTGTTGATTGAAGCAATCATGTACCGTGAACCACTTGATCTGTTGACATCTTGCTCGCCCAAGTTTCTCCAAACTTAAGGCCGTCCTTACCCGAAACTTACTTACTTTTAGAGCCGTGTGCGGTCAAAATCAATCTGATCACGTGGCCGAGTCTTGACCTTTGAACCCCTATAACAGGGTTTCACATGATAATGCACGTGTCCCACGAGGTCCGATAACTGTAATATTTTCTACCTTAAACGTACTGGTTTATTTATTTTTAAGTAATCTAAATATTTAACTTATTTGTTTGTAGGTTAGGTTGAGAACCTAATTGATCACCGTCGCTAATAAATGTTCAGATGAGATCACCGACCACTATGTTACTAAACAGTTGATCATTCATTGTATTTATTAATGAGGCAAAATTTCGAGTTTTGTTTATATAAATTTTGTAAATAAACATTAAAAAATAAAAAAGGATAATGCCAAAATCATTGACAAGGGCATGACGATTGAATCATATGTTAGTTTTAATTAATTATGCTCAAGAACCACTGTTTTTAACTTAAAACTAGATATAACCTCCCACCATTTAGATATTCTGTGCCAATTAATAAGTTAAACAAAAATTAAATTGACAATAATAAATGTGCTATTGAGATTTGATGTTGTGTTGTAAATGAAATTAAAAAGGGGGGGGGGGGTGTAAAAATGATTTGATTTTGAGATCCCCAACAACATTTTAAACTAAGTAATAATACATGAATGACACTATTTTTTTTTAAATGCAAATTTAATTTTGTGCTTAATTAATATAAAAGTTGAATTTTACTAATACATTCAATATCGTATTATTTTCACCATTCACAGATAAATATAATTCAATTATCACTTTCATTAAGATTAAAAAGAGGTTCACAAAGAATAATATTATTGGTAATAAATTTAATAACAGAGTTATAATTAAATGTACGATTCAAACTAAATAAAAATTAAAATTGAGAATACAATTTCATTTTAACAAGCAGCTTAAGCTTATAAATGTTGTAAGACACATTTTAAATAATTAATTAGGTTGTAATTGTTTGTAGCAAATGGGTCAAGTAGGTTTGTTGATAGAAAAAATAGTTGAAATTTCATATATCATAAAACTAGACGGGAAAGAACTTTCAAGGCATGACCAATTATTGATTACTAAAATATCTCAATTTATAAAAAATTAATTAGTTGACCAAGCAAAGGGGTACATGATTATTAGATGTAAAGTAACTTATATATTTCTGTTGGGTAATACGATATTATAATATTAATTACCATAAATTAACAATGAATACTATTAACAAAATGCCATACGTTATAAATATGGTATTTTCAATATACATATATGAAAGATTTTTTTAGTATTAAAATATTAGTCATAGAATTTTAATAGGTGCAAATATAGTGTAATTTCAAAATTTCCTTCCCTTATAAGCAATTTCTATTTTCAAATTAAGTAGGAATTACTTTCCTCTCGTTTTTCATTGGGAGGGATTTGAACCATTGCCCACAAGGACGAGGAGGTGAGGACTCAGTTGACTGGTGCTCCAATATGTGCGGAATTACACGACGAATTTAGGATGTAATTGTATCAAAATCAGTCATAAGAATTTGGTAAGATGTTTGATTTAACCATATTCAAACATAGTGGAGTGGAATAAAATGCATTATGTAGCGAAATAATAATTGGATCAAATGTAGCATAACAAGCAAACCGTAAATCCTTATACGACGACTGAAATAATAAAGAAAAATGCAATGAGACGTAAAACATGGATGCCCCATGTGTTTGTAGTTCTCATTGCAGGAAAATAGTGGGCGAAAAAAAGAGAGTTGCAGACCAAACTGTACTCCATTTATTAGAGGGCCATAGCTCAGAAGAAGGTCAAGTTCTTTTTCTCTTACGTTTATGAAAGAGACTACAGAAATTGCCTTTTTTATTTATTTATATCTCTTGGCATTCATCATTCTATGTATTTCTAAAGCTTTATTACAAGGCACCTTGGCTAGAAGAAAACTGCATGAGTTATGGGGTGTGGGTTATCAACTGTTTTTTAATTATACTGGCAAAAGTTATGTTAGGTCCCCCACACTTTCCGACTTTAAAAAGTTGTTTAGAGTAAAGCTTAGAAGTGAAGGGACAGGGCAACTGACATTATCACACTATCGTTTGTCATGAGTTATGACTCCAATCGGTCACTTTAGATTGAACTGCCCCTTTAGAAGCAGTTCTTATTGTCCCACAGCAATTGGAAGCATTAAGATGCACCGGCAAATACGATGATACAGTGGTAAATAAAAAAGATAAGTAAATGTAAAAAAAAGATAAGTAAATGGAAAAAAAAGATAATTAAAAAAAGTATTGAGATACATAATTAATTAACGGTAAATAAAAACATAAAAATGAATATTATTAAGTAAGATAAGAAAATGATTGTATGATAGAGTTATTTTGATTTTTTTAATTTATTGCTAATTAAATGGTCTCAATTTATTATTATAGTTAAAATGATAAAATTATTTCTCTTAAAATTTTCTCACAAATATGTCGTGTATTGTAGTGACATAAGAAAAGAGCTAACAAATGTTGGGTAATGCATGCAAGGTCTCATACAATGGCACACTAAGGGACTATCAAGGTCTTAAAAATTAAGGGTGAATAAAACAAGTTTTGATTATAGTTTCGATCAGAACTAAAACCTACTCTCTTTATCATAGTGTTCTATTTTTCGATTTCGTTCAATTTTGGTTCAACTTCAATGCTAAAGTAGAGTATTTTATTTATTAATTATGTTAATTTTTAAAATTTTTAACTCTAAAAAATTATTAAAAAATTAAAATTAAAAATATTAAATTTAAATTGTACAAGTGGTGAAATGTATAAATGAAGAGCTAAGTGAATGAAAGTTAAAAGAAATAACTTATCAAAGAAATAAAGAATGTTCTTTTCAATAAATTATTTGATAAATTGAATATAAATATATTATATGTAAGAATTGTGTTTGCATAAATTTAGCAATAAATTTGAAAAATATTTAATATATTTTNAATATGTACTATATTTTAGTTTAAAGTGTTTATTTAAAATTAAGGAAACTAATTTTTTGTATTTTTAATAAATTTTTTTAAATAGATTGTTTTATTAATTGAATAATATATTAAATATGGATTTGTATTTATTTATTTTTTAAAAAAAATTAAGGTAAATACAATATTGTAAATAAATTATACAATTTTATATATGCAGTTCAATGGCTTTAGAGTTTTCATTTCAACATAAAGTTTGGTGTTTGATTTTTTTTAGTTTAAAATATTTTTAATTTTAAAAATTAAATTAATTTTTGAGTTCGAATTTAATTCTATAATATTAAAAATTGAAACCTTCTGAAAAGAAAAAAAAAAGATTTCTTTTAATTTGACTTTTTTAGTTTTAAGCAAAATCACTGTACACCATGTTAAAAGTAAAGAATAGTGTTATGCCACATGTGAAATTTCTATTTCAGCACGTGAAAACAGATAGCTTCTTGTCTCTCTGCTTTATATTTGTCTCAAATACTTGAATTCCATGGCCTATTATCCTCGATGTTACAATCTTTCGTGGAAATTCCGCAGAGGGAAATTTGCGTTAAGATCTGGGAAACAAGTGTTTGCAATCAGTTGGTTGAATTTACTAAAATAGTGGCTTGAGATAAAATTCTAACAGGATAGTTTTAGTTTGGACTTCTTAACTGAAAGCTAAAAGTCACTTCCCTTTCTACAGCAGTGCATATTTGAAACAGAGGCATTATAACTATTGATTCATGACTATCACGAAATAAAATCATTAACTGGCAAGTACGAATGAGTTGATGGTAAACATTAGATGCCAATTGGGAACCGATGAAGTAGTAATGTGACTTGTAAAAAATTTAAAAATATATATAATTTTATTGTGCTAAAAAAATCAATTAGAATCAAAATGCAGGAGTGTTTCGTAAATTATCTTATTAAAAGGGATGTTAAGTTTTAAGAGTAGAATGTATCCATTCATATATTTTACTATTAGAATATGGGCATCAAGTCTGAAGACCTTGGTGGATGCTTGTTAAAATTGTACACACACTTTTTATTTATTTTTAAAATATTTAATTTTATTTTAAGCGAAAAAAATTAAATAATAAATAAATTTGACATAACAATAAAATACTAAAAAAATTATAGTATATATTTTAAATTATAAAAGAATTAAAAATTGTAAAGTCTAACTGAAATACTAAAATATATGTTTTTTTTCCGGTGACGGGAGATTTTGATGTTTCAAAATATTTCAAAATTAATTGAAATTCAAGACCAAAAAAAATAATACAACCTACGAAATAAAAAAAAATGAATTACTTCAAGTTTAAATTTCTTTTAATATTTTTAGTTGCAGTGATTTTTTTTTTTTTAAAGAAATAACAATTTGTTACGCATTTTAATTTTATAACTGGCAACTTGACATTTGTAATTTTACCTTAAATGAATGTTTATTTAGATGAATGTTAAGACTTTCAGAATGACAATATTTTTATTAAATTAGGTCGTGTTGTCCTTAACAATAAGTTATTTTATAAGTTTTGTGTTAAATATTTGTATTAAAATATGAGCATTTACGATATATTATGGGATTCAAATAAAACTACTTATAAAATAAATTGTTTATACTTTTTCCAAAAAAAAAATTTCAAATGAAAGAAAAGCAAGAATTTACTAAAATTGTAAATTATAAATATTTTAAAATTGACGAAGAAATATAATTATTATAAATATATTTTTAGAAAAGTAAAAGTGATTACATACTAAATACTTAAGTAATTAATATATATTTTTTAATCAAATTAAGTAAAAGTACGATGACTCCCAGACGCGCGTTGTGCAGTAAGAAGTGTAAAAGGAGATGGGTCATTGTTAATCCGGCTCATTAAGTGGCCTCGAATTTAAGGTATTTGATGGGCCTCCCGGTCTGGCTTTGTTTTTGTAGAAAAGATATCTCACCAGTTGGCCATGGCCTGTGCCATACAATTATATTCATTACTTCCCAAGCGATTATGATGGTTCTGTTGGTACAGTACTAGTCACTAATCAGTCATGTTATCTTGTGGGGAAGCCCGTGATGTCTCTGTACTTTCTCGGATTCCCAGCAACAATACGACAAACCCCACTGTACTCCATTATTGTGCCTAAATCACATGTGATGAGGACGTGATCCATCTAGCTAGCCTGCCTTGTCCACAGCTCACAATGACAAATAATAAGAACCCTAGCTACTTTGCACTGGGTAATTAAATTGTTGCCATTAATGGCCGATATTCCGCCCCCGTTATTCTTTTTCACCACATGAAATCATGAATTGCATTGCATGGCATGGCATAGCATAGCTGATAGCTCCCCTTTCTTATTTCTTTTTTCATTATTTTACATTCTAAAAACATTCATTTTGGATCTAGCAATGTTTCTAAAACATTTCATATTTCAACAAATATTAAGCTCAATACTACTTCTATATTAATAATTGATGGTACGTATCAATAGCTAAGATTCATATGTATAAGACAGCGATTCCTTTTCATCTTCACAAATACAAAAACAAAACTAAAGACAGTGTATGCTGCTATCTTTTAAGTTTTCTTCTTGTCTTATTTCTTCATTCCCGTTTGGCTCTTTCCATATAACATTGAGAAAAACAGCCATATGCATGTATGAACAATTCTGCATGCTGTGATTTATATTTGAAAACATGCACGTACTATTCAGCTCCAGCTTGGCGTCACATTCTCATTCTTGATCCCTTCTTTTGTTTCGAGGCTATAATGAATTCATTAATTTCTCTTGTTTTTGCTAAGATTAGCTTCTTAATCTTCTTCTTTCAATTGTTTTTGATTCCTAGCACTGCAAGACCACATAAGAACACAGCAGCAGTAGAGACTCTCAGCCACGACTTCTACCAAAAGAGTTGTCCAAATGTGGAGAAAATCATCCACAATGTCGTCTCACAAAAGCTGCTTGAAGCACCCGTCACCGCCGCCGGTGCCCTTCGCATATTCTTCCATTACTGCTTCGTTGAGGTTTGATACAAATAATTAAATTATGTTCTCTTTTAATCTGTTTAATGAATTATATGAAATGATATATCGAGTTTTTTTTTTTTTGATTTGAATTGATACATCTTATTAAGTAATGTAATGAAGGGTTGTGATGCATCGGTCTTGATTGCATCAAAGGAACCCAACAAGGCTGAGAGGGATTCGGAAATTAACTTTGTCACTGCCAAGAGACAAGAGAGCCGTCGAGTTGCAGTGCCCTGCCACTGTCTCTTGTGCCGATGTCACAGCTATTCCTACCAGGGACTTAATTCATTTGGTGACATTCTTTTTCTCACCATTTACTTTTCAATAATGTTGATATGTTAACTTGGAACGGTCATCTTAAAATCATCAACAGTTAACTAGTGAGTTAGGCAGTGAAACAATGTTAAGTAATCATAATTGACTTTTCCTTCTTCTTCGCCCTCTTTATTATTATTATTTTAAAACAATAAAATATAAATGTATACTACTTATTAATTTTGACATAAAATAAATTCTAAATTTTTATTTTTTAAAATTTTTTGTACCATAATTTATTATTTTATAATTTTTTCTTAGTAAAATTAATTAGTATACGCATAAATAAATTCTTTTGGAAAAGCAAGGGTGTAGCGCCTTGGCTTTTTTTTTTTTTTTTTTTTTATCAACTTGAAACACATGACTTCTACATCTATTGGCACTAAAATTAAACTTGGTATATTTTCGTAATTAATTTTGACTCCTCTTAACTCGTGTAATTTTGAACATAAAAATTTTTAAAATGCAAGACAACTTAAAAATTGCATCAATGATTTAAATGTAATTATATTTATATATTTTTTTTTTCTACCTGATTATGAATTTATATTTACTTTTATGAAAATATAGCATATGTGACAATAGTATAACACTATCGTATCAATTTATATGAATAAATTTATTTTTTATAACATTATTGATATAATATTCTATTTTTAAAAAATTTAACAAAATTTGCCTTGCCTTTAAATTGAAAAATAGGTAGGAGGCCAAGATGGGAAATTACAAGATGCGGAACAAATGGGCTTTTTTCCGAGGCATCAAGATTAGATGGTAACATCCCGCCAGTAAACCGAAGCATCTCTCTAATAATTTCACTCTTCAATTCAAAAGGATTATCAATCCTAGACATGGTAGCCTTATCAGAGGACACAGCATCGGCTTCTCACATTGCAAAGAGTTCATGCCAAGAATTTATAACTACGACACAACATTTGACATCGATCCAACCATGAATCAAGATTTTGCTTGAACCCTTCGAGGCCCATGCCCCAAGAAAAATCTTGATCCAACTGTGGTTGCACTCAATGATGTTACAACACCTTTCATTTTTGACAATTTTTACTACAAAAATCTGCAGAAGGGCCTTGGGCTATCGGCCACTGATCAAATATTGGCTTTGGATTTAATGACTAGAGCCTAGGTGAAGACAATGGCTGAAAATCAAAGTGCATTTTTTAAGCACTTCGTTACTGCAATGGTCAAGTTGAGTGGGATCGGAGTTAAGACAGGCAGGGATGGTGAGATTAGACGAAATTGTGGTTCGTTCAATGACTAAAATTTACTGTGTTGTACTTATATGGAGATGTTTTTACCATTTTATCTCTGTGTTTTTCGTAATATCACATTTTGTCACGTCTGTGAGGTGCATGCACAAATGTCTCTACTATCTATTAATGCATATATTGTTAATTGAAAAATGTGCACTGTCGGGTTCTCCTGATTAATATTAAACCCAAATTTAATGATGTTAAGTGCGATATTGTTCTTACAACAGGTGGACATGTCTTGTTTAGATCGATTTTGACCCAACTTTTAAAATGACAAGTATAGTATTTACTTTGATTCAACAAAATGGACCTAAATTTTAAAATAAAAATTATTTTTAATTTTATCGTTCCTTTCATTACTTTTTTTCGAAGTTTTATATTAATATAATATAAACGAATTATTTTGTATACATTAAAATAATAAAAATAAAATGATGGTTCAATTTTTAAGATTTGATTCAAACTTACACCCGAGGACATGGATTATCTATTCATTAAAATTCACTTGGGAATTTAGCAGATCACATGGGAATGTAGCAATTGGCCTTTTGATTTAAAGGCAAGGCTACAAATGATCCACAATTCATGAAGATGCAATGAAACAAATGAAGTCTTGCGAGACTTGTCAACTTCATTGTGATGTTTTGAGACGCCGCTTCAACACTAAACCAGTTTTCTGAGTTCGCCTTTTGCACAATGTGGGTTTGATTTAAACCAACAACTACCAATAGGTTGAAGATATGCATGGTTTGTTATTTTTGTCATTGACTACCTTACAAAATAGACGGGTGAAAATTTTAGTCAGATAACCAAAAAAAGGTGGTGAATTTTGTGCGGAGGAATTTGATTTATTGTTTCAAAATTTTGAGTGCTATTATTTCTAATAATGGCAATTAATTAGACAACTGTTAGTTTAAAGAGCTTGTTCAAATCTAAGACTATTATGTTGTTTTTAAGAATAAAAGATGGAATTGATTTGGTTTATACTTTGGAACACTTGAGAGGTGAGGAAGAAATGTATTTTATGCAAAAAATTTAAAATTAAAATAATAAATTAAAACATGTTAAAACTTGTTACACGCTAGATGAATACAAAGCAAACAAGTATTTGAATAATTAACCTAAATCTACTATAAATAAATTATAACAATCAATTCAATTAATAATTAAAATAGTTAAAATTAAACACAAGAATTTGTTAACAAATAAAAATATTACGAAGACTTTTTATATTAGTAACCACCTTAAAATTCACTACAAATAGAAAACTTACAACTAGTGATTTTTTTTTACAACTTTTGCAAGTTTAGTAATTAGAACTGTGATTGTTTTATATTCTTATGGAATCATGAACGGCATGTTTTAGGACTGAAACTCTAGTGATTAATATCTTACAAAATTTTGAAGGCTAACAATTGGGTTTTAAAGAGAGAGAGTTTTGGGAATTATGATTTTCAAGAACAATGAATCACAAATTACTAAGAATAAAAAAAGATTTGTGATTTTTAAAAGTTAAATAGATTAAGATGGTTATGAGTAATTTAAAAAAAAATCTCTGCTCAAAAAACAAAGAAAATATGAAAAATAGTTAATCACAAACTTTAAAAATATGATTTGGGATTTTATATTTGCATAGGGATGCTTGAGTAAATGTCAATTGAAGGTCGAGGCCTAAGTTTCTAGAAGATGACCACTTGAGCAAAGGTTGGGTGGTCATTAAGTGTTAAGGACTACTTAGAGCCTGCTTAAGTATTGGTTGAGTGCCAACTTTATGGAAGCAAATCGCACGAGCATTTGTCGAGCACTAATTGAGCGTGAGATGATAGGAGGTTGCCCGAGTGCCTATCGAGCACTAGACTTTTAACTTCAATCCATCTAGTATGCTCGAGCCCTTTTTAAACACTAGTCAAGTACATAGCCTCCAAACCATTTTGAATGTTTGCTTCAAGCATCAACTTAGCATCGAACAAACTTCAAACCTTTGAAAAATATTAAATATCTATTTTTGTACATGAATAAACCAATGTAAAAAATACTAATAGAAAAGAATAAGGAAAGAAAAGATGAAAGAAAAAAAAAAGAGTTTTCTTTTAATTTGTTGCACTATAGAATCATCAATGGAAAATAATTCATTATTTTTTTATTTAGATAAAAATATCTTTTACTTTTAAATTTATTGACATTTATTAATAGATTAAAATTTTTAATTATTTCTTACTATTAATTTTAAAAATAATTATATTTTATTAAAAATTATTATTATAATAAACATTTAATGAATATATATTTTTAATATTCTTAAATATAAATATTTGTTACATTAATTAATTATTTTTATTTGGATAAAAATACTTATTTCAATTAAAATATTTTATTCATTTCATAATTAAAAATTTAAATTAACTTTAATTTTTACTTTTAAATTTAAAATATAATTATATCAATGATTATTATTTATACAATGAAAATAAAATTTATCATATAAATATGATCAATTATATGAATCACAATAAGTATAAAGTTATAAAATAAAATTATAAATTGATATACATATGAAACATACAAAAAATATTTATAATTAGAATTATAACAAAAATATTGATAATCATAGTTTATAAGATGATATTAAATTTTTATAACAAAAATAAATAGCAATGTTGATAAATTAATTTATAAATAAAATAAAATAAATTAAAATAATATTATGTTAATAATTTTTAAAGTAATTAATTAATCAAAAATAATTATGTAAATTAATTAAAATAAAAATATAATAAAATACAAAAATAAGGGATAAAATTATAAATTCAATCATCTTGAAGGAGAGAATCATGATGCCTTATCCTTGAGAGAGGAATTATCATTTTCTTATATGGAAAATGAGGATTCTAGTATTCTAAATAAATAAAGAAATCCTTGTTCTTTTAAGAACTTTTATTTTTCTATGCTTTTCAATAACGAACACACCCACTAGAGTATGTTTATATTTAAGAATGAAATGTTATGTTCATTTTTAAGAATGAAAAGGAATAAAGAAAGAAAAGAGAGAACGAAAAGAAAGGAGAAAAGAAATGAATGGATTTTCTATTGTTTGGTTGCAAAATGGAATTATCAATGGAAATGAATTCATTATTTTTTACTTAGACAAAAATATCACTTACTATTAAATTTAGTAATATTTATTAATAGATTAAAATTTTTAATTTTAGTTGTAATTATATTTTATTAAAAATAATTATTATAATAAATATTTAACTAATATATTTTCTTAATATTCTTAAATATAAATATTCATTATATTAATTTTTTATTTTTATTTGGATAAAAATATTTATTTTTATTAAAATATTTTATGCATTTTTTAATAAAAAAATTAAGTTAACTTAAACTTTTTTTAAATACAAAATATAATTACATCAATAATTATTTTTTATATAATAAAAACTAAATTATCAAATAAATATAATTAGTTGTATGAATTATAATAATTATAAAGTTATAAAATAAAATTATAAGTTAATATATATGAAACATATAAAAATATTTATAATTATAATTATGACAAAAATAATGATAATTATAGTTTATAAGACGATATTGAATTTTAATAATAAAATTAAATATTAATGTTGTCAAAATAACTCTTATATAAAATAAAAATAAAATAAATAATATTATGTCAATAATTTTTAAACTAATTAATTAATCAAAAATAATTATATGAAATTAATTAAAATAAAAATATAATAAAATACATGAATGAAGGATAAAATTGAAAGTTTAATTAGTTTAGAAGAAAGAATTATGATTCTTTACCTATAGGAGAGAATCATTATTTCTTGACTAAACGAATAATAATTCTTAACAAATCGTCTTTACCCCTTCTATTCTTCCAAATGAACAAGGAAATTCTCAATCCCTAAGAATTTTTCATAAATTTCAAAATCCGAACACATCCTCAAAGTTTTTGCATGATTTCTATACTTAGCCCATTCAAATGCAAATGGCCAAATTTGATTTATAGTACTAAAGATGAGGATTCTTATCCAAGCAATATATGTATGAGCCGACATCAATAAAATGGGAATAGGATTTTGAACATGGTAGCTAAAGTTTGCCTTGGAATGTCAACTAAGGATTTGTGGTATAAAGATGAGGATTCTTATCCCATCAATTAATTTTATTCCTTTCTTTTGATCGAGTATCTTTGCAGTTAGTGCTAACATTACTCTTAAATTCATTCAAGAGGCAATTAAATTGATACTTTGCCGGCTACTGAATAATTCCCTACCACGAAGACTTTGATGTTGGTTATCAACATCATGTACAGTCAACGCACAAACGGCCAAGATCATGAAATGTATTTCTACAATTTTATTGATTACTAAAATACTAATAATTACGATTGATATTGGTAAAAAAATAGTAAGAAATGATAGTGTAAATTGAGTTGAATCAATAATAAAAATTGAAATTTGTTCACATTTATTATTAACTAACATATAGCTAAAGAAATGTACGAAAATCATTACAATATCCACATTTTACTTAAAATATTGTACGTACTTCTGAGTTTTACATATTTATGGCACCATTTGAATTCCGTTTGTTTAATGGCCAGTGAGTAACTTTAAAATCATGTATAGCATTTTGATTTTAAATGAAATTTAGTTACGCATTCAACCATTCAATTATAGACATAATTAAGATTGGATTAATTCGTAATTGGCAAAGAATAAAATGGTCATCAAGATGACGATCACGTGAATTCAAGAACATGAAGCAAATAAATAAAAGATTCTTGCATTGATTATTAATAGTGATTTGCCAAGAGGGAGAGGAACTGATTTTTTTTTTCTTTAAAATCATGATCTGTTATCCAACAACGTCACTTTCTAGTAATATTGAAACGAGGACAAAAATAAATAAGACAAACACTTTTTGGGAGAGGCTATAAAGAAGCAAATATTTATGAGCAGGGAGAGAAAGAGGAGCAGATCCAGCATTGAATATATAGCTAGAACATGTATAAGTTATATTGCTGTACGAAGGTCGTCGTTCAAAGCAGTACTCATCGTTCACTCTTCCTCAACGGCTTCTCCTCGATCCATAGAGAGAGGTGGGTTGACGTTGAAGCCCTTGGGGGTAGAGTGATCGATACCTGTCTTTCCATATATATATATATATATATATATTTTTTTTTTTTCCTCTCCAAATTAGGAAACTTTAATTTTTTGGCTTGCTAGGGTTTATCTGCTGCCCGGTTATATGTATTCTCAGCCGCCAGAAAACGTTGAAGATCGATGTTAATATATAGCACGAAGAATTAAAGCAGCAGCTGCGTGTCGTGTACTCTCCCTCAAGGGCTTCTCATCAATCCATATACAACATAAACCTTGCTGAATTAATGAGAGGTGGGTTGATGTTGAAGCCCTAAGGGTTGAGTGATCGACAGTGCCACCTGTACGTCTTTATTATATAATATTACCTGATGATCACGAGCATATTTTCGATTTGCAGAGAAATTAAAGGTTAGTTAGGCAAGGTGAAACCACAAGTTGCTTGGGAGTGAGTGAGGGGCGAAGACTAAATTTATTGTGCCGCCATAAATTATTAAAGTGGATAGTATCGCAGTTGTTGGAATAGATGTTAATTGACTATATTATTTTTGTAACATGTTAACTGACACTCTGTGTTAGTAGCATGTTTTCACCTACTAAGATTGGGGCATATCCTTGTGAGATCATTTGATTATCGCTGACGTTTGGAACGGGGATTCACCACACAAATTTGATTTCAAATTGTGTTAAAGAGTTTTCATAAGAGGTTTTAACTTCTAGAGGAAAATGTTGGGAATGGAACTTGAAATGGGTTGTATATTAATAATTTTTTTTCCATAAATTTAATTGTTTCGATATTATAACTTGATTCATAAATCCATTTATACAATATTATTCACGAGAAAAAAAATGAAAATAGAAGAAATAACAATGAGAAACTCATGGAAATTGGGTATAACAGAGAGCCAACTGCTAAAGGACAATAATATTTTTGAGTTTTACCAAAAAATAAATATAGAGATATCAAATTAAAACATCAGAATAACACTTCTTACCGTAAATATTTTTGAGTTTTACATAGGTTTGCCACCATTTGGACATACCATGGAAATAATGCCAAATAAAGAAAATACTCCGATTCTTATAATTCTTTATGGCTTAATTTGGGACTGTTGTATTTCTTTCTAGAATATAATAAATTAATTTGTTTGATAAATATTAATTTTTAATAAAGTTATTATTATTAATATTTATTATCAAGTATTGACTGTTAAAGGTTACGCATTAAGAGCATAAAGAAGCCGGCAGCTAGCTAGCAAGTCATCTCTTATTGAAGCTGTGGCAACGAGCATAAAGAAGAGGCAGCTGCCTGTTAGCTCAAGCGAAGCAAGTGTTAACAGATGAAGATTGAGAATGTTTGATGCATGCTGACGTGGCAAGGTTGGAGAAGCTGACATGTCAAGATCCAAGCTAGAATACAACTGTGCTGTCAGGCTGTTGAAGAATATATATAGCAGTTTAGTCCGTTATCATACCCAGAAATTTATGAAAATTAGTTTGTAAGTTTTATGAGTAGTTGTAGAAGTTTCTAGTGAAAATTTAACTCGTATAAATTTAAGTGCTGTTGTTTTGAAAGATCTTTATTCAAATATAAGAATTCTCTGTTGTTTGCTTATTATTTTTATAGTTTCCAACATCTCCCGGGTCTTGATTCTGATCTCATTCCACAGCAGTATTATTCTATGGCAGAGTAGTTTTAAAACATCCCACAATTTAATTTTAGAGAGATAATATTGGATTCATTTATCAAGACCAAGATCACGTGACTTGAATGTATGAGTATGCGACAAAATAAAAGATTATTCTTGATTATTAGTGATTTGTAAAGAGGCACTTATTCGTTCTTTGTACGGTTATAATCTGTTATCATATTGAAACGTGGACATGACAAATATATGCAAAGGCCCTCGCATTAATTAATTGAGGAGGGGAAACACAACATACACTTTTAGAGAGGAGATCATGGCAAGTAAATAAGTAATTATCAAAGGAGAGGGTGACGCAAATCAGAAAACAATATGTAATGCATGATGTATGTATATATATATACATACAAAAAGCAGTCGTTCACTCTCCCTCATGGGCTTCTCCTCCATCCATACATGCGTATAGAGAGGTGGGTTGACGTTGAAGCCTTTGGGGTAAAGTGACTCCATGCCTGTTTTTCATTTTCTTTTTAGTCTTTAAGGCACTTTAATTTTGGGGTTTATTCCTAACACCCAGAAAACATTGGAGATGAACAATGCATGGATGTGACGTTCATATTATATTATAACAAACTCGCAGGAAGTAGTGGTGTCTAACGGGTTTAAACCAGTGGGTTCGGGCCGGTATAGTCTTAACCTTACAGCCGTGGAGCTATAATTCAAATTGAATCACGTACTATTACGGTCCGGTTCGGTTCGAGTCATGGTTTCAAAAATTTTGAATCGAATCATTCTGTGTTACTGAATTGGAGCCAAAATCAGGACGAGCTAGCTTTGGTTCATTAACGAGCTAGTTTGGGTTGGTTCATATGATTTTTTTTAATTAAAATTTAAAAAATATGTTTAAATTATCAAAAAATTATTTCTCATGGTATTATTTTTTATTAATTAAATTAAAAATTATAATGAAGGAGACATTTTAGGTTTAACTTCGTAAATATTTTTTATATTCAGTTATACCTTTTAATAATAAATTAAAAAATAAAATAAATTAATTAAAGAAAATATTATAATCATAAGAACGTTAAGCCTTACTTCATTAAGTATTATTAAATCTAACCTTAGATCATTAAATATTATTAAATCTAATTTTAAATTTTAATTACTTATTGGTAGATAGTCGTCGTTCTTTTTCTCTCTCATCCCATTCATTATTAAAGTTGATTATACAAAAAGATTGGTATTGTAATTGTTATCTCCTTTCTTCGTTAGCTCAATCCTTAAAACTCATTTACATCTCTAAAACTTTTGGAGCCATCCTACTTTTACGAGAGTTCAACATTTGTTCACTCGAATTAAATGCACTTTTTGAGAAAACTGTGAACATTGGTAGTGTTAGAAAGTCTCGCGCCATTCTTCCTATGATAAGTTTTGTAATTTTTCTTCTACTACTTTAGAATGTTGAAATCTGCTTCGTTTTCAACTAGTGCACCTTATATGTACAATGAGAGCTTATTGAATGATGATGTCATTATTCTTGGTCTTTTAATGACAACATACAGTTTTAATCACTACTGAATAATTGTAAATGCTTAATACATACATATTATATATATATATATATATATATATATAATATAAATGCACTAAATTTATGTCATTTTGATACTGAAATAACATTAAAAGAACATTGTTTTGATGTTAAACTATTATACATTTTAATTATGTGTGATTATTATTTTGAACTTATGAGTTTATAAAATTTTATTTTAAATTTATGATATTTTATAATTGAATTTTTAAAATATAATTTTTTATAAAATTGTTATGATCAATTTTATTTTATATTGATATACTTAATATTTTATATGAGTGATATGTTTCATGTTCAATTAATACTAAAAA
The DNA here is from genome assembly GCA_032401905.1 of Swietenia macrophylla. Classification (NCBI taxonomy): domain Eukaryota; kingdom Viridiplantae; phylum Streptophyta; class Magnoliopsida; order Sapindales; family Meliaceae; genus Swietenia; species Swietenia macrophylla. The sequence goes on along the minus strand of CP135585.1, from coordinate 3,736,032 downwards.
TTCTATAGTTAATAACAATAGAAGTATAGTTAAAAAGACAAAAAAAACTTGCTAAAAATCTACAAATACCTGTATAATTTTGGTAAATATTAAGCATTCGTTAAAGCGAATTTAATAATAAAATATCAAACTTGCTACGGATTTAAGAAGAGTTTGATATTAAATTTTGAAGCGAATGCTAATGCGTGTTTTGAGATATTCATTCTAAGTATAGTTGGTTGTCATCTCTAACCAATACCATATGTTAATGCAATTAAGGCTTTATTTCATCTGGCACAATGAACTAGACGAAAGAAAAAAAAAATTAGGTTTTGTAAATTTATTAGCCATATTAAGCTTTGTATCTGCTTGTTAAAATTGGAATAATATTAAACATATTTTTTTCATTACCTTTATTGAACAGTGTTTTGGTATTATTTTATTCTAATGAACTAATGTAAAATTTAAAACTTATTTGTTATGCATATATTAATTATTTTTTTGATTCTCGTAAAATTTATTGATAAAAGAGATGTGTTTTTTCTTGCAAAATATAACAATTTTTTTTATCATCCATAGAGAATGAAAACTTTTTTAATCACTCTAAAATTCTTATATTACATGAAGCAAGTATAAGATATATATAAGTATGATATGTCATTTGTCATATTTAAAGTATATATAGTTTAGCTTTTGCTATATATATATTTTTATTAATGACATGTGAATTTAATATTGTTTGCATTGCTGAAATTAGGGAAGGCTATATAAAAGGAGACTCACTAAAATTCTTTTAAACTCATGTACTCTAATAAAGTCAAAAGTTTGATTTTAAATAAATACGTTCCTTTGATAATTTTACCGACCTCTCCACTAAATGTTTACTTATATCAATTTTAAAAAAGTTAGTATATAGTATTCGCAAGTGTCTCCTGTACAAATTGAAAATTTTCTTTGACAAAATATTGTAAGGTGGGCAAACATCTTTATGTATTTGATTGGTTATGTGAAATGGCATATGTTAGTATATTCATGCCTTAGTGTATGGAAGAAAACCCCATTCCACATCTTTTATGTCTTCTTATTCTGTTTTATTCGCTATTAAACTAATAGTTGAATTGTAAATACATAGTAATAGCATTCTTTTATTTCCATTTACTTAACATTTAACTTAATATTCACAACACTTTAATAATTGTTATCAATTTCTTCATTTATATTTTGTCATAAATAAGTATTTTTTGAAAAATAACTACAAAAATAATTGAAACTAATACATTTATATAATTGAGAGAATTTTAGATAAAATTATTTAATTATAAAATTTATAAAAATATGATAAAAATATTTAATTAATAAAAAATTATTTTTATTAAAAAATAATTAAAAAATTAAAATAAATATTATTTAAACGTGAAAATATAAAATTTAAATAGAACGTTGTATTTCAAATTTTTATAAATAAAAATATTTTTTATTAATTAAATAATTTTATTATATTTTTGTACTAATAAGACTTTTACTCCGTAGCCTCCCGTCATGTTTATAAGAATTACGGGAGCCTGCACAGTAAAACGACTGGGGTTATAGAAAAAGGACAACTGCTAGGTTGTTGACAGAATCCGAAATCCCAGCCCAACGAGCGCAGATTTGGGTTAGTTTGGTTTGGCTGTTGTTGATTGTCTGACAGTGTCTGCATTCAGGCCGGAACTGAAATTTCTGGCATCTCAGCCACAGCCGCCGCCACCGTTTGATAAGAAGAAGGTTACTCTAATCTCTACTTTTTTAATCAAATATGTACTTTAGTTTTGTTAAGTATAACCGTCTGTCATACATGAATACTGAAAACATGTTCGAGTCTAGGGTTTTACTATTTCTTCTCAGAAAATAACCAAATAGAAATCAAACGACCTTTAGTTTTTCAATATTTCCAATAAGGGTTTTGTTTATTTTGTTTGTATTTTCGTTTTCTCTATTTTCTTTTATTCTGTTAAAAGTCACCTGTTTTTTTTTTTTCTCTTGGTAAGATGGGTGACTCTGATACACAAAAAATACGAAATATATGCATACTAGCCCATGTAGATCATGGTAAAACAACACTTGCTGACCATCTGATTGCTGCCACCGGTGGCGGTTTACTACACCCTAAACTAGCTGGTAAGCTTAGGTTTATGGATTATCTTGATGAAGAACAAAGGCGTGCCATTACAATGAAGAGCTCTTCAATTGGTCTTCGCTATAAAGATTATTCTATTAACCTTATAGACTCCCCTGGTCACATGGACTTCTGTAGTGAGGTGTCTACTGCTGCTCGATTGAGCGATGGTGCGCTTGTACTAGTTGATGCTGTTGAGGGTGTGCACATTCAGACTCATGCAGTTTTGCGTCAATCTTGGATTGAGAAGTTGACGCCATGTTTGGTGCTTAATAAGATTGATAGGTTGATTTCTGAGCTGAAGTTGACCCCTATGGAAGCTTATAACCGCCTGTTGAGGATTGTTCATGAAGTGAATGGGATTATGAGTGCCTATAAGTCGGAGAAGTATTTGTCTGATGTAGATTCTATTCTTGCTGGGCTATCAGATAAGTTAGGTAATGAGAGTCTTGAGTTACTAGAAGATGACGAAGAAGATACATTTCAACCCCAGAAGGGTAATGTCGCTTTTGTTTGTGCATTGGATGGATGGGGTTTTAGTGTCAGTGATTTTGCTGAATTTTATGCGACAAAGCTTGGGGCAAGCACGGCTGCACTGCAGAAGGCTTTGTGGGGTCCTCGATATTTCAATCCAAAGACTAAGATGATTGTGGGGAAGAAGGGAATAGGTACAAGTAGTAAAGCTCGGCCTATGTTTGTACAATTTGTGCTTGAGCCATTGTGGCAGGTTTACCAGGCTGCTTTAGAGCCTGATGGGGATAAAGGGGTGATTGAGAAAGTGATTAAATCGTTTAATTTGTCTATACCTCCTCGTGAGCTTCATAACAAGGATCCAAAAGCTGTGCTTCAAGCTGTCATGAGTCATTGGCTTCCTTTGTCTGATTCAATCTTGTCAATGGTAGTGAAATGTTTACCGGACCCAATTTCTGCCCAAGCTTTTCGGATTTCACGTTTGCTTCCAAAGAGAGAGGTTTTGGATAATGAGGTTGATTCTAGTGTATTCATGGAGGCTAATATTGTGAGGAAGTCAGTTGAGGCATGTGATTCTAGCCCGGATGCACCATGTGTGGCTTTTGTTTCGAAGATGTTTGCTGTACCAATCAAAATGCTGCCTCAAAGAGGTTCAAGTGGGGAGGTTTTGAACAGTTATACTGAGAAAGGTGGAAATGGTGAATCAGAAGAGTGCTTTCTTGCATTTGCAAGAATCTTTAGTGGAGTTCTTCATTCAGGACAAAAAGTTTTTGTGCTTTCAACTTTGCATGATCCACTCAAGGGAGAATCAATGCAGAAGCATATACAAGAGGCAGACTTGCAATCCTTGTATCTAATGATGGGCCAAGGCTTAAAACTGGTTACCTCTGCCAAGGCAGGAAATGTAGTGGCAATCCAAGGACTTGGTCAGCATATATTGAAGAGTGCAACTCTTTCATCTACAAGAAACTGTTGGCCTTTCTCGAGTATGGTATTCCAGGTTTCCCCAACTTTAAGAGTTGCAATTGAGCCGTCCGATCCAGCAGATACGGGTGCTTTGATGAAGGGTTTGAGGCTTCTGAATAGAGCAGATCCATTTGTAGAGGTTACTGTTTCATCTAGAGGGGAAAATGTGCTTGCTGCTGCAGGGGAGGTTCATCTGGAAAGATGCATAAAGGATTTGAAGGATAGGTTTGCTAAAGTAAGTTTGGAAGTTTCCCCGCCTCTTGTGTCCTTCAGAGAGACCATTGAGGGGGAGACATCTAATCCATTAGAGAATTTGAAGCTATTAAGTGGGAGCTCAGATTATGTTGAGAAGATGACTCCAAATGGGAGATGTGTTGTCCAGGTGCAAGTCATGAAACTTCCTCTCACAGTTACTAAGGTTCTTGATGAATGTGCTGATTTGCTTGGAAGTATTATTGGAGGCCAAGCCAATAAAAGCTTGGAAACGCAGAGATCAAGTGGTACTGAGGATGACAATCCAATTGAAGCTCTCAAAAAACGCATAATGGATGCTGTAGAGAATCATATTTCTGCTGGGAATGAGAATGACAAGGACCGGGTTGAGAAATGTAAAGTAAAGTGGCAAAAGCTTCTTAGGAGGATTTGGGCACTTGGTCCGAGGCAGATTGGTCCCAACATGCTCTTCACACCAGATTACAAAAAAAGGAATACTGATTCGTCTGTTCTTGTGAGTGGTTCTGCTTATGTATCTGAGAGATTAGGCTTTTTGGATAATTCTAACGTTGGTGATGCGGCTGATGAGACATCTCCAGAATTTTGTCAAGCTTCATCATTATTCCTGGAAGCACAGAATCTTCAGAGCAGCATAATGTCAGGATTTCAGCTAGCTACTGCAGCTGGCCCTTTGTGTGATGAGCCAATGTGGGGATTGGCTTTTATTGTTGAGGCTTACATATCTCCTGTGGCTGGGCAATCTGATGAGCCTGAATCTTCGCAACAATCTGAACAGTATGGTATCTTTTCTGGGCAAGTCATGACAGCTGTTAAAGATGCATGCAGACAAGCTGTGCTTCAGAAGAATCCCCGTCTTGTTGAAGCTATGTATTTTTGTGAGTTGAACACTCCAACTGAATATTTGGGCCCTATGTATGCGGTGCTTGCACGAAGGCGAGCCCGGGTTTTGAAGGAGGAAATGCAGGAAGGGTCTCCACTGTTTACCGTTCATGCTTATTTGCCTGTTTCTGAAAGTTTTGGTTTTGCTGATGAGCTTAGGAGATGGACCTCTGGTGCTTCAAGTGCTCTTCTTGTTCTTAGCCATTGGGAAGTGCTTCCTGAAGATCCCTTCTTTGTACCCAGAACAGAAGAGGAGATTGAAGAGTTTGGAGATGGTTCTAGTGTTCCTCCCAATACACCAAGAAAGCTTATTGATGCTGTGAGGCGACGGAAGGGCCTCCCTGTTGAAGAAAAAGTAGTCCAGCATGCAACAAAGCAGAGGACCTTAGGTCGTAATGTTTAGAAGTTGTTGAACTCAGCACGGTCATTAGCTTTTTAAAGTTGTAAGACATACATTTCATCAATTTTGCAGCAAGAAGTTTATAGGTTATGTGAACAAATTTATTTTTCAGCATAGGATTATTTTTAGATTTTTCATTCAAATGAAATGTTCTTCAAATTATTCTTTTCCTAGAGTCAAGCTTAATGCCTGTAATATTGCATTTGTTGTTACCCGATTATTTGTAGTTTGGAATTCTTTTTTCCTTGGCCATGTCTCAAGTATTCTTTGTACATTACATGTCTAATTTCTCCAGTATTCTCTTTACGCATTAGATCCTCTCATTTCTTGAGGCATGATTTCTGACCTGCTATTGTATTATGCTAATAAACTCACGAGTAAGCACTTGGCAATGATAGTTTAGGCTTCTTTTGAGATGGAAGTATTTCTGGTGTACTTTGAGAGCAAAGTTGAAATATCAACTTTTGATAGGATCCATTTATTTTTTATTAATATTTGATAGATAGTGCTTCAAAGCCTCAACTCTCAATGCCAATCGAAGCCATAAACTGATTATCTTACTGAGTTTCTTCCGACTTGCATTCAAAATTCTTTGCATGCTTGATGGATATAGTTGTAACTATTGTACTTTTTTACTTTGATCTTTAGCATGGACTGAATCGTGCTATTTTTACTTACAAAAGAGCAAAGGTGTAGTGGATTCTCTGTTTATTTCAAAGCAAGACTAATGATCAAAGAAAGTCTCATGAACTTTTCTCGAGAAATATGTGAATATGCTGGATTTTTGTTTGTTTAGTTGATGCCATTGTCATCAGTTTACATTGACTTCTCTCCGGACGTGATGCCGTTGGTTTGTACGGTTAAGGTGCATTTTCAAGAGACATTAAGGGTTCATCTTTTAAAGGGTTACTGTTCTGGTTGTGGTGTTTGCTGCTTTTTTTATTTGGCTGCAACTGTTGACGGCTATGGAAGAGACTAACTTAAACCTCCTTGGGATCTTTTTCGATAGGCTTTTTGAATCTTTGATTTTTAGCTTTTATGTGTCTCTCATGGAATTTTGCACTGAGAAGTGAGAAAATGTGTTGCATGTGGTCTTTGAAGGTTCTAAAGACGGTGAAGTCCATGCTGCTGGACAGCTTTTTACAGAACAGCAGTTTGCGACGGAATCCTACGTTAGATAGGAATGGACTATTTTTAAGGTTTATAAAGGAGAGTTCTGCATACCTTAATGGACATGTCTTTTGGGGAGGAGGTAATGACCCAACTCGTAATAAGTGGTATTAGAGCCAAATCATTCCAACTCTAATGTATCAGCCAAGCACCCACGTATAACCAATACGTCCATGAAGGGTCCATAAGTTTCGAGGTAAAGCAGGACGGGTATACAGGGAGCCTCACTGTGACAAGGGCGTCACAGAATTAAGTATACGTCGATGAAAGGTCCATAAGTCTCGAGGTAGAGTAGGACGGGTATACAGGGAGTCAAGCGCCTACGTATAACCAATACGTCCATGAAGAGTCCATAAGTCTCGAGATAAAGCAGGACGGGTATACAGGGAGTCTCACTGTGACGAGGACTTCACAGAATTAAGTATACGTCTATGAAAGGTCCATAAGTCTCGAGGTAGAGTAGGACGGGTATACAAGGAGTCTCACTGTGACGAGGACGTCACAGAATTAAGTAGGGGAGAGTGTGACGGAATCCCATATTGAATAGAAATGGACTATTCTTGGAGTTTATAAGGGGGGACTTTGCATACCCTAATGGACATGTCTTTTAGGGAGAAGGTAATGGCCCAACTTGTCAGGTAATGGCCCAACCCGTGACAAGTTGATGTATTTTTGCGGGCTTCAGGTTGACTAACTGGGATTATGCTTTGAATAGTCTTGTTCCTGCATTTTTCTTAGCTGGATTTTTTGTGCTCTGTCCTACTACCATTTCTTATTGTTTTGTCTACATTGTTGCTACGTTTTGCTGCCTCTGGAACATTCCACACTTATGTCAAATAAAATTCCATACTGTTACATTTCTGTTTATCACACATTCGATGGTGTTACTCTGCAAATATAACTCCGCTGGTGGATTGTTTTCGCTGTTTAATGGTGAAAATTTTTGGTATTCTGCAGGACTTCCCTGGTTGTCTGCTTATCGTACTATCTGCTGGACTTATGCTTTTGGTTGTAGCCGTGGATACTTCGTTTTGTTTTTTTTTCCAATTGTACGTGATCTGCAATGTTCTTATTTCTTATGAGCTAGAGGGGCTGCTGGTTTTGTCTGCATATGCCTTCAGCATACTGGTTATTCCATTGTTTATGCTGTCATTTTGGCTTTGTGCAAGAACTTAACTTTGTGATTCTATACTACTTTAAAAATAAAACTGAAAAAATATTTGATAAAATTAATTTTTAAAGAAATTTATCCTTTTTTTAATAAATATTTAATATCTAATATTTTTATTTCACAATAAATATAATTTCAAACCATTACATTTCAATATCAATCGAAAGTCTAATTGTGCCTATTTTTAATTGTTATGATGCTACAATTTTATGTGTTGCTGTGTTTTAATTTTTTTTTTTTAGCTTTTGCCTATTTGGTCATTCACTAAAATTATCAAATATAGCAATCCAAGTTTATAAATGAAATGAGGGTATTAATAAATCTATTTTAATAGGCAGATTAAGGCCAGTTTGAAGTTATAGTAGATTTCATAATAATTTTGTTGTGTTGCTCTAAAAGAATAATTAGTTATACATAAAATTTGTTAAGTGCTTGGTTGTATATACTGCGTTTTGATTAGTTTTATTATTATTACTATTATTGATGATTCAAATAATTAAAATACGACACAAATTTTAATAAAATTTATTTTTATAAATATAGTGTGCTGTGTGTGTAATTTTAATTTTATTTTATAATTTTAAAATATAAAATTTTTGTTGGGTTTGTTAGTTAGTTAGTTTTAGAATTCAATAATTATTTTAAGATTAATTTTGAATATGTGTAATTGTAATAAGGTAAATTTAAAATTATATTTTGGGGATATAATTGCTTTGCATAGGTAACTTTTTCTTTGCTTTTCAAAAAACTAGTGTAGGATTAATTGATTTTGTTAGAAAGTAATTTTAAGAACGTTTTTGGTCTGTTTAAAAATTACCTTGCAACAACAATTCCAAACCGGACCTAGGCTAAGCAACTTCAACAAGCAGTAGTTTTTCCTTGTCGAAAGAACCTAAATGACCCATGTATGCTTTTTCCCCTTCTTGTGTTTGAAAAATCTCCGCTCCCGCCTCACGGCAGCCGGCCGGCGGCTCTTCTGTTTTTATCTTTGCATTTTTCATGATGTAGCAACTCACAGTTTGTATGCCTGATTTGATTAATACTAACGTTTATTCAGAAAATTGAACTTTATATAACTTTATAGATGTATATGTAAATCAAATAACATGTCAGCAGCAATTAAACCCAAATTTGTATAACCCTAATTTGATTTATTTCGGGAAAAAGAGTGAGAAAATGGTGGGAATAACTCATATTCATTGAATATATTATACATTTTTTTTAACATAAAATTTAAAATATATAATTAAAAATTTAAAATAATTAACCAAAAAAAGTATAAAATATGTAATTAACGACTTAAAATAATTAATAAAAAATTTATAATATATTATAAAAGTATATATAATTCATATATTATAATTGTATATATTTTACTTAAAATTTTAAAAAATTTAAATATATAATACATGAAATGTACCATAGATAAATACTTATATATTTTTTTTAATTTTGCATATAAATAAATACTTTCAAACCATACCTCAATCTAACAGTTTAAGTTCTCAACATAATAATATACTAAAATACTATCATATTTGGTAAACAAGTAGCCTATGCACCGCGGTTAGAAAGTAAGAGGTGTAGAGAGATTGCATCACTCACACAACCACCTTCCATGGGGCGCATGGGTTTTTTTTTTGATTGCATCACTCACACAACCACCTTCCATAGGGCGCATGGGTTTTTTTTTTTAAAAAAAAAGAATTGGAAAAAAAATTATAACTAATAGCTCTTCCATTACAGTGAATAACAGGTAAACAGATTACACCATCAGCAACACCAAGTTAGCCCAATTCGGGTTGGTAAAGTGATAACACTGCTAGATAAGTTTAGTAGGGATGAGCAAAACAACTAGAAAGGATGAAGAATCCAATGTCCAGAAAGCATTATTTTCAATTGCAAAACTTGTATTAAAATGACACAATGCCAAGCAATAAACAGTTGGTACAGGGGAGGTTTGCTTGATAAAGTGGCACGCAGGATTTCCAAGGGTAATAAAAATGGTTCACGACTTATGTTGGCGTTATGCCACCAGTCTACTTCCAACTATCTCCATGCAGGATAGAGATGGAAAATTTCCCCATCTTTCTGAATTTTCTAGGTTTCTCTTATTACCATTAGCCCTGAGAAACCACAGATTTAGCTTTCTGCAATTCTGGAGCAAGTGAGAGCAAGAATTTGGCAGAATTAATAAAATTATTTTGTCAAGTTATCCTATAAGCTCTAAAGTAAGAAATGTAGCACAAAATGGCATAGAAGGATGAAGATGGGAAAGATAAAAAAAAGTAGGTCAAAATGTTCATTTTTGACATTCAGTTCATAAAAACTTGCTGGGTTGGAGATCCATATCACTCCACATAAGCTCGTGGTAAAACATCACGTACAGTGAACACAATCAAATAATTTAGCATTATAGCACTCCACTTCAAGAGATAAATTGTCACAGCAATGGAAGTATGCTACTTTTCACAAAATGAAATGCGCGTGTTCAGAAACTAGTTATGATGACATTTCCCATTCAGATAAATAAAATTAACAGCAAAAAGCTTTATGTATCATGAGAGGAAAACAACCCAAAAATCAAATGCTAAAATAACTCAGGATGGATCTCTATATTATCACTTCACAAATGGCACTCCAGAAGGAACTCTCTGCGCATATTCCTCATACTGTGACCCAAAAAACTGTCTCAAGAAATACTCTTCATATCTTATCCGTTCAGCAAAGAAGTGCCAGACAACAATCGTGAATCCCATTGTGGAAATGGGATTACACAGCATTATTTGGGTGCCAACTGACCAGATGAGGAAACCACAGTAGCTGGGATGACGGACAAATCTATATACTCCATGTGTAATCAGTTCGTGATTTTCCTCATGATGGATCCTGATGAGATGCGTGAAGGACCGACCAGCTGTTATAATAGCCATTTTTCGTATGATTTCTCCGACTACAACCATCACAAGACCTATATTGCTTATCCACCAATACTCCTTCAACCCGGGAAACAAGACAATTTCAACAAAGTACTCCACCAATGAGAACAGCATTGCCAAAAGATAATTTTGGCTCATCAGAAGTGACCTAAGAGTAACATTCTGTCTCCCATGAAAGGCAATCGCCAAAACATACTCTGAACTGTGAAAGAAGAATACCGCCAAGAACATCTGGAATAACTGTCTGCAAGCTGTACAACTGAAAATTTCTGTCATTTTCATCAAATAAAGGATCAATTTTTCGCCGCTGGTTTACTGCAATACCATTAAACATGTGTAGCTCAGTGAAGGAAAAGGGTGAACAAAACTTGCTGGAGTTAACTTCAGACCTGACATGGACGCAGAGTTTCTTAACATCAACACTGAAATTTGAATATCAATATTTCCCAGAAAATGCTCAAGAAAGGGCATTCCTGCATTTGAGACAAAGAATGGTTAAAATTTTTTTTTTTGAATATATCGATAAACAGATAAATCCAAATAATGTAAAATTATTTTATCAACAGCAAAGACTCCACAGATTAAGTAATTAGCAAGAAAAGAAAAGAAAAATCCATACACACATCTAATTTGCTAACTTTTCTGAATCTGATGTATAATAAGATGTAACAGTTGGATATGTGGATAAGGATGGAAGGCAATGCTTATATACGATAAATACAAAAACGAATGATATAATCAGATCATTCGCTGAGTCCCAGGGTCAAATACGATTAGGTTAAAATGCTATGGGGTAAGCTACTAACGGAAGATACAATCAATAGTCGGAGTTGAAAGAAATCGAATACACAGAATATTTAGTCAAAACCTCAATAAACTCGATTGAGCTTACCCACTGTTTACTTTCCCTCCACTTTATCATCAACCAAACAAGACCAGAAGAAGAAGTCGAGTGTTCGTTCGCTGATGCGCAGAGGAAAAGAGAGATCAGACCTTCAAGTGAGCGAACTCATAAGCTTCCAAAACACGATTCAACTCTGAAACTGGCAGCGCCAGTAGCCAGTCACCAAGGAAAGTCCATGTTGTAACTCCCAACACTATCTTCGGGACCAAACGACGCCGTTTCCTGGATATATTTTATTTTAATATATATATATATATATATATATATATTTTATCAAAATGCCCAATATTAAGGCCCAGTAGTAATAATTCCCGGCCTCTCTGCTTTTTCCTCAACTTACGAACTCGTACAAAACTTTTGTTTATTTATTTATTTTTTTTCAAAAAAAAGAATCCTTAACAAATCCAAACCCACACAGAATTATTATTAAACGGAAATCCCAAATCTTATTTTAGAGTTGTTATTGAACTAAAATTTTAAGCCTTATTTTAGAGTTGCTGAAGTAGAACGAAGTATATCAGTGAGCAATTAAGTTTCAAAACCTAATAATAAAAGAAATATAAATGTGAATCATTATTTGAGTTTAGTTTATGGACTAAAATACTGTTAAAAAAGATCAATTTATGATACGATTTAGCTATGATTTTTGTGATTGGAGGTGTTGTGATTTAAATGCATTAATACATTAGAGAAGAAATGATTAGTACTAAAATTTATCCCTCATCCCTTGATGAAGTTATCCGATAATATTAATGATAAACTAATCTACTTTGAAGAATTTTGTTGAGGGATCCACTAAATCCTTTATGATATTCTTGAGAGTTATGTGTTATAATAGTTATAAGTATTTACTTTTAAAACACTGAATTTTGATGAAAAATAATAAATTTGACTTAAAAATTAGACTATAAAAAAACTCTTTTATTTCTCGTTACTTTTAATAAAAATTATCATGTACCACCTCTAAAGTTTGCAAAAAACTCAATTTTATAAAAATTTTATGAACAATTATTTTAAATAATTAATAGTATTTCTTGCAATTACATAAATAATTCCACGGCTTAAATTTGATGAATGCAAACTAAAATTCATGAATTCTACCTCATTGATTTAATTTAAAAAATTACTAAATTCTATTTACTTACGAAATGTTGTTGTTAATATTATTATTCTTAATTGGGGATCTATTAACATGCTTATTTGTAATTTAATCAATGTTAATATAAAAATTAAAATCTTTCTTATGCAAAATTCAAAAATTTTTAACTTAAGATGGGATTCATAAACATTTCAAAAAATATTATTATTCTATATTACATATTTATACTATTAATATGAAAAATTGCTTGCATAAAAAAATTGGCAAAAGTTTGATGCAATATACACACACACATAAAAAATCATAAAAATTAAAAAATAATTTTTTGATGTTGATATTGAGCATTGTTGTGATTGTGTTGTTTTAATTTAACTTTAAGGTTATTTATGTAATTTTAAAAAATAATAGTATTAGTTAATATATAAATTAAAAGAGATAAGTATGTGTTTTCAAAAAAATTTTTACAAATTAAATTTTTTAAAAATTTTAAAAAATATATGATAATTTTTCTTACCATCAAATGATACGCAGATAGTTGGTCTTAAAAATTGAATATTTTCTTTAGTTGTTATAAATATTATTTAGTAAATATTTCTTTACAAGATCTTCTCGAACATAAATACATTTTTTTTTTCTGTTTACACATTTTCTGTTGGATTTTATATCTCAGAAAGATTTGGTTATGGGTCAAAGGGTGTTCTTGAAATTTCAAGATAAAATAATACAACAAAGAAGAATAACCCTACAAATTTAAGCCTTCTGCCATTTTATGAAACATTAATATTAATGGGGATTAAACTATCGAATGGAATTTATATCACCATTTTTAAAATCAGCAAGATTACGGTCATATTTCATTACATCTTCAAAGGATTATGCTCTTTTTTCTAATTAATATCAAAGGTAACAAAACTGACAAAATGTTGGAAATTGAGTGTTGGAATTGAAGCTTCATAGATGGTTCGCCTGATGAACTGATCTTGTATTTTTATCATTACTCCAATAAGAAGATTTATTATCCTTCAAGAAACTGCTTCATCATCTGTTTAAATCATTTGACCCACGGAACAGGATGTACAAAAGACAACAAAACAAAAAATGCATTTAAACAAAACTGCACCAACTTTTTTGGGCTTGGAATACTGCGGCATGCCTAACCTAGCCTTCTAATCTACATTATTGAACTGAACTACAAACAGACACAAAATTTCTGGGCATTACATTTTGTTTCTCAGCCATAATCAATGCTTTCTACTTCTTGTACTTTATTGAGAACGAAGACATGCAGTCACTTTGCATGCCTCGCAATACCATTCACCCGCAGCTTCTCAATATTGAGACATTTTTAATTGACAGGAATTTTGGGTTTACCTAAATGCACAAAGGCCTCTGTACCGGTCGTACGAGACAATGCAAGTATTCCAAGAGACGAGGTGGTTCATTAACACATTCACATACTTCCCTTTCCCATTTTGTTTAGAACAAACCAAAGGATTGTCGTGTGCCTAGAAAATATCTAAATGAAAGGCAAATGAGAGAGTGACAGGTTACGTACCATATCCAGATAATAAGCAAGCTGCAAATACCAAAAGAGAAATTATTAAAGTCTAGTAACGTCGATGCAGCTTCTGTAAACTTCTCTTTAGAAATTTGTGAAGGAACCAAAGTCCTTTTCAATCTACTCAAGTACTCCATATTTGTGCATGTAGCCCCCTCCAGGCTGGATGGACTCCCAAAAGAAGTCATGATTCCAAAATTGCAATAATTCCAAATCTGCAGTAGTAGGATAAGCAGTGATTTCACATCAGATTTATTTAAACAGGATGAAATGAAAACGAGTTCATTTTGTATAACAAAAAAGTGTATAACCATTGTTAGAGACAACAAATACTTGTATGTGAATTATAATAAGTTCATAGAACATGTCATTGTATAAAAACAAAAGAGAAACCATTCTAATGCTATTCTGATAAGAAATTCTTCCTTAAAAAGACTAAACATAATAATAAGAAGACAAGTTAACAAGTTATTTTCTATTTTTACTCTAATACTCCCATCAAACTCAAGATGGTGTAATAGAAGCAAGCTCGAAGCAAATCTTAAGTTTGTAAATTTGAGAATCCCAACGTGTTTGAAAAGAAAATTGGAGAGGCCTTCTTGAGGTTGTAAATCTAAGAGCGAAGAAAATCCAAGAAGGCTAGGGAAATCTGAGAGTGAACAAAATCCAAGAAGCTTAGGAAAGCCTGAGAGTGAACAAAACTCAAGAGTGAATAAAATTTGAAAGTCTTAGGAAAGCCTAAGAGCAAAACCAAAAAGCCCAAAGAACTTGAGAAAGCCTAAAAAAAGAGACGCTTAAAGAGGAAAAAACCTGAATAGTCAAAAAAAGTTTAAATATGAGTATATAGATGATAAAATTTACGGGTTGAGGATGAGAAAGGAAATACATTATGAAATTTTGAAGCATAAGTTAAAAATAATACTTATTTAAATCAGTTGGGGCTGACAGAAATTTAACAAAAGGGGTATGAACGAAACTGGGCAGAAAACTGATCAGCTTTGACTGATATTTTGAATAAGAAATGACTATTCAAAAAGTAATTGGAACTCAGCACAAGGTATCTTGCGAATACGTATTACAAACCACAATGATTTGTCCTACCAGGGACTTCTATTAGGGATGTTACAATAACATGGTCAGCTATGGGCTTTTTCTTTGTTGTCTTGAAGTAGTTCAAAGCAAATATCTTTTTGCTTGGACCTATCTGGCAATGCGACCTTGTCTGGATTTTGATCAATTGAATATAAACGGATACAAGGTTTAAGTTTTTCCTACGATAATTTGAAAATAGTCCAAAACAGATACTTGATCATACGTAATTCAACAAATGGAATGGCTCTGCTCTAACAAGATAATACGAAAACCCAGTAGCACCAGCACATATCATGTGCTGCTTCTTAAGAGTTATCTTCCAAACAAAGCATAAGGATGAAAATGCAAGAAATAGGTCAATCTGAAAAAAAAAAAAAAAAACCTCAAGCACATCTCACCAGATGAGTTGGGCTGTATGGGGTAATGGTTGAGCTACTAATGCTAAGTTCAAAAATTGTATACACACTCACTACTAAAGTGTAACATAAAAAATAGAATTGAACTCTGGAATAAATTCTTTATTCTTTTTCTTCTTTTCAATCAAGCAAACTTAAATTGTATTGATATACATATACAATCGACAAATTAACTACTCAATGCTAAAGCAAGAAAATTTGGCACCACATCAACGTTCAATCTTTCTGCTGAAGTTAAAGTGAATAATAAACGGTTATAAAATTTGTTGAAAAGCTGGTACACAACCAAAAACTGTTTCCAGTACAATAAACTGAACAGCCAACAATCAATCAACCAGTTTAAGCAATTTAGCTCTTAACAATTTACTAAAGTAGCAAGCAAGGACCACATTTAGACATGCTACCAGTGCAGCATTGTTGAATTGGGTTACCATTATAAGTGGCTTTAACAAGTTCAAGTTCATTAAGAGTGTAGCCCTACAATAAACAGGATGATGCTCTGCCTGATGTATTTCAAGTTTTTTCTTCCTCATATATGGTTCTATAGCATCCTAAAACAGAAAGAGGGGGGGAAAAAAAAACACCAGTATAAACAAGAACCTTATCCAACTGGTTTCACTTACAAGTTTATATGGAGGTTTCTTTAAACCATAATAAGCAACAACTTTGGAAGCTCTTCGTGACCCATGATGCTGTCCTCTCTGAAAGAAGAGATAAAGAAGGAAAAGCATTATTTTATTACATTCAAGTAAAGAAAGAAAGGACTTAAGAATGGGTTTATCAAGTAAAACGTAAATAACGAACTGAATGATAAAAACTTGGGATTGGGAGGACTCCTAAGCCAGTGAGCAGAAGATAGAACTTGGGGCCAAAGGATTACAAGTGACAAGACCCCAACAAACTACCACATAACATACCTGGGCTTCACATCACAATATCAGCACAATGGATATAAATCATCAGTGTTTAACATCTCTTTGAGTGCATGCAAAGCACAACTAGGCTTCACTTCACATGACAAACACAGAACCTTTGCCCCTAATATTTGCACTAAATCAGTATCAAAGAGACAAGTGCCAAGAAATTCAATATCCTTAGCCAAACAACTTGTAAACCATGACAATGACTTCCTTAAGGACTCAATGTGTCAATCCAGCTATATCCAGGTTCTTTCAAAGCCTGTTTTTCTGTCATTCCTCTCCTCACTTCTGCAGCACCTTCCCAACTACCTCCTTCAGAATACAAATTTGATAGCAACACATAAGTAGCATCATTATTAGGAAGCAACAGAAGTAGCTTCTTAGAAGCCCAATCTCCTAACTCTTGATTACCATGTATCCTACAACCACTAAGCAAGGATCTATAAATAGCCGGCCAAGGCTGAAAAGGCATCTCCTCGATTACATGTTTAGCATCTTCAAGGCATCCATGGCGTGATAACATATCAACTAAGCAACCATAGCAGTCCGGAGATGGTTCCATTCCATACTGTAAGTTCATTGATTTGAACAAAAGACAGCCTTGGTTGACAAGACCCTTATGACTACAGGCTGATATTACTGAAACAAATGTTGCTTGACTAGGATGAAGATTAGCCAACTTCATCTTGTCAAATGTTTCCATTGCTTCTGTAATAAGACCATGACGGGCATATGCCATGATCAAAGTATTATATATAATCACATCATTGGTATTAACAGAATGATCAAAGGCCATTGTTGCACTTTCGATGTCCCCGCATTTTGAATAAGCATCTATAACTGCACTTATGGTGAACACCTCTGTATGAAATCCCAATTTGATAACAAATGGGTGGATAGATTTAGTTTGTTGATAAGCCCCAATACAGGCACAACTATTTAGAATGCTGACCAAAATATACTCATCAGGTTTCTCACCAGCTTCTATCAAAGAGCTGAAAGATTTGATAGCTTCATGATTATGGCCTTGATGCACCAAGGTAGATATCAATGCTCCCCAACATCTCATGTCTAATCTCTCAAGCCCATTAAAGAACTCAAAAGAATTATCTAGTTGTCCGAATTTGGCATATCCTTTAATCAAAGAACTACAAACATATCCACAAGAAGAAAACCCAGACTTAATAATAGCACCATGTATCAGTCTACCCATCTGTTGGTTTTCAGATCTATAACAAGCCTCCAAAATGCATAAGAAAGTAAATCCATTTACTTCAACACCTAACTCCCATAAATTACAAAATATCTTTAGAACTTTTGTGTCAAGACAATTAAAATTATAACCTGAAATTAACTCATTCCAAGTGGCTATGTTCTTGTAAAGCACATTGTCAAACACTGAACTTGCCATCTCGTCCGCCCCACACCTAAAGAACATATAGATTAATGAGTTTGTCACATTTTCCTCGTCAAGAAGTCCAAAATGCAATGCAAGACAGTGCAACTGAAGCCCAAAATCAAGATCAAGTAGTTCTCCACATTGTCTAAATAATACTGAGAAAGTTACATGGTTAGGCCTTATGCCTGATAGGATAAACTTATGGAACAAGCTTGTAATCTCTTTTGGGTTGGCATATTCACAGAAACCCCCAAAAAGAGTATTCCACGATATGACATCTCTATTATCCATCCTTTCGAAAACCTTGAAAGCAGAGTCCATTCCACCATTTTTAATGTACATATCTACAAGAGCATTCATTACTGAGGTAATACATTCGGCCTCATTGTGAATGATCAGTCCATGAATCTGTCTTCCAATATTAATATCACCCACAATGGAGCACCCCTGGAGAACATTGATGAAGGTGTATTTGTCCATGATTATTCCTTTACACAGCATTGAAGATACAGCATTCAGTGCTTCAAAGCCATAGCCACACTGTGCATACCCTCCAATCATAGCATTCCAACAACCAACATCATCACTGTTTATGCTCTTAAATACCCGCTCAGCCGCTGCAATATTACCTGACCTAGCATAAAAGTTCAAAATAGAACAACCCACAAAAGGATTTCCCTCAATTCCATTTTTCAAAGAAAAACAATGAATCGACAAACCAAATTTACTGGCTCCGACATCAGCACACGCTTTCATAACACTTCCAACAGCAAACTCATTAGCTATCAACCCGTTTCTTGTCATGTGCAAATACATTTCTAAACCCATTCCGAGCTCCCCATTTTGAATTGCAGCTGAAAGGATCAAAGTCCAAGAAAAAATATTTCTTATAGCCATTTCATCAAAAATCTTAAGCCCGTAACTTAAGACGCCACATTTGGAATACATTCTGATCACATTATTTTGCAAGAAAACGTCATTAGTAAATCCCAACTTGATAATATGGCCATGAATTTGAGTTCCAACGACACGAGATTTTAAATTCTCGGAGAATGAAAGGGCGTTGGCAAGGAAAACTGGGTCTTTTCTGAAGGAAAAATTGGAGCAAGATTTGTTGTTACTGCAGAGACGGTATTTAGGGCTGCAAATGGCATGGAAATGATAAAGAGGTTTGCCCGAGAAAAGAAACAGAGATTTTGACTTGAAGTGAAGAAAGAGTTTTAAGCATCTCATCAGTCGTGCCATGAAAGGAGAAGCGTTTCATGGCCGCCGAAATGTGAGTACTAATACAACCACAAAATGCTCAAGTAATACCACTCCCTGGCCTCCCAATACAAGATCCCATCCCAAAAAAAGCCACAAGAAAATCAGGTATTGGTCCATGCAAATTCATTATATTAAAATAAAAAAATAAATAAATTTTCCAGAAATTTTTTATGAGAAATTTTCAATTTAATTAAATTCTAATATATTAAGTGAGATTTGATACGATATAAATATTAGATGAATTTTATTTTTTTCTTATCTCTATTTTTTTTAGACCAATTCAAAAACTATTCAAATTGTAAAATTGTCAATTAATAAAATTAGTTAACGACCTAAAGCAATTTAATTATAATTCAATTTATGATGGTCGAAAGTAGCAAGTTCATGTTCTTTGGTAATTGATAAATAATTTGCTGGACAATACTCAAAGCAACCTCAATGGATACAAAACAGCCGCGCCCTTAAAGCTTGGTGGAATGGCCCCTAGTGCAACAACAAGCACTAGTTTTACTTGGGGGGTGGGGTTTTAGTGGCAGTGGTCACAAAGTTGTTTTGTTACCTATTACATTAGGAACCATAGATTCTTGATGCATCACATTCATGCATTTACGATTTATGTGATGGTATTAATACTCTAATGAGCTCGCGGGCTCCTCCCATTACTTGGAAGTTTATAACTTTATATTCTATTTCACTCCATTGCGAGGTTCTTTTCACCATTCTCTCATAATACTACTTTACAATCAGGCACCCAAATGGTCCTTATTAATTCACATATAGGATTCTCTGTGCTATTCTGATCGCGTAAGCTAGTGATGCTTTTGGCTACTAGGCTCTTGCTACATTACTTTCTTGTATTGCTCTCCCAACAACACCATTATCACGACTTAGGTTGCTCCCATTTCGCTTGTAGCTACTCTTGGAGTCACTTTCGCTTCCTTTTGCTCTAGCATCTACTAAGCCGTTTCAGTTGGCCAGGTTGTTGGGGTACTAATATGCCAAATTGATGCAGTTTGATTCAAAAACCTGAAGTAGCAAAGTTTTGTGTAAAAACAGCTCTTGGTATGCTTGGTTGGTTGGTTGAGTAACAAAAATGTTACATTTTCTAGTACATCATTATAAAATGGGTTAGTGTTTATGGTGGTTATCCTTAATTTTTTAGGAACCTTATCAAAATTTACCTAATTACCGCATCTTCTATTTGAAATTATCTCTATTATATCCAATGTACTTTACATTATATCTAAAATTTTCAACTTTTACATTAATCTTTTTAATCTTTTTATTTTTATTTTAATTTTTTATTACATATTTTAAATTTTATATTAATTATTTCAATTTATACAATTCATATTTAATTTTTTTTATTATTTTAAATTTTACATTAATTTTTTGAAATTATAAATTGTATGTTTCAACTTTTATGTTAAAAAATAAGATTTATTAGACATATATTAATAGTTCCCTCCAATTTTTATAATAACTCCTATAACAAGAACAAACAGTTTCATCAAGTATTTAAATTAAATCATTTGACTATGGAACTAAATACACAAAAATAAAACAAAATACTATAAATAAGTATTTAATCAAAATTGCATCACTTGCTTTGGGTTTAGCCTTTGGTGAATTGCTATATGCCTAATTCTAGCCTTCTTATCTTAAACAAAATGAACTACAAAAATATACAAAATTTCTGGGCATTGCATTTTTTTTTTTCTCAGCCATAACTAATGTGTTCTGTTTCAGCCAGTTTATTGGGGCGAGACATGCAGTCAATTTTGGCCGCCTTGCTATACCATTCACCTGCAGCTTCTCAATACTGAAACACATTTAAGCTACAGGAATTTTGGGTTTGCCTAAATTCACAAACGCCTCTGCACGGGCCATACGCGACATTGCAGCATTCCAAGAAACAAGGTGGTTCATGAACACATTCACATACTTCCCTTTGTCATTCTGCTTAGAAGCAGTCAAAGGATTGTCATTTGTCAAGAAAATATCTAAATGAAAGGTAAAAGATGAGGAAGTGGCAGTTACATACCTTGTAATCAAGATAATAAGCATGCTGCAAATGGTCCAAAAAAAAAAAAATAACATCTGGTAAGGTAAGTACCAAATAATAACTGGTTAAATTCCCTCCAAAACTACATACCCCAAAGATAAAAAGGAGATCCCAAACTTACCTCCCACATATCCAAACTGATGATGGGCTGCACAAAGAAAGATGGTTAATGCAATTATCAAAATGGCAATCAGGTATTCACTCAAAGGGGATATATGATTGACATACAATATCGTCCCAAACAAGTGGATTGATGGCATTTGATGTTTTAGTTACAGCAAGTCGTCTCTCTTCTCTCTTCACTGAAAAAAATCAAAGCAACACCAAGTAAAAGGGTTGGTTGGAAAAAAGACTAAGATAGTCAAATTAAAACTACTACTAGTAAGCACAGCCAGCAGCAAATTGTAAACAGTTTTAATCTCCAAACATTTTGTTTTCGACAAAATAGATCCATAACTTCTTTGGCATCACATCCCACAATGAAAGAGGTGAGAAAATAAGAAGAAGAAAAGCAGGGGAGCCAGCAGTATGTGAAGGCAAATTCAGAACAGTTCTCATGAACTATCCAACTTTAAAGTAATAACAGAAATGAAACAAGTGAACAAGTTAATTATTAGAAAAACAAAATAGTAAGTAGACAAGGAAATTCTAATAAAAACTTTCCCAAACTACACTTAAGGATGGTATCCAACTTTTTTTTTTTTGTTTTGCAGCTGAAACTTAAGGTTGGTATATTTGCTACTGCTACTAGCACAAGCACAGAACAGGCTAGAAGATCTGAACAATTATGAAGTCAATAAAAATGACAGACTGCCATCTAAAATCTAAAAGTCAACGAGTACCAGGAAAAGGAAAAAAGTGTACATGCAAGAAAATTCCAACATGAGTGCCAATTATATGTTGAACGTGGAACAACTGAAAATTCTGTAAAATCAAATATGACCAAAAAACAGAGAGCGAAATGATAGAAGTGCTTTCGTCTTGTATGTATTATTGGGCCATAAATGGTGTCATCGCTGATTCCTGGAATCAATGAAAAATAACAATTCGACACTGGAATTTATTTATGGCCCAGAAAATAGCATGTCTATGCACTAATCATAGATCAAACCTTTAAGTGGCAAACAAATCACTATACTTCATAGCTTAGCATACCCATTATGCTTGGAAAAGCATAATGAACATTAAAAGAGACCCCAAATCTGAATCAGACAAGCCAATCAATGGAACAAAGCTTTAAAGGAAACCAACTCAACAAATGGCTTACAAACAAGCCAAACATAGCCGGAGCCAAATAGCGTAAGGGCAGCTTCTGTAAACTTCTCTTTAAAATCTGTAAAGGAACCAAAATCCTTCTCAATCTGCTCAAGTACTCCATATTTGGGCATGTTTCCCCCTCCAGGCTGCATAGACTCCCAAAAGAAGTCATGATTCCAGACCTGTTGGTAGGATGAGCAGTGATTTTGCATCATAGTTTATTCAATTCACATGAACAAAACAATTATTTAGACAGGATGAAACAGAAGCAAGTTGATTTTCCAGACGAAATAAAACCACAAACTATAAGAAACCTTAGAAACACATAAGACAAGCTTGCAATTCAAGACTGACTAAAATAACCAATGTTGTCTATAAGAATTTTCACGTTGCAGAGTATCATTCAATGATGTGGACAAAATCTTTGGCTTCTTGACCAGAAAATATAACGGATTTCAACTAACCATATAAATACTACAATTAGACCATAGAAAAGCCAACTATTAGAAAAATAAACTAAATCTCAGATAGAAGGGCCCTTGTTGTTTATATAAATGTAAACCAAAACTCCACCCAAGCCTAATGTGAATCAGATTCAAACCTCAAATCTCTTGTACCAGCCCATGAGCTTTTATCAGTTGAACCAGCTGGTCCACAACGGAAATTTAGATAGAAGGGTTGTCTTGCAACCAAAATCAACCTTAGAAATTAATTTGGTAATTTGTTTCCAACTTCAATCCAAAAAATACTAGAGATTCACTTTTATATTATAATCCCAAAAGATAATGTTAATCACATTAATAAATAAATAAAATTTAAGTCATTGAATCTTTCATTAAAATTTCCGCCTAAAGTTCTTGAGTTGGTTTAGTTTTCAAAAGGCTTCACTATGGATTCACATTCTGAATCATTAGAACCAAAACCATAAATGAATCCAAAATTGTAAATAATCTACATAATGTTCGTTAAACCTTGACACAAGGTGCCTCCTAGATAGATACTCCATATCAGAATGATGTGTCCTGTCTGGGACTTATATTGAGGATGTTGAAGTGATCAGATCCGCTTTGGGCTTTTCTTTGTAACCTTGAAGTAGTTAAAAGCAAATTTCTTGTTTGCTTTGACCTATCTGGTAATGCAATGTTGTCTGGATTTTGATCAACCAAATCTAAATGGAAAGGTTTAAGTTTGTCCTACAAATATTCTGAAAATATTCCAAAATGGATACTTGATTATCCAAAAATCAGCACGTATCTTGATGTGTTCCTTAAGATTTAACTTCTAAAAGAAACATAAGGATGCAATAGAAGAAAATAGGTCAATCTAAACAATAAACTCAACGAACATCTCACCAGATGAGTTGAGCTACTACTCTTGTGTTAAAATATTCTATTTCCAATATAGTTGCATAGTACAAAACTGTTTTGTACATACTCACTATTAATAGAGGTAAAGTAACAGATGAAATTAAACATGAAATGAAATTCTTTCTTCCTCATCTTTTCAATAATGCAAACTTCAAATTGTATTGCTTTGACAATCAGCAAATTAACTACTCATAGACCAAAGCAAGAAAATTTGGCACAACTACAACATTCACTTTTTTCTGCTGACTTTAAACTCAAAGCTAAACAACTATGAAATCTGTTGCAAAGCTGGCAAATAAACACCCAAAATTGTTTTCAATAAAACAAATTGAACAATCAAACCACTTAATCAACCACTTTAAGCAAGCTAACTCCAACAATTTACTAAAGGAGTTAGCAAGGACCAAGTTTAGACATACCTGAGCAGCCTTGTTGAATTCGGGTAAAGGGTTGCCATTATTATACGTAGCTTTAACAAGTTCATCAAGAGTGTAGCCATACAATTTATCATCTTTCTCAAGGTGTTTATTCAAACCTTCCACATAACCATGATGATGCTCTCCCCAATGCTTTTCAAGTGTCTTCTTGCTCATATACGGTTCTAAAGCATCCTTAAAACAGGAAAAAAAATGTATAAATATGACTAAGATACTGGAATTCAAAAAATAAAAAATAAAAGTGAATTTGCACAAAGAAACAAGAACCTTATCCAATCAATTTCACTTACAAGTTTATAAGGAGGTGTCTTTAAACCATAGTAAGCAATAACTTTGGAAACTCTTTGTGACCCACGAAGCTTTCTTATCTGAAAGAAGAGAGAGAGAACGAAATGCGTTATTTTATTACATTCAGAGTAAACGAAGAAAGGGTTTAAGATGGATTTATCAACCACAAAGCAAATAACGAACCGAATAACATAGCTTGGGATTGGGAAGACTCCTTAAGCCAGCGAGAAGATGAGAACTTGAACCCAAAGGATTACAAGAAACAGACCCCATTCCGCTGTTCTGTGGTGTTTTTCCTTTCCTTTTGTTTTCTTAAATTCCTTTCTTATTAGTGTGAGAAGGAAGGGTCACTATGTCTTTCAACTTCTATATTGCCCTAATCGACGTAGAGAGGGCAATCCTCATTTTTGTCCGTTAACTACTAATTTTAAGTATAAAAATTATTTTCAAAGAGGAAAATATTATGGATTCGGACACCTTAACTTAGCTCGAAATTTTTTAATATATTTTTTATTTTTAAAAATTAAGAAAACAAACCAAACAAAAATAATAAAATATAATAAAACTACAACTCATGAATTTATATAAAAAATAATAAAAAATTTATGTTCATAATATTTTAAATTTTTTTAAAAAGTAATCACTTTTATTAATAAATTTATTAAATTAGTTATATTTTTAATTAATTTATTAAAAAAATTAAATAACATATATTTGAATAAAATTATTTTCTCTCTCACATCTTCATTTTTTTTTAAATTTAATTTTTCGATGACTAATTTTTTAGGCAATTGATTTATCTTTTTTTCCTAACAAAACAAAAAGATTATACAAAGGTTAGTTAATTTAATTCTTTTATTTTTTTTAAAAATGTGAAATGTTGGTAAATCTGGAGGTTAACAAGATCTGACAATCCGTTGTTTCGACACAAGTTAGTGGAGTTTGCCGGACACCAATTCCGCACACGCACATAGCGCACGTTTGCTTGCGCAAAATCAAGCTCTAGATACCCATGGTTTAGCGCATATGATGCATGCGCAAAATTGGTGTAGAAATGTTAGGGTAAATACAAACATGACCTATTTGATATATTTTGAGAGTTAAAAGAAATTTTGAAAATTTGCAAACTTAGAGTAAGTTTTATAATTTAAATAAATTTTAAAATTTTGCATTTTATTTTCTTAATTATAATTGTAATATTTTGTCATAGTATACATGTTTTAGACTAATAATATAATATAAATATAATTATATGAAAAAAATACTTGAAATGTTAAATAATTATCATAAAATATACTTAAATGCCTGAAATTTGAAATTTGAAATTTATTTGAGTTATAATATAAAATAATTATAATTATATGATACAATGCTTGTGTTGATATGCAAGGATGATCACTTTTTGAACCATTGGAGTCTATTATTGTATATGCAATTGATAAAAAATTGACCTTACATTACAATTAAGTTTGTGCATGTAACTCAAGAAGGCATGAATTGAGTTTTTTTTAAAAAAAAAATTCCAAAACACAAGATAATCTAAAAAATATTCAATAATAATTAATATAAAATAAAGTAAAAAAAAGAGAAACAAACATAAAATTTATAGCGGTTTAACACTTTAATGTTCTATATCCACTCCATAATATCTAAACTCGTGCTTTTTCTACTAGAATAAGTCTTTCAACTTTAAAAATACTCAAATATAATTTAAAGAAATTTTAGTTCTCCTACGTAACAAAGGTATATCCCATATTTAAAACTTGTCATTTTTCAAATTTTAAACACTTTCAAAAGAAACTTCTTCACTAACTACTTTAATCTCATAAAATCTTAACACATAAAATTTTTTTGATATTCATATTATAAAGTTATAAATAACTACATCTTCAAAAGTTCTAGAAAAGAAACAAGACAAGTTTTTTTTTTTCTTTACTAACTAGAATACCATAAGTTTCCTTAATAATTTTGTTTCGGACAAGAACCTGAAAGTAAAGGAGAGCTAATGGTTAATAAATATTTATATTTTATAACAGTTTTAAAAATTAAATTAAAAAGTATAATTTATTTTCTAAATTTTTAAAATATTTTAACAAATAATATTTAAGAGATTTCAAAAATTAATATCCATAGAAGATGATACAAAATATCTATTCATTAATTTTAATAATTATATTTATTTAAATTTTCTTAGTAATTTTTTACATTAATCTTAGGATCCACTCCCTAGATTTCATTTTTGGTAAACTTTCATCTAAAGAAAGAAATCATATATAAAAAGTGATTTATGCATAAACAATCATGGCTTGTGGTAAATTCTACTTTTAAAGAATTACTTTTAGACCAAAAATATATTATTTCAAGTGTATGATTAAAAGTTTGAACAAAATAATTTTTCATAATGAATTAAAACAAAAATTTTATTAGTTTATTAATAATAAACCAACACGTAATAATTCAGATTAAATTCTATAAACTTTCATAATCCATATCGTATTTGCACAAACATTTATTGAGGCAATAAAGACAATAAAACACACTCATTTTCAGTTTTAAAACTAAAATTACCCAAAATATATAAACACCTACTGTAACAATGAAATTGACAATATTTATACTTCCCAATTTATCTCCTTTATCAAAATTAATATCTAAAGCTAATTTAACAATAATAATTACTAACTTAAACAACAACTATTTAAAAAAATTGTACTATTAACAAAATTCTAACAACAGAACATAAAATTAAATTGTACGTATAAAATAATAACTAAAACTTAGAATATTATAACAATTGTACACATATCTAATAATTCAAAACAAAATTTAAATTTAATTTTAAATATTTATCCTTTCCCTTTTACATTATTTGCTCTCGGTATCCTTTTCTTCCAATCCTAGATTTTGATTTTGAATTGCAAAAAACAACAAAATGCACTTAAAGCTTCCAATTTAAAACACACCAAAAAAAAAAAAAAAAAAGAGACAAACAATGCCATGGCAAGTACTAATCAATTACTTTACGAATTCTTAAGCCAACTAGCATGCAAATTACACATGCCTAACCCAATTTTAATGCTTTCCCACTTACTAATACTACAACAACAATAATAAAAAATAAATAAATTAAACAAATTAACCAAATTAATAAATTTCAAAACTATGAATTCGTATTGGTTCTACTTAGATCTACCCACTCTAGGAGAAGTAAAGTAAAATTTTAAAAATAAATTAAGGATTTTTTTAGATAATTTAATTTTTTTTAAAATTAAAAATTTGTACCCCCAAAATCCTCAAATCTGAGTTTTTTTGGCAATAAAAATAAATATATATTTTTTAAAAATTCTTATAAACTCTTATGTGGTGACAATGAAAAGACGACAAAAATTTGGAAAGAATTTTGAAAGATAATTATTTCTTATTTGTAAGAAATTCATAACAAATACACAATTAACAGTTGTATTTATAAAATTAAATTAATTGAATTATTACTTCAAAAATTATTTATTTAATTTTAATTAATCTAAAAAGTAGTAATAAGCATATTTTTTTACGTTAAAAGAAAAATAATTTTTTTTAAGGATACTGGAAAATAGGGATTGCTAATATACATTCATTATACTTTACAGCACTTAATACAAAATTTAAAATATACAGCAAATAATCTGAAATAGTTTAAGTTAATTATGCAGTGGTAATTATAAGATGAATTATCTCCATTAGACGTTACCAATAGTGAGGGCTAATCAGAAATAAATTTACTAATCCCAACCCCATCCCCACCTCCGTTTCTGGCTGTCTCCTAAAACCTCTCATCTAAACTATTTCAAGGCAAAAACACGCACCCACACACGCAACGTTTCTCCGTCTCTCTGCATTTGTTTAATTGATTCAATTTTATGGCGGCGGCCAGGAAATTTTTGAGAGATTTTTGTTACCAAAGAGTAATTTCAACTACTCTTGAACGGGCAAGGCATTGTTCTTCCTCCTCAACCGCTCCTCCTCCGAAGATCCCTCACTTTTCCAAAAAAGTATTCTATCTCTTTCTCTCTTTATATCTTTTTGTAATTGTTGTGTATGCGTGTTTATATTTCTACAAATCCGTGTATATCCGTCTGCGTGCTAAAAACATGGAAGAGAAGAGTAATGCAAATGGCTTTTAGTTTATATTTCTATTCTATTAGATTTCTGCAATTGAGCACTTTGAATTTGCATGTGCTCTTAATACATTCTCTCTTTTGTGCTGTATATATTCTGTATATGTTTCCAAATCATTTATTTATTTATTTATAAATTTTGGTGTAGGTATCAAATTAGTAATATTGATTGCTTTGCCATTGCTTGGACAGAAAATTGAAAAAACCGCAGAAAAGGCAATGTAACAGAAGGCAGCCAAAAAAAAAAAAAAAAAAAAAGAAAAAGTAAGCCTAAGCCTTGCTTGCAGTGTATATATGGATTAGAGAGATTCGATTGACTTTGCTTGTGTGAGGCCTAAATGCATTGCAATGCTTGTGCTTTTTTTTTTTCCCTGTATGTGCCTTTTGTTTTGGAGTCATATCAGCTGCTCAAGCCGTGGTCTATCTGGTGTTTTTGCATATGTTGAAGTTGACCATATACTATTTCATATAGGAATGGTCTTCTTTGTAGGCCTTTTTACTCGTGACTTGGATTTAGTTGTGACTTTTGTTTAGTACTTGTGGGCTTTCACTTTAGTTGCATTTGTCGTATAGTTGGCATTATTTTTCATTGGACTTCTAATGTATCATTCTTAATTTTAAGATTGCTTGTCTAATTCTGAACTGGAGTTTATGCTTATTTTGGACTGCAGGGCAGATTATTGACAGGAGCCACCATAGGCCTAGTTATAGCTGGTGGAGCTTATGTGAGTACTGTGGATGAAGCAACTTTCTGGTACTTCTTTGGGAGCTTATTACATGTTTTTGATTTGTTTGCAACTGATTTTTGTTACATTATGCAACTAGTTGCTGTATTTGAATGACATTTTCCTGCTAATATACCAAGTTTCTGTTGAGATTCAACCAAAAACTTAAGAAAAACATGATTAATTTTCTTGTGTAAACTCTAATGTTTGTTGAATGGTTGTTGAAATATCTTTCTTTTTACCTTTGGTATGTCGTTTACAGAATGGAGGATTATATGGGTCTTCGAGGAAATTTCTTTATGAGAGAAATGTATAAGCTCATTTGTATGTCATTGAAAACTAGAATTGATAAGTATATATAAATGAAAATTCAAAATGGAGTTAATTTCCTGTAGTACTATATTGAAAGAAAAGATTGTTACATAATTAAATTTAATTTCATTACCCAAAAGCAAAACTATTATCTTAATTGTACAAGTCCTGCTAACACCATCCTCTTATCCTTGTGTTCTACAATGTAGTTTGTGAATGACAAATATTCTAGGGCTCAAATGACTAGACAAATATTGTGGTGTGAAGAAATATAAGTTTGTGGCTGCATATGCTATCCTCAGTTAAATAGCTAATTATTTTTTTGTATATCCGACGAGCAACATTTTTAATGAAAAGATATTTTCTCATGCTCTCTCTCTCTCTCTCTTTTCTGTTTTTCTAAATTTTGATTTTGAAATGCCTTTTTTTTTTTTTTCACATTGTCCCAAAAACATTTTGGTTAATGGTTTGTGCCTTGTGATGGTTCTGCTCATACTCCCTTCACTTGATGTGCCTTGGAAAAAGATGAAGGAGGAGGAGTTTGACAGTAGAGAAGTATGGTGATCTGATTTGGGTTTATTTTGATTGGTCCTCAAAATTCTATAGCCAGTGGAAAAGTTGTTGAAATTTCTTAGTTTACAAGCACCAGTACTTAAGAAATACGGTCACTTGTATTTCTCTTACAGTTTCATTTCTATTGGATTTGTAGTAATCTGTATTGGGAAGCTACTTTAGTACTTTAAAATTTTATTCTTGAGTCAGATGGCCGCTTTAGTATTTAGCTAGCCAACAAGTTAACTGTTGTTCAAAAGTTACCATGGTGGTACTAAGTAGATGCTACATGAATAGTTCATGCTGGTGTTAGCTGTTTATTCTGTATGTTATGTTGACTTTTGTGTGGAGAAATTCTATCTACTCGCTCCATGTTCTCTTTTTTCCTTATAATTGTATGGTTCTTGAACTTGTGCAAAGCTTTCAGTGTACAACAGAAAATATGATGACTTCTGAAGACATTAATTTTCGGACTTTCTCACATAAGATGGGCTTAAGAATTGGGATTTATGATATGATTAGATTCAAAATGAATTCTTTTTTTATGGTGAAATATTCAGAGCATTGTGAAATAAGCATTTAATGAACAGTAACTGTGAGCAGTAATCATGGACCATACTGTGAATTTACATATGCTGTGATGCTAAGAAAACAAAGATTAATAAAAAAACATCTGGATGAAGAAAAACGTGCACAAGAGAAAGAGATAGAAAACCCTAGTTATCAATGCCTTCAACAACAAACCAACTAAAGAAAAAAGTGTGGGAGAGAAACAGAGAGAAAACCCAAGGTATCAATGCCTTCAACAACAAACCAACTAACTCAATATCTCCTTAATAAAATTGAATAAAAACTGGAATTTAAAGTCAAGTTAATGAATAGTCTTAATTGGTGAAATTACCCTAAGTAAATGAAGAAGCATAAAGACCTAATGACTTAGTTGTGTCTAAATTGCCAAAGTACCTCTAGTGTGCAAGATTTGCAGAAATTACTTTTATATTGTATATTCATAAAATTACCAGTAAATGCTGATAAACTCTAGACTAATGGTGAATCTATCTTATAAATTATGTCTCATATACATCGAATGTCATATGAGAACCCATGAAACGATTAATCTTAATTTACAAAAAACTTGTAATTACATATGCATTAGTAATGATGTCATGTTTCCCAAATTCCTTTCTCAAGATGTCTTGCCTAGAAACTTGATAGCTATTATGGTAGGTTGAGATGTGATGCCTACTGTGTTGTTCGTTATATATTCATGTAATGCTTTTGTATAGTTGTTATTATGCTTGCTGCAAGAACTTAAAATGTTATTATGCTTGATGCAAGAACTTAAAATTTCTATTTGACATATAATTTTATTGCCTTTATATCTTACACAAAATTATGCGAATCAAATCGTAGTTTGAGTTCGCTATGGTGACTTCATTTTTGATCCTAAGTGATAAATTTATTCTGCATGATTTTTGCAGTGGATGGCTATTCTCGGCAACAAAAGTTGTCAATCCATTCTTTGCTCTTCTAGATGCTGAGGTTGCTCACAAACTAGCTGTGTCAGCAGCTGCCCGAGGGTGGGTTCCAAAGGAGAAGAGGCCTGATCCATCAATTTTAGGCCTGGAAGTTTGGGGAAGGCGGTTCTCCAATCCTTTAGGTCTTGCTGCTGGTTTTGATAAAAA
Organism: Swietenia macrophylla; assembly: GCA_032401905.1. Lineage (NCBI taxonomy): Eukaryota > Viridiplantae > Streptophyta > Magnoliopsida > Sapindales > Meliaceae > Swietenia > Swietenia macrophylla. The sequence goes on along the minus strand of CP135585.1, from coordinate 3,704,169 downwards.
TGCTGAAGCTGTTGAAGGCTTTCTTGGGTTGGGTTTTGGTTTTGTAGAGGTTGGTTCCGTAACTCCTGTTCCACAAGAGGGTAATCCAAAGCCACGTATCTTCAGATTGCGTCAGGAAGGGTGAGTTGGCATATTGAATCATACTACTTTCTCTATCTGGCATAAGGGTAGCTTGTTTGTGGTACAAATTACGCTGATAATGTTTTGTCTCGTTGATAGTGAAGTTATATGGATAGACAGAAAGGCAACTGTTGAAGGTTCTTGGTCAATGAGTGTTGTCTTTGTTTGCAAGGACTTGAACTTAATACCAAAATTATGAGGGGCCTACTTCATAAAACATAAGCTAGCTTGGAATTGATTTTCTTTTCCTGCTTTTCTTTCATTTCGTTTTCTCTTCAATTTATGCGATCACTTCATTTTGTATGGCCAGGGCTATCATTAATCGATGTGGCTTTAATAGTGAAGGCATAGTTGCTGTTGCAAAGCGTTTAGGTGCTCAGCACGGTAAGAGGAAGTTGGATGAAACTTCAGGAAGTTCATCTTCCCCCAATGATGAAGTCAAATATGGGGGTAAAGCTGGTCCTGGCATTCTTGGAGTGAATCTTGGAAAGAATAAGACAAGTGAAGATGCTGCTGCAGATTATGTGCAAGGGGTTCATACATTATCCCAGTATGCTGATTACTTGGTAGACAACTTTTCTGCTTTAGTGGAGTTTCTTGTTCTTCTTCTATATGCTATTGTTATGATTTTCTGATTCAGCATAGATTATAGGCTTGGTTAGATGTTTTTATATTATTTTAGTTTCTTTGCTGCTGAGTCTTTATATAATTTTAGTTTCTTTGCTGCTGAGTCTTGCAATAAGTTTAATATGTTGATTGTTTTTTTGCAAAGCCTCTCAACCTGTCAATGTTGTGATGCAAATTTTTTGCTTTTGTAACCTGAAAAGCAAAATACAGAAGTTGATTACCTGATTATTATAGGATAACTTGAGTATGTTTTTCATTTACAAATTCATGAATATCCTGTGTGCCATATAACTTCTAGGGGTTTCTCTTAAATGAAATTTCTTAATTGAATGCTGATGTGAGAAAAGAATTTTCTGAATCTGCAGCTTTTTGGCTAGTAATGCCAAATCTAAAATTATGGTAACTGCTTGCATTTTTCTAGAAAAGAAATTCTCTTTCATTTTCTTTTCGAGAGGTGGTTGGGTGGGGGGGAGTGGGAGTGTAGGGGGAAGGTTGGATGATGTTGCTAATAGTATTATATTTCATCATGTTGCATGTTCCTGATTTGAAAATCTTTTTCGATTATTTGCTTCTGTTCAGGATCTTCATGTGAGAAATCAATATGTTTTAGAAATAACTTGGTGACACTTTTATTTGTTATGTACTTAGTTTATTTTTGTTTTTTTATAGGTTATTAATGTTTCATCACCAAATACGCCAGGATTGCGAATGCTTCAGGGAAGAAAACAATTAAAGGACCTTGTGAAGAAGGTTTTAAACATTACACATGAACTGACTGTTTCCTTTATCTGATTTACCTATTGCCTGATATCAAATTGAGTTTCTTGTACTTTCTATTTTAACTAAGGTTCAAGCTGCACGTGATGAAATGCAATGGGGTGAGGAGGGCCCACCACCATTACTTGTGAAAATTGCCCCAGACTTGTCCAAGGAAGACCTTGAAGATATTGCTGCAGTATGTACAATTTGTGAATGCTCTCATTATTATTATTTTTTGGTCCTCAACTCCTTGCATTCTTATGATTCTTTTCTGTCTCTGTAGGTTGCTCTTGCACTCCGCTTGGATGGATTGGTAAACTTTATTTTCATCACCAATTTGAGCAATCTTGCTATTTGACTCTAAATATTAATGTTTCTGTTTTTGAATTCTCACTGTTTTCAATTGTATGTTGTTACTTTGTGCATAGTTTGATGGTTTCAGAGGTGGAAATATTTTCTACCTCTTTATTTAATCATACTTGGATGTTCTCGAAAGTAGGATGTGATTTTTTTCTCTTGTTTGGGTTATTTTGCATTCTAAGAAGAGAGAGTGTAATTGCAGTCAAAATCAGTGTATTTTCATTAAAGGTTGCTCTAGTAGAATTTATGAGCAGCAGTTTACATTAGTTGCTATGCACCCAATGAGATATTATAGGCCCCAAGATATTAGTTTCATATAAAAATGTGATTATCAATTATGCAGAAAGCAACCCTGAAAGTTTTTTGGATCCATTCAATTCACAATCAAGGGAATTCATGTTTGATTATGTTGTACTTGGTGAATAGGTTATTAGCTATGGCTCTTATTCATACTTTTGGATCTTATTTAGTGAAAAAAAATCTTATCTCTTTTTGTTATGAGTATGCAAGCATTCTACAAAATATTCACAGTGGTTAAAGTTGGAAAACTTAATTTGCTGCTTTTATTGGTTGGATTCCATTAAAGTTCTTTCTCCCAAGCAAGAATCCTAGGAAGCCTTGTGAGACTATATTTAATTCTAATTTTCTTTCCTCAATTTTTTTTTATTTGTATGGATTAGCTTTAATTGGATCTTTTTACATATTAAAATTCCTATTCCACTTAACTGATTAAATTTCTTATTATAAGCAGGAAAGAACTAAAAATGAACCTAGTCATTGTTCACGGATAATTTACTGCATGAGGTATTTTCAAATACCTCTCCTGAAGTTTGATGAAATCATACATAAATACAAATTTTTATGAAATTAATAGAAAATATTCTTCAATAGGAACACCGTTATGTTTGACTGCTAGTTGACTAATTAAAATAATAAAATGACAAAAATAACCTTATATATAATTTTATATTAGTAGTTTCTTTTACATATTTTTTTCTGAGATTTAGAAACGAATAGAAAATATTTCTAAAATTCATTTTTCAAATTTTAACATCTTATTTAATTTAATTTTATAAATATATATAAATTAAGTGCTAGTTTTAACTGAATAATGTCATAAATTGTTTGCTTCTGTTGAACTATAAATCATTTAATTTAATAAAAATATATAAAATTATATAATATGAATATATACAAATAAGTATTATCAATTGTTTGCTTATATAGAATTATTTTAGCTATTATGAAATATTTTTATATCTAATTTAATAATAAAAATAGTTCAATGATCATGAAAATATTTTATAACGGTTAAAATAATTATATATAAGCAAGTAATTTATAATACCTTTTTGTATATATTTATATCATATAATTATGTATATATATGTATCAAATTAAATAGTTTACAATTCTACACAAGCAAGCAATTTTATAGTATTATTCTGTTAAAATTAGCATTTAATTTATGTATGATTACTAAATTAAATTAAATTAGATGTCAAATTATGAAAAATAATTTTAAAGGGTATTTTCCGTTAGTTTTCTAAATTTCAGGAGAGTTATGTGAAAAATAATACTAATATCTAAATTTATATACATAAAGTTATTTTAGTTATTTTATTATTTTAGTTGGTTAACTAATGATCAAATATAATGGTGTTATTGTTGTAGGATACTTTCTGTTAGTTTTATAAAAATTTGTATCTATGTGTGATTTTATTAAATTTCAGGGAAAGTATTTGAAAATACCCCTTTCCTGCATTATTCATCGGTACTTTTGAAGATGTTGTTTCACCACTATGATAGCTCCTCTTAAAACTCCTGTTTAATTTACCCCATCTGCGTGCATTGTGTAGCAACCATAATTATCAAACAATGTTTTTCAACAATCCTGAATCTTGTTGTCCCTCTTGAAATGGACTCCCTTCTGGTTTCTTCGTGCAGGGTTACCAATGGTTAATTCTTGGTTTTTATTTTTATTTTTTTCCTTTTTTAATGCCTGAAATCAAGGTTAGGAAGTAACATGGTGGTGAAAATATACTTTGTTGTGCTCTCTTCATACAAGTGTTTCTTCATGAAGTTTAACAATTTAATGGATGTTTTAGAATTTAAATGAGGTTCATGATGTTCTGCGGGGTCTTTGTTGTTTAGCTCGGATTTTAGACAACTTTGAATACCTTGATTATAGTAGCTGTATCGTAATTAACCCTTTTTTTCAAAATAATCCTTACCGAGTTAATTCTCTTTCAATTCATGTTGAAAGTTAATATTTACATTATGTTCAGTATATGCATTTTTTGTTGATTGACTCATGATGTTGAAAGTTATGCTGTCTTTTGCAGCTCTCTTTCTAACAAATGTGTTTTGATTTTTGCCAAGATCATTTCAAATACCACCATTTCTAGACCAGATCCTGCTAGTAAAAACCCAGTGGCTAAGGAAACTGGTGGGTTAAGTGGGAAGCCTCTCTTCAATTTGTCAACCAATATCTTAAAGGAGATGTATCTTCTGACAAGGGTATGCTGGCTATTCTGACATCTTGAATCTATTATCCGTAAATCATAAATGGTGGTGGGCGTTTGGACTGTAAAAATATGAATTCTTTTATTCTGACAATGCTAGCAGTCACATATTGATTCTTTTGTAGCTACATTGGAAAATATAGAAAAACTAAGATAAGATAGGGATAAAAAATATCTTCTGCAAAATTAAAAAGTAGCTGCACCAACCATCCATAGACAAGGTACAAAATATCCTATAAACCAGTATAATTCTCCTTATCCATAAAATCTTCGCTACATTTTCCTTGTAGCCCACTTGAGTATGATTTATCAAAGGATATCTTACATGGACTCTTCAAGAGCTTTATTTATTTATTTATTTATTTTTTATCACACACACTATTGAGGTTGAGAAATCACCAAAATAAGAACTGATCATATTAGCAGGCTCGCCTTTACCCTCCCAGGACTGCTTTTATCAAGTTCTCAAAGTAACAGTCCTTTAATCCTTAAAATTCCCTAATCACTAGTTTCATGAGATTGCAAGACAGCTACTTCAAAATTTAACTTCTATCTGCCTTTGTAATGACGCTTCAAGTTTTTTATTATTATTTTTTTTCCTTTCCAGTCATAAAGCATCTTCAGTGATATCCATGGTGTCCAAGGGATTTTCTGTTATTGATTTTTTGCTGCTTGGAAATTTTGTCAGTTTTTCTGGTACTTTTTTCTTATTTCATGGTTATGAGATTGACAGTGTGTACTCGTCTTTGTCAGGGAAAGATTCCTCTAATTGGTTGTGGTGGTATTAGCAGGTGAAATCAATAGAAACCTTGTTATCTTTGATTCCACTGAAGCTTGCGTTGTTCATGCATATGATAACTGGTCTGTGGAAATCTTGCATGCCCTAAACTTGGTTAGTACGTGTTTGATTCAGTGGCGAGGATGCATACAAAAAGATACGAGCTGGAGCAACTCTTGTTCAGCTTTATACAGCCTTTGCCTATGGAGGACCTGCTCTTATTCCTCAAATAAAGGTACTACTTTCCTGAGGCTTAAAAGTTTGCAGTGTGGTGGTTAAACAAAAGAACTTAGATTGATACAAGTGATGTCGGCTTATAGCATGAAGATGCCATAATAAGGTCTCTACCAATGCTTTGAAACCTGGACCATTAACTGACCTGCAAAAGTGAATAGGAGGTTCTACTATTTATTGCACTAGCGGACTAAGGTTGGAACATTACATAATATCTTTATTTATCAACTAACTAATATTTAAATAAAGCAAGAATTGGTTAAGAAAATTATAACAAGATGGCAAAATATCTGAAAAAAGATCAAACACTTTAACAATGAATCATAACAATGTTTACAGTATAATTAGTACAAAAAGTGCAAAACACATCTGTAGACTCCATTGTGACTTTCAAGCATATATTAAATTTGAAAATATTGTTTTGACTAAATGTCACCAGGTATTTGTGGCACACTAATTATCACTTTCAAGTGTCGGAGTTATGTCAAGAATTTCTATATAGAGAACGCTAAGTAAAGCTTGATTTTTAGGGGAGCTTGTACTTTGAATACTAGTGTAAGTTGAACTAACAGTAAGTACATTCTCCATAACAGACTACATAATATGAATACTATATTTTGTTTTTGATTTAAGGAAGATGGAATTCTTTAATAAATATATATAAAGAAATGGAGATATACCATTGGGTTGAGTTATAACCTTGGTGGAAACATTCCTTATCTTCCCTTTATATTTTTTTCTTCAACTGGATTCTCTGTAGGCTGAACTGGCTGAGTGTGTAGAAAGAGATGGTTTCAAGTCTATTGTAGAAGCAGTGGGCGCGGACTACAGATAAGTTCGGTCATATTGTGTAGCTCCATAAAGAATAAAAATTGAGTCCTCCTTTTTGATGTGCTGGGACCATACTGTATGAGTAGATTCCGCACTTTATTCTTTTTTTAGCAATTTTTATACATTATATTGTTAGTGTAGTCTAGTTTTTAATATTTTTACCCTTTTTTCATACATTTTTTTTCCCCTATATGTTGACCTGTAAAATCTGAGAAATTTTGACAAGATGCCATGGATTTGCGCGGTTCCTGGGTGATGGAACAAATTTTGATAGCAGAAGTTATGGGAAACTAAACAGGAGACGGTGCTTTATTTACATGCAGTGTATGTCATAAAGAATATTAATTGTTGAAACGTTTGGTGGCTTAGAAACTTTTGACTATCTTGCATTTTCGTTTTTCATAGACTTTTGTGTTAAATTTGATGGAGCAAGAACTAAAGGCTTTAGGCCTGACGAGTAACGATTTTTAAATTTGACGGTTTTTTGACCAAATGGCCAATATTTAAGCCTATTTATAATTTTGGGCCGCCTTAAATTTATTTCTTAATTTGGGTTAAAAGGATACGTTCTAGACAAAAATGCCCCTCAATTGCAAATTAAGTTTTATTTCGTTTTTAACATGGTTGAGAAAATAAAAAAAAGGCAAACAAAAATGTATATACAAACAGCAGGATATCATTTGTTCTTAACTTCAAAATACTCTTAAATGATGTAATTTGGTGATTCAAACAACTTTGTTTCTTCCAGAGTTCGTAAATGCGAATTTTATTAATGTTACATTATATTATAATTTTGTTAAATGGGTATTTTACAGTATATTTTTTTTTACATTATTCAAGCAATATGATAATAAAGTATCGTAGATGCTTGATTTTGGTTAAAATATGCATTAATTATATAAGTTTTACTTAGATTCGGTGAAAATATAAATGGAATCGAGAGCTTGCACATGAACATGATTCTCTTGAAGAGATATAATTATTATGATAATTTGTATTCTATAAAATGTGAAATTCCTCAACAAATTAAAATTGTTGAGAGATTTTAGTTTATTTTATTATTGCTGATTTGTTCAGAGATGGTGAAATTACATTGTAATTTTTGGATAAATTAAAATTTGTACAGTCATTGTAAACTAACATTACACTCCCTCGACAATTTTACTTTATTAAGAAATTTTACAAATTAACGTTATATTAACAAATTATTGATTCAATTATGGGTTTCATTAATAAGAGTTTATAACTTTTATATATTAAAATTGTGGCGATTATTTTTCGGATATAGAAGAAGATTTTTTCATGGTTTGCTTCAGAGGATAGTGAGAGAGTTTATCCAACAGTGGTGAATCATACAAAGGTTCCAAGAGTTTAGGATTTTGCGTATCGAGGAACATCGATAAACTATATTTTTTGTTTGTGATAAGTATTAATATGAGATCAATGTTCAAAAATTAGTTGTCTTCATAATTTTTACCTGCAACATTGACTTGTGTACGAGCAGATAAAGATGTAAATTTTTTCACAGGGGTAAATACCGATTTCTCATAATTTGGTGGGTTTACTCTGCTGTTTATCATATTGAATCACCAAACTCCAGTGCAATCCACTCAACCTCTTGTTCATCAATGCCAAATTCCATTACACTCTAAGTGGCTCCCCCCCGTACATGAACGACACACCAGTTCCATGAACCTTTCTGCTTCTTCAAGGGGTAGTAATCAAATTAGTCAAACACTTTCCTGCTGAACAAGAAACATGTCTCCACCACGATATTTTAATAACGAGTATCCTTTTTTATAACCATTATAGTCAAGTCGTTGAACAAGAAACGCACTTTAATGACAGATGTCTAATATGTTACCTAAGTGACATTCCTTGGGAAGAAATGAATAGAGATTATTCTAACGATTCAATTAACGGTGTCGATGTTTTATGCACAGGCAATGACCAATCACAACCTAATATCAATAGATCCTCGTTGGCATGCAAAAAAAAAAAAAAAAAAGAAAGCTCCATCCCCAGCAGATCCACTCTAGCTTAAGCCTCCAATGACAATGGTATCTAAGGTATTTTCCAATTCCGATAACGAAAAAATGGTAGTTGGAAAATGTGTTGTAACAAAGAGGGATTACATAGGAATTTGATTTTACTTGGAAATGAGTAAGAAATTTTCAATTCAAGATTCATAGGTCTAGAACAGATAGTTTAGAGCCTAAATGCATGGATGATAGATATAATTTGCAAGATTGGGTAATATTAATATAGGACTATATTTTTAAGTGAAACAAATCGACCAAGAGCACATACATATGTTTTTGTGAGATGAATTGGTTGATGGGCATGAGCAAGTGAGTTCCCAACTTAAGTTATCTTATCAAAGGAAAAGTTCAAAACTTTAGTTGAATTTACATGCCAAAAAGAAATACAATATGATACTTAAAAATGAATTAGGTTAGTTAACATCATACGACAAAGCTTGGCCTTCCAATGAAGCTGCCCTCTAGTTATAATCTGGAGATCCTGCCATTTTATTGTTTAAATTGACGGCATGAAGATTTCGAAAGCTACGGACATTGAAGAAATGTCATCTCAAACTCAAGATAAAGTTGAAAATTCAAGCTCGAGATTTAACATAGGTAATGTTTATAGTTAATAATCGTCCTAAATGTAATTTGTCTTGATTTTATGATTACCTAACACATATCAATTCAATTTTTTTTTTTTAAAAAAATTGATTCTAACAAATATTCTTTTAAAATTATTTAAATTTAATAGTTGGTGAAAAATTAAACATTGTATCCAAAATCGTTTCTAGGGCATTCAATATTTACTCGTTTTCGGAAGATACGGTGCTTAATCAGGCATAGCAATGTCCTCAATTGTTTCGTCCAGATCGGTCTGATTTTGAGCGTCAATGTCAATATCCTCAAGTCGAGGGTGGATAAGATGGAAGTCGTATGAATCCTGTTTTTGTTGTCATGACGAGATAGCTGTAAACACATCAATTAATAAACTATTTGACTCAAAATTAGCTATATCATGCCACACTTTCTCGCTTAGTAGCATGCGAAATGGCATTGTAGAAAATCAGATCCGACACCCAATAATGCGGTGGCCGAAAAATTGCACAAATTTTATCAGATTAAGTACGAAAACCATATTTCTTCCGTTCATTAATACACAGTTTCACTGTGACTCCATTATAACTAATCCCAGTTGACAGTGCGGATCCATCATGGTCACGCATAATGAGAGTGAGGTTAATTATGTGTCTATGTATCGGCCTGAATATATTCCTTGCCATCATCCTTGCTGCAACTTTCGACACAATCCTCGATACCATCACCACGTCCACCATGAATGTAAGCAGACAATGATACCTCACCCATAGACTCCCTTCGAAATCTTAGTTGTATCTTAACTGCATGATATGGGGCGGCAGACTTCTCTCTTCATCAGAAGGTGACAACTTCTCATAGGTTGATTGTTGCACCACAATTAATCAATTGCATGATTCTAATTGATATGTGTATTTTTATTTATTGTAGTACAATAAATTTGTACTTACGTTTTTCATTTAAAATAAAATGTTTTAAAGGCCCCATGTCTCGGATTCTTCGGCATTCTCCACTTTGGCACATGATGAATATGTTATATGCTCGTGTGACTCTACTTTTTCCCGCAAATGGAGATTGTCTCAAATACGCATGTGTGCTCTAAAATTCACTAAATACTTTGATGATCTTATAGCTTTACACCCCTCTCTGTATTTATAGATACAAGATACAACTAACATCCATAGTTGTTAGGCCACGTGGCATACTCATATAATGCCACCCCATAGTTTGACCATTTCTAATTTTAATGACGAAGAAAGTCGAGCCCACCTCATGCCACTTCTCTTGATTCAAGGAACCACCATGCCACCTCATGAAGACTAGGTCTTTTTATGACACATCATCAAGATCTAGTCTTTCTTGTAACTATTCCAATAAGAGCATCCCATGTTGTGCCTTTCTGAATTCACTTATCAGTATCTTGAGTTCTCTAACTCCCAGTCGTTGTGCACCCCAATTACTTTCCATTCACTATTTGCACCTAATTTTCTCTAAGAAATGTTATGAGAGCATTGGGTGTATGTTGACAATTCCAACGACCAACATCATGTCCCCAAGACATCAACGAGTCTTCAAAGGTTGACATGTTGTCTATCCTTCTCAATTCACCGAGAACGTTGCCTTTACGTTCTTTTCCCACAACTCACTAATTTGGTGTGAGGTATAACACCTAACTTATTGTGCATTCCATAATTAAAGGTCTTACAGTAAGCTTGCATGACAATAATAGGCTTTAGGTTTTCTAATTTTGCATGATAAATAAATTTTAGGTTTTCTGATTTTTGTTTTTTTTTTTAGCCAAAAAGGAACAAGTGCAGCATTGTAACCCTCTATTAATAGTGGTATGCTCTAAAATAATTTGTCAATGGTCCAAACTTTTTAATTATCCTTCTAAGAGTCTTTGCGGTTCAATTCCTTCCGAATAACATCAAAATATTATCCTTATCAACAAACTATAAATTTTCATGCAAATTTAATGGGACCGTGAGGATCAACAACATTTTTGAATTGTCACCATATACCTTTTTTGAAAATAAAAAGATGTATGTGACCATCATCAAATGGAATAATATCTCCTTCGAAAAGAAAATGAATCTTCTAGCTCCTTTTAAAATTATCTGAGTTTAAACCCTAGGACTCGATAAATAAATCATAATAAAGAAATAAAGTAATAAAGTAAAGACATTGATTTATTAACAAAGGACAATCTTTTGTAGAACTTTTCCCAGGAAAATCTTTAGGAGCCACCAAAAATCCATTAATATAAGAAAGATTTATCACCAACAATTCTATTATAAGTATTCTTAATACTTACTTAAACGAACTACTCTAAGTATCTCATTGTTCAAAAATCTAATTCTTTCTTTACTATAAAATGTATGATGAACAACTCGTTCTCTACCATAGAATTGATGACACTCTTTGAAAAAGCTAAAACTCTAACCACCAATATCTCTCAAAATTCTAAAGGCTTCACATTTGAAATTTTAGATGGAGAAAGAATGGTCAAATTCTTTCAAATAAAATAGTCAAAGTAAATTCGTGAACAATTACAAGATTTATGTTTTCTTTGAGAGCAAACAAATAAGAAAGTTAAGAAACAATATTAGGAGAGGTTCTAATCTTAAATAAGCTCAAAATACTCGAAAATTGCCACTCTTAATTAGGTTAAAAAACTCGATCTTATTTAAACACTGCAAGCTTGCTCAAGCGCCAGGTTGGCAAGCTTCCTAATAACCTTAGCGCTCGAATGCTATGTAGAATTTATTGTGATTGGCATGAAGTGAGTGCTAGTCTTATGGAGATTTCCCATTGACTGCCAGGTGAGCTACAAATTGGTGACAAGATAAAAATAGCCCGCTAGAGCCATAATTGAATTTCAGGTTGGCACTAAGCTTATATCTTCATAACTTTGTCCTTTTTTCCATTGACTTGAACTTCAACGTATATACACTTTTGTCCATTGACATGGAATGAGATAATCTAATGTTCCTTACAAACTCTTTCTTTAGTTATTTCGTGACAGAAACACCCAACATAAAGCTATGCTAAAAGACATAAATTAAACCCCAACAAAGTTGTCATCAATCAGCATAAATGACACTCTATTTGCAAAAGACATGAAGGATAAAACACCTAGTATCTATGAAGCCTTATTTGTTTACATCGATGTATAATTAAAACTTGTTATGTAAAATAACTCATAACACCAAAGGAAATGCATAGGGTATAACAATTAATCAAAAAGAAAATAATAAGATAACAAAATGAAAGAGAGGATTTGCATAATCTTAAGAAAAACATCAAGCCAATAAAATACATTATCAAAACTAAAAGTCTCACATGAAACACAACTCCCTCTATTTTTTTATCTTCCCTTAAAACTACTCTCATTTTGTCACAGATGGACAAAGGATTCAATAAGTATCCATGATTAGGAAATAAATTTAAACAATGCAAGCCAACTAGACAATTGACTAAAATAGGACTCTTTCACATGGAAAGTGCATGAAAATATAGAATATGACTCAAATCAAGTAAACACTAATATCTAAATATATCCTACACATAAAGATAAAGTATTTGCAGTGATTTTCATGTTTAATAAGCACAACAAAAAATAAGTTAAGTACAAGTAATTCGCATAAGTAAAGTGATAATCAGTAACAAACATGTGGCTTAAGATCAAGAAATTATTAGATGAACAAGTGTAGTATGGTGAAAGAAAGTCAAATCTACTACCATTAGTACTTAAAAAAAAATGCAACATTATTGCTTATATTATTTTTCTTCCTTTAAAGTAAAGATCACTTACATTTTTTTTTTTTTGCACTTTATTATTTTTATTGCCTGTATAAGATGAAATTTGTAACAAGGCATATTTGATTTCAATTGAAATATTGACATAGGGAATAAGACTTCTCATAAACACATACACTAGTTAAAGTTAATTTAATTGCCATGATAATAGTATTCCAACCTATGATTGCCCATCCAGATATCATACATTCGACCAAACTGAACATGTTCATATTGAAGTGCATAGTGATTAAAAACAAGACTCATAACTATATATCACATTTAAAAATAATGCAAAATAAAGATATTAAATACATGGAAAAGACATTGAGAACATGTATAGTAAATATTCAAATTTAGTTGTTACAAATCATAAGTCAAACTAACTTTTACTTGACAACACAATGAAGAGTTCACATGAAAGTCTCATCAACATAAATAAATAAGTAAAAACTATATATTTTTTATTTTTTTATATTATCAAAAATGTGCAAAAAAATAAACCCACACAAAGTGAACGTGAAAAAAAAAAATTAACAAATGACTAAAAAATGCTAAGAACAAAAAGTAAACAAGAAAAAAAATTCACATAAGTGTGTGAATCAAATAGAAATACTATCTCATATGTTCCTAAAAGGCTATTTATAATTGGAAGTAACCTTAGTCAAATAAATAAGCCTATAACCAATTAACTTAATTCGTTAAGTTAACCCTACTACTTAATAAGTAGTTTATCTTGATCAAAGTCAGATTTAGGAATAGTAAATGCATTTTTTTTTACTTCGAACCTTCTTATTCCTCTTAAACTCAAAACAATTTGATTTTATGTGATATACTTTACCATATTCGTGATAGGTACACACAAATTTAAATAGAGGATTAAATTTATAAATGTTAAGATTTTTCCTATCCAATAAAGGGTGAACTTTAGAATGAAAAACACTTATACTTTTAGGTTTAGTTTTCTCGACCTTAATAATGACTACCTTAGGAGTAATCTTAGATTTACTTTGTCTTATAGGTTTTACAACACCTGGATCTATAAGGGTAACAAAACAGTTATAAAGGTAAAAGCATTATTAAGATTAGCAACAAAATAACCTAATTACTTTCGCTACTCTCATTTTGGCCCATGGAAAGGAAATCATCTTGCTTTTTAGGCCACTAGAAAATTTCATAAGTTATGACCTAACATTATTTAACTCATAAACTAAGGTCTCAGCTTCATTTCATTCTTTTAAATTAGAAACTTACTTATCTTACTCCTTAGTTTGATTATAATGTCCTTTTCATTATGTTAGTATATGTCGTAAGTCTAAAAGTATCTTTTATATATTAAGCATATATATTTTTTATATATTATGATATTGTTAGGTTATATATTATCTGCTATTTTATTATTATATATCTGCATATTTAATGAATGTAATAATACTCTTACAATAGTAAGTTTAATTAGTCGAATATTATTTTAAATATTCTCAATTAAGCATTATTACAGATAGGATAATAATAATACATAGAGACTAGTTTTTGTAGTGACTAATGATGACAAATTGTATGTTATGATATAAGATATCAAACTTTATGATATAAGATATCAAACTAACACATGAATACAAGTTAATAAGCTCATATACTAGACCAATCTATTATGAGAATACTATATAAATCATTATATGAGTGTCATAAGTAATTCTTATAGTGATAATAGTGTATATAATTCTTGAACTTGAAATTAACGTAGTTCTTAACATTGAGAATGATATATTTTGATATTTTTAAATATTATCTGTAACAAGATAGACTGTAAAAAAATGATCAAATATATTATAATTCATGTAAAAGAATGCATGTGATCAAGATAAGATTTTTTCCTTTTATATAATGAGAGTAATATTTTTAGATCCTATGATTGAGTAAAATTATAAAAATGTATGGTCATACTTAAATAAATCGATATGTAATATTAATTTTATTTATTTGAATAAATCTACTCAAAATATCAAAAAATATAAAATTAAACTATATGAGAATGATACATTACATATCTTATGTTCAATTAAGATATATAGGACAAAAAAATTAAATTACACAGTAACATTAGTCATGAATAAGGTGATGTCAAATTACTGACATTATCGTCACTTGAGTAGTTGTAATATGTTACTAAACATTGTTTACTATTTGTGACACCAAAATTAGATTTTAGTATTACTGCTAACATTATAAGAATTTATTGGGCCGTACATTAAAACCCAAAGATTATAGTAACGTTAATTCATAAAGATAAATTTTGATATATATATATATATATATATATATATATATATATATATAATCCTAGATTTGTATATGACTCATTAAGTTATTTAGATATTAAATTTGAATAAGTCCATAATATAAAAATTGAACTAAATTTAATAGTGCACATTTTAGAAAATATATTAGGTTTTAAAAGAAAATCCAACCCAATAATTTAGATTTAAACTAAAATACTACAATAGTATTATAAATATATAATATTTTGTATTTTTAAAGTATGCCTAGAGTTTTATTTTTACGTTTTTCCTTTTGAAAAAGGAAAACATAAAATAATTGAAACTTTAAATACATGAGCTAACACTCTAAGTTGATTCTCATTCGTATAAATATTATAAAGATACGGAGGTATTTAATCTATATTTGTAGTTTAATAAATCGTATAATACATAGATATGGCCAAATCTATTTATATGTATGTATGTAGTATAAAACATTAGAGTTTATTGCATGGATCCTTGTAGGCAAACAAAATTTTTTTATTTTATTTTTCCAATATATGCATATTCTGGTTTGCTTAACAACTCAACTTAGAAACTAAATCAACTTTCTTCCTTAGTTTGACTATGAGGCTTTTTTTCTTAAGATTAGCATAATTGAACTTTTTTAAAAAACTTCATTCATTTTTTTAAAAAGATTCAAAATCATCTATATAGTTCCTCAAAGACACTATGAATATCTTCCTCGTCATCTGAATTATCTTCTTATGAATCAACATATTCAAATTTCACATAAGAAACAAAGGCTATTAAATGATTAGTTTCATTAATAGAAAATTCATCGCTAGTTTTATCATTACTTAAAGAGAAATTTATAACCTTTTTTTCTTTCAAAAAATTGGGACACTTAGATCTAATGTGTTTAAATTCTTTGTACTCATAATGTTGAACATTTTCATTTCCATTAGAAAAGTTTTTTTTTCAATACATTTATGATTCTTACTAGTATAACTTTTCTTATGTCTAAAAAATTTTTAAAATTTCTTAACAAATAACTTCATCTCCTCATCATTCGATAATTCATTATTAGATTTTATTTTAATATTTTTCTTAACAAACTTGAAAGTCATAGACTTAGACTTTTTCGATTTGAAAAAACTTAACTCACAGGTTTAGAGAAAATCTATTAGTTTTTTTATGTTAACCCAAACTAGGTCCTTGCTTTTGGTGACCTTAGGACGAAACCTCTTAAGTAAACTTATGAGGACTTTCCTAACCACTTGAATTTTTAGAATCTTTTCGCTTAGGTTAAAGTTAGAGTTTACTATATTATTCAATTCGGCATAAAACTTATCAAAGTATACATCCACTCTTATCTTTATTTCCTTAAACCTAAAGATTAGCATTTGAAGTTTAAAGTTATTAACAGTTTCATACATTGATAGATAATCTTCAAATTATCCTAAGTTGTTTTGGCAATCTCACACATGAATATTTTTTAAAACTCTTTAAGAGAAACAACTATGAAAATAGTATTCACAGCTTTACTTTTTCCATTACACTTAGCTAACTTATCTTTAGTTCATTGATTACATTCTTTAGGACTAATGAATCTATCAACAATTCTAGTAAAAGTACTCTAGGCTTTTACACATGACATCCATACTTACTTATCAATACATTTGAGGAATGCTCTCATACCAACTTTGTAATAAAGATAATTATTTTCATTATAGTAAGGTGGGACAGATAAATCTTGAGATTTATTCTTCATTTAGACTAACCTATGATCAAAGATTAATTTTAGGTTTTGATACCAATTAAAATTTTTTAAGTTTAACTCAAAGATAACATAAACTAATTCCAATGGAGTCAACACCAACTACCATGCAATAACAAAATCACAAGTAAAGCAATACGATAAAAATAGCAATTTTGTTAATGAATAAAAACCTTGTAAAGAACTCTTTCCAAACTAAAACCATTTAGGCTTATTCAAGAGCCACCAAAAAATTTACTTGTTTAAGAAAAACTTACAACTAGTGATTCTATTATAAAAAATCTTACAATTACCCACTTAAGAAAATCTATTATGAGTAATTTCATTTGTTCAAAATTCTGATTCTTTCTCTAATATAGAATTAACAAATGATCTGTTCTCTAATATGGAATTAACAAACAACCCATTCCAAAAGTTAGAACTTCAACTACCAGCACCTTTCAAATTTTGAAGAAGTCACAATTAGATTTCTAAAGAGAGAAGCAAAAGTAAAATTCTCTTAAAGAAAACACTTAAATTAAACTCATTAACAATCACAGATGTGTTTTCTTTGAGAACAAACAAATAAAAAAGTTTAAAAAAAATTTTTATACAGGTTGTATGCTTAGATATACTTAACATACTTAAAAGTTGCCGCTCTTAGTTAAGTCAAAAAACAATCTTGCAAGCTCGTTCAAGTGCCAAGTTGGTGACCCTCCCAACTATATATATAATCATTGCAAAATTTTTAAAATGGTTAGTTAAAGGAATAAATTATGGAAAATGGGAGAGTAATGCCTATTTTGCTTTGAAACTATCTTCAATATAATTTGAGTTTAATGCTTTAGAGCTAATTTTATATGAATGTCTTTTAAGATATTTATTGATATACTTTTAAGGTATTAATTTTGATATGCTTTTGTTATTTGAGAAAGTTTTGCTGCAAATGAACTAGATTTTTCGACGGATCACGATAAATATACGTATTAGGTTATGCCAAAAATTATTTTTGACATTGTTAAGTTATAAGGATCTATTATGTGCATATGCATGTGATCAGATATATGATAAGTGTGAAGTTTTATAATCTTCTGAAAATGTAATTTTCGGTAATTTGCATGGTATCATATCATGCACTTACATTTGGCATACATTATTTATATATATATTCTATATATAAAAATATAATTTGCTTACCGAATTTTATACTCATTATAATCTGTATGATTTCTAGAGCTAAAGATTTATATTTATATATGTGAGGATTTGATTAATGTGGAGTGTTTTCATATTTCTAAGGATTTGCTTTGAGAATCATAGTACATCCAGCAATCACAACTTCCATTGGCAACCGTAGTACAAAATTTCTGGGTAAGAATGAATATACCATTCTTTCAAGAAAAGCGGATGTATGGGTTCTGGTGGAGGAGCTAGAATGCTGACATTAAATATTCTCACATTGTGAACATTGTGAATATGAAGCGTTGGATTTAGACTTATTGCCCACAATATTGGTCATGAATAGAAACCATCCACTGACGAGTTTCGACTCGAATTTTACAAGAAAGACAATAAACACTTCACAGTGAAAATACACAAAAAAAAAAAAGGCCACGAGTTTGTAGCAGAAACGACACTTTCTTCAAAAACGGCGAATGGGACTGCATACTCAGGATCTAAACAATGTCCCTAAGAGAGGAAGAACAAAGAGAACAGTGTTTACTGACAATCAATTATTCAAGATTGTAGAAATCAATATTTGACAATTCTTTCTGTTCAAACAACATTGACCATTCATTTCAGTGACAATGTTCTGACTGTTACTGCTATATATTTTTCAAATATTTATGTTTATAAAAGAACATCCTATATTAATTACTTGCAGTTATTGTATTAACAATAATAAAAATATATAATATTACATTTAAAATATTAGAAAACAACATTGGACAATTATTTCAGTACAAACGACATTGGTCATTCGCTCACTCGTAATATTCTTCTGACAATTGCTGCAGTGCATTTTTGAAGGGTTTGGTTACGGTACACACGTGTATTGTTACACCTCCAAATTATTACTACTTAATAATATCTTTTATAAAAAATAAAAATTTAAACTAAGATTAAATATTTAATATTTTAAATACTTACAAAAGATGTTGCAAGTTCACTTAATAAAATTTTTGAGATGCATCACTGTATGCATGTACTATGAGTAGATCCATTTTTGACTTATCTATATTTATATTTCTATTTATCTATCTATCTATCTATCTATCTCGAGAGATCGAGAGAAAACGAGCATGTTGTATTAATTAATTGTAATTGCAATATTTAAATATGTATTTGTAATATTAAAATAATAAAAGTATATATATTTGATATTATTAGTCTAATAAATTTGTCTATGGTATATATACATGTACCATTGCATTCTAACAAATCTATGATATATTCGGTAAGAACAAATCAGAATTAATTAAATATGAACAAATCTACTCCCACCATATATACGATAAGAATTGAATCTATTCTCACAAACATACGGTAAGAATAATCATTCATCCCAAGCCGGGTGTGAGTCCCACCAGCGTCCTATGGCCTTGCTCTTGCTTTAGGATCCTTCCCTTGGCCTTGCCCTAGTGGGTTCTATGCTCACAATTTCCCAAGGCTGAGTGTTCCCGGAACAAATTGATCTAGGGGGTTAAGCTTCTAATTGGTTAAAATTAGCTCGGATGACATTGCAATCAACTGAATTAATAAAAAGAAAAACGAAATGTTGCAATTCATATCAACTAAAATTCTCATAAGAACAAATAGAGAGGGAGAGAAACACGACTACTGCCACCAACCTGTCAAGGTAATAAGCTTTGAACAAACCTCTATGAATCCCCACGAGTACAGCTAAATGGGTATAGAAAGTACTATCCTGCCCCACGATAATACAGCATTAACCTTCGTGAATATAACTACCTAAATCCAAGTCCAATGTAATATCGTTTGAGAGAGCCCTCCCCAACTCTAGGCAAGAAGGAACGAAACCAAGAAAAACACAATGGACTTTTTATGTAGATTAAAAGCCTAATGTTTCACACTGACAGTTTTATAAACCATCTTTTGCTTAAGAAGGCATTGGATTGAGTAGCTTAAGAGCAATCACGAACTCGCTGGAGCCAACTGCTTCAGTTTTGCCTGTAGAATTACTGCAGCATCGTCTGAAATAGTTTTCTTTTTAGTTGCAACCTGCATTTTTAATTTCAATGTTATTAAATAAGAACACTAACAGAAAAGGGATATTTGAAATATAAAATGAACATGAAAATTAGAGTTAAATGCAACAATTTTGAAGCACTTTCAGAGAAAAGTAATTTAAGAAGAAAAAGATAAATAAACAGAAATATCTTAGACCCATAATACTTTTAACTTCATAAAAGATCTACAATGGCCCACCAACAAACTGGGAAGGGTGAGAGCAAAGGAGGTGAGATGAAAAACACACGGGATAATTTGGGCAAAAGGTGATTAGCACGAGTCCAATCAATCAGTTTACATATGACCTCCAAACAAAAGCCCTCCAGCCAGTAAGGCTTTTAGATATGTCTAGTAGGTGAATTGACATAATGAGATCAGAATCTCTTAGATCATTTCTATGAAACAAACAAATAGTAATTCATTAAAAAATTGCAAGCTTGGGCATGACTCAAGTGAAAAAAAAAAAAGCAAGGCGAAGAGTAACGAATAACTCTTATGTGTAAGTTTGTACATTCGACAACAAGAACAAAAGAACAGAATATTATCTGAGATAATTAGGAATTGATAGGGGTAGGCTTCAAATGCTTGGATACAAAAAGGATTGACTTCAGGGTGGTGATATTTCCCCCCACTTTTTGCGTAAAAGCATCTCACTTACTAATATCTCTGACATAATAGGAATAATATCCTTATTTAAGGGATATCTATGCACTCCTCCTTTATCTTCTTAATTTTGCTAGAAGCTATACAAATCAATGAAAACGGTGTCGATTATGAGATACCTTCAATACTAGTTAAATAATCTTCCTTATCAAATAAAACTGGAGCAGCAAAAGGATAGACAATTGTTTCAGTCTCGCAAAATAATGGTGGAAACAAACCTAATTTTTTATTTTTATTAAAATAATTATGATTAAATTATACAGATAGAGATGTACAGAGAGTGGCCTTTCCTACTCTAATTTCATTTGATAAGAAAGACTATCTTAATAGTTCACTCATCAAAACTTTATTCATTGATTTGCACAAAATCTAGAAAAATTAAGAACATAAAGGAGGAGTGCATTCATTTATCTCATTTAACTAACTGTATCATTAGTATTACATGAGATATGTTAGTAAGTTGGGTGCTTTCACACAAAAAGCAGGGGAAACATCGCCACCTTAACTTAATAAAGAAGAGGCCTTTAGAATTAAGAGCCACAATAGGTCAATTAGATTAGTCATAAAGAATATCATACTGAATGATGAATAGTTTTGCTTTAGAATAGATAGAAATAGTACAAAAACTTTAACATGGTTGATGACCCCATTTTGTTGGAACTAAAGTTTTATTGAGTTAAATGAATTACATCTTGCCAAGCAAGCTAAGGAAAAGAATGTTAAGAAGATATTTCAATTAAATGATTTAAGAGTCTGATTCAACACAAAAGATTGACATCTATGTCAGAACACAGATGACATCTATTTCATTGTTTAGACCAATTTTTTCAAAAAGTAAACACCGAAAGCGAGAATTTTTTAACATTCTTTTTTTTTTTACTTTTGCCTGATCTATTTTGTGGCCCAAAGAATAAAGTTGCATTTTACAAATATAAAAGTTTCAGAAAGCCAAACTGAAGTATGCCTTAGTGTTTGTAGAGGTGCCCTAAGACAATAAACAATAGGAGAACCAATCCAACCCTTAAAGAGAAGCATGTATTGTTGATGCCTCAAACAGTTAATAATTACTTTGAATTCAATAGAGTACACACTCTTGTCACATGAAAAAATGTAAAAATTTAAAAGACCAGGAACAGTCCCTTTAAATACTACGAACTGAAGGTTCATTAAAATATGTTCTCTTTTCAAACTAGTAGTTCAAAGATTGAACAGGAATCAGTAATAATCTCAAAATCATGCTACTTAATAATGACAGTAGCAAAAAACCCTCATTTCGAAACATACCTCAATGAGCTGGTCAAAATTAGATTTCAGCAGATTGATTTTACGTTCACAATAATCTTTGCCTTCAGCCATGGTTTTCTGACATAGAGAAAATATAAAGCGAATCAAGAAAAGATAAAGGCATCAAAGACAGAGATGCATGAATTAGTGTGTTAAAAGTAAATGAAAAGCTGTATTTTCTGTGCCTAATTGCCTCCATTTCAATTCTTTCTTATGATAAGTCAACATTTTCCAATAAGATCATCTCATAAGAAAAACTTTTGAAAACATTGCATTTCCAGATATTTACTGAACTTGCCACAAAAGGTTCTTAGAGGAAACCTTCATAAGAAGCATTGAACAAACAGCTCATGAAATCAGATATTCTCGAGTTGTATCTGACGCTAGAGCTTGAGCAATTACCAAATATTATAATAGTAACAATTCCAGCAGAAATCAACCCATCCTGCATATTACAATAGTTATAACTCCAGCAGAAAATCAACTCATCTTGCTAAAAGCGGTCACCAAATAAGCGGTTTATGTCTCAGACAACTATAAACTAGGAATCAACCAATTTCTCATCTTGCTAAAAGCGGTCATCTTGCTCGGTCTAGACTGTTGCAAATTTCTATTCCAATAGCTAGGGATTTATCAATACAAGATTCTCATGGGTGGGTAGTGCACTAGGAGTTTGCAAAAGCCTCAAAAGAGGGGCATGAATTCCTCATGAAAAACTGAATAATGATAACAATATCAATAGTAAATCATAAATATAAAGTTTCAACAATCTTTCCCTGCAAACTGATAAGAGGAAAAAACTATGCCTGTCAACCACTCAGTTTTAATTTGAAAGTTATCATAGTAAAGATGCAGCTTAAAACTCCTCAATATTCCTAGATTTCTTATACACCAATAATAGCATGTGAAATTTCTTTTCCCCGGGAAAGATACGTATGACAGCACTCATAAATTATTTGTGAGAAATATCCTAATAATTCATATTTGAGTTCAGCTTCAGTTACCAATAACACATGCTCCCCCAGTGGCCTGTGCAGCTCACAGTGAGAAGGACTTTTCATAACACAGTGGGCATGTAATCTAACCCAACCCAATCTATTCCTAAAACGTCAACTCTACAGCAAACCAAGACAGAAAATCATAAAGAATTTAACATTTTGTGTATTTCTATTATATTCAGACAAGTAAAAACGCCATAAATTGAAGAAGTTGAGAAATCCTAGAACTGACCTCGACGAAGTATCCGGTGCCAATATCAACCAGGACATTATGAGCATCATCAAGTGTGCCAGGAACATAAAGCGACGCCGTAAGAGGCACTAACATTTTACTTCCTTGGGGGCGGAGGGAGAGATCTTTGAGAGCAGTGGAAGCGGATTCCAGGCGAGAAGTAGCAGTACGAATGTTGTTGAGGCTGTCTTGCAATAGATTAACTTCCAGATCTGTCTGTTCTTTCAATGCTTTTAGCTGCTCTAAGCTCATTTTCTCCATCTCCGCCGCACTCAAAATTCCGCCTGCTTTTGATGTCGCCATTCTTCTTTTTCCGTTGTTGGTCTCCGAAAATAAATAAATAAATTTACTTCCACTCTTGCAGTTACTAGAGATTAAAAAATAATTTAAACAATGGCCCCCATTACCAACACCCCACCCTTCCCCCTTTTGTTGGCACCTAAAATCTTGGCCCCAAATTTTTCGGCGATTAAGGGTGTAG
>CP135585.1:3652219-3675833 GCA_032401905.1 Swietenia macrophylla | reverse complement strand
TTTTTTCATTTAATTTAAAATTTAATGTGAATTATTAAAATAATTATAAATATATCAATTAAATTTTTAATATTTTGTAAATTTAATTAAAAAATAAAAATTAATAAAAGTAATTATAAGTACCCTAAATTTATTTAATTTTTCTAAGATAATCAAAGTTATAATTAATTTAAAATTCATTAGGAATTAATTAAAATATTACAAATATCAATTTTTAATATTTTTTTATTTCTATTTAACAAAATAAATAAACATTAATTAAAATAATTAATAGTATGCAAATTTAATTTAAATTTTGAAGACATATATTTTTTAATTTATTTAAAATTCATTACAAATTAAATAAAAATATTATGAATGTCATTTTAAATTTTTGAATCTTTTTTATTTTTATTTAAAAATAAATAAAAAATAATTATTGAAATCCAAATTTATTTCTTTTAGTAAATTTATTTTTAATTAATTAAAATATTATAAATATATCAATTAAACTTTTAAATTTTTTATGCAGTATTTATTATCAAATAATTATTTGTGCAATTTTACAAATATAATTAGCTTGCTATGCAGTTGAAGATTGCAATAGATGAGCATTTTTATGCAGTGACACGTTATTTAGCATGTTTTACAGTGATAAATCACATTAGAAAGAGATTGATTGCAAGACAAGTTGAACATTAGAAAGAGATTGATTGCAAGACAAGTTGAACATTTAGGCAGACTTGTTGTGAATATTTCTTGTCTATTAAAATGTACATCATTCATTTATCCTCATTCGTTATATATTATTACACAAAATACAAGCAGACAACAATAATAACAAGATATGGTTTTTTGCAGAGGTGCAAGCATTCGTTTTTCTTGAATTGAGTTTGGTATTATCACTAACATTAATTGCAAGCATTTCTTGATTTACATTTGATTCAAAGTACACAACAATTAAGGGACATTTTTTTTCGACAATCTAAACATCATTACTCTAGATAATATAGAGACGATTTTCGATAAACTTGATTTTTCTACCATATTAAACATTGATGTGATGTGATTGGCCTTTTTTTATCTACTTAAGAGGTTTTTGTTTGTTAAGGATAGACAAGCCCATGTGTATTTGTGGTTGTTAGATATATTAAAAGATATTAATCAGTTTAATAGGTATTCATAGGGATCTGTCATCTTTTTTACACAATTTAATTGTTACGACGATCAATCCCTACATAGTATAATAAATATAAAAAGGATGCACCATATTTAAATGTATCTGACAAGAGTTTTATAAAAAAAGTACAATATTATTGATATGCTTATTGTATTTTAGGTACTTATAAAATATAATTGTACTAAAGTTGTAATTCTTATTTATTTTATAGTATTTTGTTGCACTCACGCTTTTTATTATGTATGTATAAATTTACGAGTCTATATCTAATTTGCAAAATCATACTGTAACATATGTGAGTAATGATATCCCATAAATCTTGAGATAAAAAAGTCTTAAATAATCTTATGGTCAGAAGATCGTATATAGGCACTTATTTGTAAAATTTGCTGTAATTAAATACTTTCAAATACCAAATTAATTCAATGCCAAATTAAATATTATGTGGAATGCATTGATATCTCATTCAAACATATACAACTATTTGTTGCAGTATACACGATCGTGTCATTCGCCTATGTTACCACTACAATATGTTCCCACTTTACATTACTTTCTGATGCTATCATCACATTATTTTCTTACACTATTATATTATTATTCAGCCCCGCCACTACCATATTATTCTCCAATATTGTTGTATTATTATTTACCCGCGACTCTGCCATATTATTCTCATGTATCGTCGCATTATTATTCATCAACGCCACCACCTCATTATGACGATGGGTCTAGGAGAAATATGATGGATTAATTTTAGGCATTAAGTTCAGATTAATACAAGATGAGAAAAGATATCTAGTGGGTTGAATATAATGTGATGGACTGACTTGATACATTAATAGTAGATATTTGCAAATGAGAGAAGATATGCAGCAAGGTCAAACATAATATAATGAACCGTATTAATACATTAGTAGTAGACTTTTTATAATAAATGCTAGCCTCATCTCATCCACAAATGATACTATTATCTTAACCGTTCAAGTAATCATAGTTAAATTACATTATTTTTATCAATTTTTTAGACATGTTATTATTCGATTAAGTATATTTACTTTTTATCATAGATAGAGAATCTACAAAGTTGTGCAGATAATCCATCAATTCCTTATAAGAGTTAATTTGGTCAAATGTACATGAACCAAAAGTCCTTTTCAGTAGACAATTACCTTAGTATCTGAGGCATTTGATTATGAATCCTATTCTTCTATAGAGACACACTCAATTACATTAACATCTCAATGACTTTGTTATTTTTCTAGTTTGGATACACAATTAAAAGATGTTATAAGTATTTTACCTATAGCTATGTTATAATATTTATCTTATCTTAATTTTTAATATCTACATGTTTATTTGATTAGCATATAGATAAATATATTTATTTGCTCACGCACAGATAAATAGCGTGTTCTCATACAATATCACAATATTTAACAGTTGTCTCTTTGCATCTATATACTAAAAAATATTTTTAAATATGTTTATATTTTTGAAAAATTTTAATTTTATTCTTATTTTATTTTTGCTAATGTGCAGATGAAATTGCTCTATACTTAGGAACAAATGAATAATAAAATAATTAAATTGGACATTTTTTCAACGAATTTAGACATACAGAAGCATGTAAGAGGTGATTTTGATAGGATGCGAAGACCTTAGAATGTTGTTGATAACATTTTACTTCTTTTATTAATTTGTAGTGAACATTGGATTATTTGTGTCATTAATTTGCTCGAATGCCAAATACGTATATATGATTAAACATCACAAGGCCATTTTGATAGGGAGAAAGATGCGGCATTAACACCACTATGTTAGTTATTGCCTATTGTGATATGTATGTATGGCCTTTATAATACGAGGTCAGATTTCCTTTGCTTTTATATCTTCAAATGTTTGAATTGCTTCGATAGACAATAGGCAAAGCGAATTTCAGGGTATTTACATGCAAGTTCATAGAGTATATTATGTTAAATCGTTAGTGAAATTTTACTTTTCAATTGAATCATTTTTCAAGATAATAATGGCACTTAATTTATATGCGAGTCGATTTTATTAATAGTATTCAATTTATATTAGTTATATTACATTGATTATTGCGTATTATAAATTTATATCATTTTTATATGTGTCAAATTTATTATATTTTAACATAAAATTGTATAATATTTAACATAAAATTATAAATTTACTAATGATACCAAATAAGTGAAATAAAATACAATACACTAAATAAAATACAAAGTTACATATGATAAATAAGTAAGGCATTTAAAAATACAGCAATATATTATCATTCATTTTCATTGTGACACAATGGATTCTTGTATGTTGTACGATTATGTCCGCATTGCAGACAAGGAGAACTTTTTCAAATAATTGCCTCTTTTCCCTTAGATGGATGCATCGATTTATTGATCGATTAAGTGGAACATGGTCTATCAACGGCTTGACAAAAATGGTTCGCACCTCATTTAGAACCTCTCAAAAACTTAAGTCTTCAACTAAATGAATTTTTTATGCATATGCTATTACAAGTGTGCTAGTTTTATAGTATTTTGAACAAAAGTCTCTATTCCAGTCTCTAATATGTTTGATTGTTGTCATTACATGAGTACATGACAGTTGTTATAAATTAAAGTGCCAACATTGACATATATTTATGCTTAGATCGACTACAGTAACTTTGCCTCTACCTATCACTACAAACTCATTTTGGAAAACATGATACACTGATAGTGTAAAAAAAGAACAATCTTCTTCTTTAATCTTATTTGCTACTGCTTGAATTAAAGTGTGTTTATCATATTTAGTGACTGTTTCTTGCCTCTTATAAAACCAAATCTACAACATCGATTGTATTCAATCTACTAAGGCTATAACTAGAAGAGTACATATATCATTCAGTAATACATTGATACTTTTTGTAATGTTAGTGATCATTATGTCATATTGTCTTACCAAAAAATGAGATCTAACCTACTTATGAAACTCTATTTCATTCTAGAAATAGTTTACTGTATTAAGGTTTATTAACTTTAACTTATTTATATGTTTTTCTAAATCATTACAAACACAAACTTTGGCACAAGATAAAACCTGATAAAGAAAGTGTCATTTTTACAAACTTTAAACTTGTATTTTGTTTTTAGATTTTTTTCTATATAGTAGAAATAAAAATCATGGTAATAGTTAGGAAACACTTTTTTTATTTCCTTAATGATACTATCATATTAATTTGACATAAACACCAAATCTGAAACATATCCAAGTACATCTCATAATTTCTCTAAGAACCACTCCCATGATGTATTATTTTCATACTCTCCCAATATAAATGCCATAAAATAAATCTAATTGTTTCTATCAAAAACTATTACAACAAATATGGTTTTCTGATATGTACCCTTCAAAAATGTGTCATTAATAATAACTATTGGCCAAACTGATGACAAAAGTCATTAATCGACATGCCTAGTACCACGAAAAAATATAGAAAATGATTATCCTCGTCTGTTTTTATATGTGTAATTATACTCGAATTGCACTTTTTTAAAACATAACAAAAATATAATAATAACCTAAATGACTTTATTAAATTTTTACGTGCCAATTTTTGTGCCTCTTCTTTAGTTAGCCATGCGTTATGATAAAATATACAAACTTCAAACTCACAGTGTATATTATCTCGGATATTATTTAAAGTATAAATTCTACTGGGATCTTGAAATTTGTCTATCATATACTCATTAATAAATCAACTACTTGGTTGATAGTGACTAGATTGTAGTTGTTCGCTTAAATAAGTATAAACTTCTTTAAAGAGTTTAACATACTAATATTTACCATTTTTATCTATATTAGTTGCTCAAATTTACTATATATATATCTGTCAATCACATACTTCATCTCAATTGATCTATTATGAATTTTAAAACTCAAAACTGAAAATAGTTATTTAATGTCATTATACCCAATACATCCTATAACTTTTTTATTGAATTAAAAATATGACTAATAGATATAATATTATAGGTAAAGATAGATAGTACATCTTCAAACTGAATAATTGACTATGAAATTGGCAGCAAACAATGAGAATTTGATGGTCCTAGCATATCCTCTTGATGTCTTATTGAGCTATTACTTTGACCTAGTTTATAACTCATGTTCATTACTACATCCTTATCCTCATCGCAATTATTTCTATATGAGGTCTTGAGTGTATCGCCAAGAATGTAAGTGCCTTGACCTTTCATATTCAGTTGATTATGAAAAAAATAATGTATATGATTCTCATTATACCTACACGATAAGTTCTACTCATAAACTTCAGCAACTTCATGATACATAGGTAAAAGCTCTATAGGATACATCTCATCTGATGAACAATTTTGACCAAAATTGAATTGATTATTCTCTAAAAAAGAAATAAATAATTATATATGAACTTCTATATTGATAGTTTGCAAAGAAAAAATGCAAATCTCCCTATGATCATTAATAACTATTTGTTCTATAGTAACGTAAAAAAGGAGTGAGATATCTAATCACTATCACAACAATGCTACTTATAAAGACAAATATACTATAATCGTTACCGATATCCACATATATAATAGATCCTATCTCACCATTTATAAAATTCTTTTTTATTTTAATAACGAATTTAATTGGATTAGTTCCAGTAAAGTCATATAACATCATTAATAATTTATACTACTTGATATTTTTAAGAGTTCGTTCTTTTTACCACAGCATTTTTATGAACTATCTAATAACGTAACTTATCATTATCCATGACAAGCACTAACCGATAAAATCTCAACCATGTATCTAATATATATCAAAAATATTTAAATATAGATACTTGAATATTGATAATTTTTTAAATAAAAAATTTGATATTGAAAATAAATTAAACAAATTCCTATAAAATAATAAATTTTCAATTCAAATTAAACAAATTCATAGGATAAATATTTAATAAAAACATACAAATTTAATTTAAAAATATAAATTAAAATTTTCTTAATTATATTTAACATTAAAAATAATTTTAATTTAATAAATATAAATTTAAAAAATTAAATATAAATTCAACAATGAAATTTGTTTTCAAATTAATAGAAAAAAAACATTATAAGTGTTTTTAATCAAATGTTTTGTTTCTATCAACAAAATTATATTTGTAGGTGTTTATTCATAATTTTAACAAATAAAAATTAATAAATTAATATTATACATATAATCTAAATTTAATTTTAAAATATTAATTATAATAAATTTTATAGTTACGTTTACTTTAAAATTAACTAAAAATTAGATATAAAATAAAGTATAAGAACTCATTTGTCAAATTGAGTTTACCGATAAAATGTTAGAATATTTATAATATTATATGAAATATTAACAAAGTAAAAGTTGAAAATTTTGAAAGGAAACGTAAATTGTTTGCAAATGAAAATTTAATTCTATGTTTCTTTTGTTTTACAAGTGTAAAAAGTGATTATAAAAATAAAATTATCAAAAATAATAATTTCGATAAGAATATTTTATAATTGGTCATAAATGTGAAGGCTGATTGAAACATGACTATTTTAAAAAAAATTTTCTATAGTTGAACACCTAAGAAATAAAGCAACAGACCGAGGCATTTAATAGAAAATTGATCCCCAAGCTGTGTAACAATTGAATCTAAGAACTTGAAAGTTGTTTACGTGAGAATTATGTCATTAACATACACTAATAATAACATAATATTAGCACCACTGTTAAACATAAATAAAAAAGGATCCATTGGAGAACAATAAAACCATATTTAATGAGAAAAAAAATCCTAAACAGATCAAATCAAGCACGAAGAGCTTAGGCAATTGTTTGTCTTGGAAACCTTATGGTCGCTCCATAAAATCTTGTGTCTTCAGATATCTATGAAGAAATGCATTTTTGAAATCAAGTTGACGAACACTCTACCCCTTTATTATAGCAGCCGTAAGAACAATGTGAATAGTAGTTGGTTTAATAACTAAACTGAATTTTTCAGTAAAGTCAAGACCTCATGTTAATTATATCCTTTAACAATAGACCGAGCTTCCAGACGATCTAAAGAGCCATCATATTTCAGTTTTTATTTAAAAATTCACCGACAACCAATGACATTCATGGAAGATTTTTGTGGCACAAGTACCTAGATCTGATTTTAATTATATCAACCAGGATCATTAAGAGCGCCTTTAATAGTTCTGGGTTCAAAAGGAATGGATAATGTAGTAACGATAGAGAGAGCATACTTGGGATTTCGTTTGATATACCAATGCAACTAGGGTTTTCGTAGAGTGTGCAGGACAATTAGAAGGTAAGGAGGATTATGGTCGAGGAGGTAATTATACATTAGAATTGGCAATAATAAAATTTGGTATTGTTGGTGAAGTTAATGTGCAAGTGGGTGATGGAAAAAGTATTTAATGGTTTGAAATGCGAGAAATGTCATGTACAAATCTGATTCTGCTTAAATGGATAAACCTGTACTAAGCGAGAAACATCGTCAAAAAATATGAAATAGAAGTAGGATCCCACAAATCACAATGAATCTTAGCCGACAACAAACATGATTTATTATTTGAAGGAGAAAATAAAAGTCTGGAGCTTTTACTGAAAATACAACTTTTACATACACCTCTAGTATTATTTATCACAGAAACCAGTTTATTTTGCTGTCAAAAATCCAAAACACAAACTTTAGGATGTCTTAATCATCCATGCCAAATATCTATATCTACCGTATGGTACCTATTTGAAAAGAAAGCTTTGACAGCAGCATTGTCAAGCATACATAAACCATCTTTCTTACTCCCTAATACCATCACCTGATAAGTTTTTTGATCCTTAGTAAGAAAACCATGACCATCAAATATAATGTAACAAGGAAAATCACATGTTAGTTGAAAAACATAAATCATATTCTTCTTAATAACGTGAACTACAAGCACATTATTCAAAGACAAATATTTGTTGGTAGGAAAACATTTGCTTGTCCAATTTGTGTGATAGTTAATCTATTAGCATTACCAACATGACATAAGCTATCTAGTATGTAGCTTTAAGTTAATGAATGCATGTGAATCGTCTTTTAGGCGTGCATTAGCACAAGTATCAGGAAGTCATTCTCCTTAATGAAGCAAATTCAAATGAAAAGTAATTAAAGCTTGTGCAACTTGATTATCTTGATAGCTATTATCAAATCGATGCTAGCAATTGAGAGCATTATGACCTTTCTTTTGGCAAATTTGGCTTTGAAAAATATTAATGTTTGACTAACCAAGTTGTGAAAATGGTGTTAATGACTTGTTTGGTTGAGAATTGTGTTGATTGTGTGAAGTTCTTGAGTTGGACTAAGTGAAACCTCGTCCTCTTGAAGAAAAAGATGGATGATACCATGTTTATTTTGATTACAAGTAATGAAATGTTATCCAATAAATGTAAGCTAAAGATTGATATGTCTAGATAATTGAGACTTGTTACCTAATTCATGAATAAAGGTAATTGGATTAATTACTATATACCAACATAGGAGGCTTAAGCATAGCTGTTGATAAAGATTCATAACGTGGTCCTAGCCTATTCAAAAGCCAAAATACACTCTCTTTTTTTTATCAAATACTGGTTTATGTTGGCTTTGAGCTTGTCACACGTTGATTTGAAATCTCTAACATAATCATTTAGTAGAGTTGTCTCCTTCTACTTCTCTTGAAGCTTTAGCAGTAATTCACATTTTCGAGCCTGACAATATTGTGAATGAGTGTTGGATAAAGCTTTCGAAACTTCAAATGAGTTTGTCAATCTAACAATAGTCCCAAATGCTTCTTCAGAAATTATTGTTATGATTCATGCTTTAACGAGCCTAATTGTACGTGTCCGGGCTGCAAAGTTTGGATTAGGTATTCTACTTCCATTTACTATCAATTTTAGCTTCAGATGGTGGTACTTTTCCAGCTATGAAACCAAGTAAATCTTCACTTTCAATCAAAGAGAGTACTTATATTTCCTATAATAAACAATTGGAAGGTGTAAGTTTCAAAGTTACCTAATTCGCCACATTGAGATTGGCTGAATATGGATATTGTGAAGAAGATAGATTCTTTAGAGTTTACAGCTCTGATACCATAAAAAAACTTAACATTTTTTTATTGTGTAAAACTCGTAATAATATTATTCTATAAGATTTACAGCTTACATGGACTTTTGTACAACTATAAATTCCATAAAAAAAAAAAAAAAAAACTCAAAAGAAACCATTCGACTAGGTTTTTGTTATCCAACAATCTTGCCCAAATCTCTATTATTCATCAATCGATTAATAAAGTCCGTTATTATGCTACAACCCATTTAGCCTCTAAAAGTTTAGAAGAAACAAAACTTCATAATAGACAATTTTAATACCAAAGATTCATAGCTTATGTCAACCATTATCATTGTTTTAATTGCAAGAATCAAAACTCTTAGTTTGCATAATATGTTGTATAATCACCCAAATGATTTCTAAAGAAAGTTCCACATGCTACAATGTTCGAATTTTCTTTCAAAACACCATCTATATTGACTCTTGACCAACCAATGGGCCAAGGTCTTCCGTTAAGGACAATGAAAAATAAAATAATATTTAATGAAAAACTATATTAATTAATTAAATTTTGCACTTAAAACATTAGAAGAACAAATTTTAAATAAATAATTTTTCATAATAAAGTATGAAATTCAAAAGGCTAATCAAATAATTTTGCCTAAGGTCTTAAATTTTTTTTTTTTCCATTATCCTTAATAGTATTACATTTTCCTTGCCAATGTATTTGATAGCACTTAAATTATATTCTATTGTATTTAAGTTAATTAAAAATGAAGTTCATCAAAAAAGTGGTCAATTATCATCAAATCTTTTTCGACAGCATTAAGCATAGGGATTCAATCTAAAGAAATTTCTTTTACTTTTGTTACATTTATATTTTGAACTTGTATCTCTTTTTAGATATACAATTGTATTTTTTTCATAAAAGAGAATATACTAGTACAAATTTTTCTCTTTTATAGGCTATACACTTTAATAGCATATGGGTTGAGTTGGAGAGAGCAAACCTATGAGTTTTCTAACTCTAACTTAGAAAACTCGTGCCCGAGTATGTCACTGTTATCTTCTTCTAACTTAAACTCACACTATTCCATAAAAAGCCCAATGTTGCATTCTAGAAAAACTGTGTATATATAATAAAAGTCTATTTAATTTAAAATTCTTCTAAATTAAATTTGAATTTGGTCAAAAATCAATAATATTTACTTGATTAATCATTTATTTAACAATCAAAATTAAATCATGCATATTTTAAAAATTATGCCTATTTAATTATGTATTTATCTCAAGTCACTAAATTATTCTAATAGCTATCTTCAATATATCTCTATTATAAATAATTTATATATAAATATTGCTATTCAATAAATATTTTTATTGAACAAACTACAGCCACAAATTTAAATAATTAAATACCATAATCAATTTGGGTATGAATCATTGGTATATATTTTGTCTTATAAGTATATGTTTGTATGATCCTTAAACTTATATCTCTAAGCTATTGAGATTTGGATCATATAATAGATCTCATTTTGTGATAATTTAAAAGACATAACTCATAAATAAATGTTCATTACTTGTTTAGATCATTCAAACTTATTAAAGTTTATATGAATTAATATCAATGATATTTATTTAATTAGGTTTTATTTTTACAATAGTTCAATTTAATATGTAATAAATATATACTAACTTTTTTGTTTAATATCTCTATTTTAATGATTAAAATAAATTATTCAAGTAAAATAGAAAAATTAAAGTTTTACATTACAAAATACGGGATTGGATATAGTACAGCAATTATACCATTACAACTATTTTTTTAACTTTTATATTATTGTTACAAATTTTTCATTCATATTACAAATATTATTTATTATGTATTTCAAGTTTAATATTTTTATATTTCAAATTTTTTATTTATATTTTAAGTATTATTTATTTTTATTTTATTTATTTTAAATTTTCTATAAAATGTTTCAAAATTTGAGTTGTAGTTATAAGTCTCGCATTGATAAATGTATAGTACATTGGTTGTACCATAGCTGTTTCCATGAAAAACTCAGTTTATAAATAATTGTAAATAATATTTTATAAAAAACTTGTAATTCATGTATTTTTATAATAGAATCTTAAATGTAATACATAAATTATAGACTCTATGAATAAGGACTTTTACACACATACACACATATGCTTGATATTGTATGTACATAGGTTTTATAAAATCAAAAGAAGATATTGTTACAATAAATACTTTAGTAACTTACATATAATTCTAATCCTAACTCACCTACCATTGAAAATTTATTCATCGAATACAATTAAATTGTCATGCCCTGACTTGGATGACTACCATGTAACAATCATGCGTACCATTGAGTTATACTCCATTATCATAGAACGTCTCACTATAGTCTGTAAGGTATTAAATATTACACTAAATATTTTAATTTATAAATATAAGCACATAAGCATATACAAATATATTCTTTCAAATTCAAAATGTTAATTATACTTTAAACTAAAATAGAGTATGTATACTTATAAAATTTCAAGAATCTAAATTTAAATAATATTTATAGTATAAACATAAAAATATCAAAATATATTATGAAAATATTTAGCCAATGAACCATGATAACTATGGAATGAATCGAATTTTTCTACCAAAATGACAAAATCACTAGAGAAAATCAACCAAAGTGTTACAATTATGAACTTACTTATCTGTCTAACTTAAGATTAAAAGGTGAGGAGGTGAGTATTGAAAATACTAAGTGAGCGAATTATCAAAACGTATAGGTTTTGAAAAATACTCTAGGATACTATAATCAATTAACCATGTCCTTTATATAAAGAGAAAATTTTATAACATATAGAATTTAGTTCTGTGAAGTTCTTTTTGCAACACAATTATGGGCTAACTTCCTTTCTTAGGTATTATTCTAGTCAAGGATATCAACCAAAATCACTAATGATTTCTTTTTAATAAAACTATAAATCATAGAAAATATATTTTTAACAAAAATTTTTTAAACATCATTTCAATAGAAAATAAAGTTATAAGAAAATTATTTTTAATAAAACTATTTATTTGAAATCACTAATGTCAACCCAAGAAGTCACGTGATGATAACTGTATTGTCTTAGAATTAATCTGATATCAATCTATCTAATATTATCACTAATGGGTCTCTCAACAGTTGTCGTCCCACTCGGTGCCCATTTCTCTTAGCTATTTTTAAGGTTTTGTTATAAGATACTTGAGAATCTATTAGGTGGGCTCTATAATAATATTCTCCCTTATACTAGTTTTATTTAATATCCAATCACTTATACGACCTCTATAAAGGTCCATCCATAGGCTACTTATTAACCTGTAATATTACAATAATATCAGTCCACTGATCTTATCACTAATATATCAAAACTATAAACAAAACATATAAATAGAAATCAATGCTCCCAGTGCCATTTCCATAAACCAAAGCCATATACATATAAATAACAAATACTCCAAAATCTATATGCAAACATAATTATTTAAATCAATTCATATATCCCAAGATTTTCATCAATTCGACAAAATTTCTTAAAATAATTAAATACAAAATTTGAACAATTTGATAACAAAATTAGTTTACTAACTTTTCAAAAAAAATATATACACTCTCTGATTTATCCACATGCTAGCTTAGGTATCCTCTCAAATTATTTGTGTTTAAATAATAAAATATGCACTGCTATTAAAAATCAACTCTAATAAAATATTCTCTACCCCCAATATGAAATATATATATATATATATATATATATATATATATATATATATAGACACACACACACATGATGAGCATAAATTGCTAAATTGATCTATAGATTAAGGCTTGAATCTATACATAATCATCTATGATAGCTAGTAAGGCCTTTAGTCAAATATGATCTTTAAGAATAGTTTAGTAATTTTAAAAGTAAATGGATGAAATTTTAAAATGTGTTCTTTTAAAAAATAAATTAGACTCTCTAAATTTTTTAACGATTTTTAAATCACTCAATTTAAAAATACTTTAGGAGTTCAAAAATAACTAACAAAATTTAAAGACAACTACTCAGTGTCGTGACTCCAAGTTAATACACGTGCTATAGTACTTATTACAGTAAAATTTTAATTTTTAAAAACAGAAGCTCCACACTATAGCGTAAATTCGAAGATTTGCACAATATAAACTACAAAAAAACTAAAAAATAGGTATTTTTAACATAACAATTAGACTCTAAATTAGTTATATAAGTACTTATTAGAAAACTTTTTAAAAGTAGTATGATTTTGTCTATAATAGACTTTACTTAAAAATACTTCTATTTTTAGTAAAATCATAGAAGTACTTATTTGAAAGCTTTGAAAATTAACAAGAATTAATTTCATTACCTATCAACACCAAGTTCAATTCAAATCAATTCGGTTTGAAATTAAACTTTAAACCTAGTTTTCAGTCCCAAATATAATCATTCTAAACTTAAATGAAACCTCTATATACTTATTAAATTACAACTCAACTCAACATAGATAAAACCCTCGAATCTAATTTAACCTCAAAATGTCTCACCACTTAATGGATTTTCATACAATAAAATCACATGACAAGATTTTCTCATTGTCATACACCTCTTAATCATTCTCTTAACATCATAATTAATTCCAATTACTAAAACTAAACAATAACCCTATATACCCAATTTATATAATTATCATAAATTCTCAATCAAAATCAAAATTGATGAAATTAAAGGAGGAGAGAAAAAATAAAGATAGGTAAATACAGGCGGGGGAGGAAGAAGGAGAAACATGAGTTTATAAAATCATGGCAAATTTTATTTAAGCCCCTAAGTCATAATTTTACAAAACTTCTAATCTTTTTCTACATTTAGGTTTTCTAAATAAATAAATAAATAAAATAAAAACTTTGATTACATACTAACTAATTATAAAATATGCACATACATGAAAATATAGTTTAAGTACAAAATAACCAAATCACCCCTAGAATTCAAAGGACATGTTTTACACAAATAATTTATTATTTCTTCAGTATTGAAAGTAAATAATTCTAATCTCTAATAAATAAGATTTTGTCTGGTTTTAAGGTGTTATTAGATAAAATCACTTAATTTCAAATATAAATTAAAAAAGTAAATAATTTCTATAATATATAAAATCACTTGACACCAAAACTTGTTCAAGTGGAATCTATAATATATATAGGTATATTTATATATTGACCTTCAGGAGTATAAATTTTGCCAAGTACTCATCTTACACCGACAAATATTTTAAAATAGTTTACAAATAAATATTTATATCAATTTTGTTTTCAAGACAATAAAATAAAATATAAACTTAAATTATGTTATTGTAATTAATAGAATAAGTATAATTGTAAAGATATATGATTAATAAAATCACAATTTAGTGTCTACAAAATGCTCACGGGTGGACAAATTCAATTTGGATCGATTTTGGTCCAAAATCTAAACCATTCAATAATGAAAGTTTGTCGTTGAATCATATCAATCCAAAATAATGGAGAAAATAAACCAAATTAATTTAAACTAATAACTATCGATTTAAATCAATTTAGTACGTCAATTTATATCTAAGATCAAAACATAAATTCAACTGGTAGGCCAAATTTTTCATCATATATTTTACATTTCAAATCATTAGACAAGTTTCATTTGGGTTCATTAATCTAAATTAAACCAAAAAAATAAAATGTATTGCTGCAATTTTATAAGCTACAAATTCAAAAATAAAAATTATTTTTTAAAAGTTTATATTAATTAAATTTAAATGAGTTATTATTTATGAATTAGAATAATAAATATAAAAAAAATTAAAATAACTGAATCACATTAATTTTATCATTTTAGACTAAGTCCAAATTGAAAATCAAACTCATACTTATCGATTTTTTTTTCTTTCAACGGAAATAGAATTATTAATTTTTTTAATTGATACACACCACCAGTTTAATTCAGTTTAAATTTGTTCGGTTCAAATGTGATCATTTCTATTTGTGCCTTTACAGTAATAGCCCAATCCCATAAATGGCATGATATAGACATTAACTATTTTGTACAACTTCATAAATAAGATTAGCTTTCGTTAGATTACCACAGCCTTTCAACAAGGCAATTAATCCCAGCGGACCCATCAATAATTGAACCCCCTCTTTTTCGTTTTGCAAAATAATTAATGTGAAACCAAATCCAAGGACAACTTCATATTTCAAACGAAGGACCAATTTCTTCACTCTCCCCCTCTCACCCTTCCATAATCTACCACATTATTTTACTGCGCCCTAAATACCATATAACTTCATCCTCTAATTATTGTTGTTGTTGTTGTTGATGTTATACTGACTTTATAAAAAAAAAAAAAGGTGCCATAAAAATGAAACGCAAAGCAACACACAACACAAAAAACTGGTACATTCACTGGGCCCGTTACCATCTGTCAAAAACTGGCACACTTGAAGTGGCACAGTAGAAGTTCTTGGAAAATCACACTTTTTTAACTCCGTTTTTTGGGCTTGTTCGTGGCATAACTACAACAGTTAATAGAAAGGTTGATAATTTATGTTTGACAGATGGTATCTATCCGTATGTGTCATGTCAATACAGGTTCCTCCCTTACAAAATGTTTTAAGACCCATGCGTACCGTACTGCTGCTACAAATATTCAGCCACAATAAATGCACGCGTAGAAGAGATCAGTTTTGCTTTCACAAAGCTTGTTAGATGTAAAGCCCGCTTCATAAAGTAATTCACAGAATTAAGTTGATTGCTTATTTTTATCACTACTTAATTTTGATTTAATATTACATAAATATATATATATGTGTGTATATGAATACATAATTAGAGATTAATGTGATAGGCTTTCACCTTTTTCCCGCCTTAGTTAACTTATGGGTAACCTTATAACCCTGCAAATTAACATTTACTATTTAAACAGTAATTATAGATATAAGAAAACACGTCATGTTAAAAATCAACATGCGAAAATTTATAAGTTGGTTGAGGACAAGCAAATAGTTTCTTTACAAATGAAAAGAAGAAAGCACTCATATTTTGGTTAGATTCAAACCAGCCGCGAAAATATACATTTATTTAAAGCACACCCCACCAGCAATAAATAGAGTAACATGGCAGCCATCAACACTATCTGAATCACTACAGATGAGTTCTTCTATCCAAAGTCATTTCTTAAACAAAATTCTTACTGCAAAGATGGTTGGTTAAGTAGTTTTGCCTACGAAATGAAACCATATCATAAACGCGTCCGAGCTTTCACTCAGTTGCCATAAAAATATAGCTATGACATTGGATTCAAACCATGGACAAGAAACAAAGTCGCATCACGGCATTCACTACCCAATAGAACTGGAAAGACAGCAAAGAGAAACCAACTCATTCGCGTTAGAGATTTTCACAAGATAATACAAACCAAATAAATTCAGAAATAAGCAATGCAGATGCAGATTTGAAGTGTCATTATTAGTATTTACATTGAGGAAATGACAATAGCACACGCTGGGGAGCTGAACAACAAAAAAGGAATTAACAGAAACAGATGTGTTTCTTTATTCACACAACAGGCACCCCAAAACAATCCATTGCTGAGGAACACACATTATTTTTCACGCTGATAAATCTAAGAAATACCTACCAATACAGCTAAGTTTCAAAGCTGAGGTCTTAACAGAAGCACCAGCTTTCACACACCAGTGAGCAACAGAAGTGGTAAAAGTCAGGAGAGAGAGAGAGAGAGAGTTACAATCAGCCACTGTTATAAGTCGTATCGAAACCACCGCCATTCTTCTCGTTCAAGACATGAGCAAAACATTCAGGGATCATAAATTCATCCTTTTCTAAGCAATTGCCCAAATTGCAGATCGAATTTGCCGTAAAAAAGACGGAAATACTGCAATCAAATCACATAAAAGAATCCCAAAGTTCCTTTTATTCAACACTGGCAGTTCAAACCCTAAGCGGCAGCACCACATCCCGCTGAAACCAAAATAAAACAACTTACTTCTTTGGCAAAGAATGAGGAATAAAAGGAACTCTCAGTTACTCAACTTGATAAAGTTCCCCAAACATAAACAACACTTACGAATAATTTGATTCAGAAAATTCCTTCAAATTTTTGGCCACATAATAGGATAGCAGACCAGAAATCAGAAATCTCCACTCCTCCTCTCCTCCTCCCTCCCCAAACCTAAATAATTTTAACCCTAAAACCACCCTAATTAATCATCAAACAAAGCACTAAAACCCTAATTGAATTCATACTTAAAGATTGCCAAATTCCCTCAAACCCTAATCCCTAACTCTAAAATTCACTAAAAAAAAAAAATCTCTCTTCATCTCCACACACACAAAGACAAACGATTAAACATTCACATATCTATATATAATTATATATTTATATAAACAACACCACCAACAGAACATTTCAAATCCGAAATTCAACGTGGATCCTCTTCTCTTCGACCCGAACTCCCGGGTCCACCCGACAAAGACGCCAACAAATTCAGATGCCCAGGAAGATAATTTCCCACCCTGGCCGCCGACGCCTCTCCCATCGCTTGCTGTTGCATAAATAGCTGATGTGTTTGCTGCTGCTGCGCCGCCTGTACCACCATCTCTGGAGGCGCTGCAGCGGCAGCTGCAAAACTCCAAACCTGCCCAAAATCCGGCCTGGCCGGTACAGCCC
Source organism: Swietenia macrophylla (assembly GCA_032401905.1). Classification (NCBI taxonomy): domain Eukaryota; kingdom Viridiplantae; phylum Streptophyta; class Magnoliopsida; order Sapindales; family Meliaceae; genus Swietenia; species Swietenia macrophylla. Next base: position 3,657,755 of record CP135585.1, on the reverse strand, counting down.
AGAACCCACCAGTCGCTGTCGCCGGCCCTACTATTGACCCCACAGCTGTGGAGCCCACAGCAGAAATCGCGTCATCCCCTTTGGCACCATCGTCATCGGCCCTCACACGTTTTCCGAGAATGAAAGGTGTAGGGCCCAGTGACGGCTTATGTTCCAAGGCAGCAGAGAAAGCGGCAGAAGAGACCGCAGAGGATAAGGAAGTCGAGTTCCCTCCGCCCCGTACGGACACCGAGACAGTAGAGAAACTAGCCGGGGTAGTTCCGGTACCCGTTGCGGCTATGATTGATGGCTCAGCTTGGCGGAGAAGCCACTCGATGGTTTGTCCATCCGATTTGTGGCCGAGCTCACGAGTCAACTGGAAAACACGCGCTGCACATATGATAGGCATGCGGATTCTCCGGCCGCGACCGTCAACCTTACTGTGACGGTCCTTGGACGGCGGCTTCTTCGCGGCTAACGCGCCATTGCCGGAAGGCTGCTGCCTCTGAGGGTCAATAATAGCGCCGTTCGTGACACCATCGGAATTAGACATGGTATCTAGTAAATTTGAAAATTGCAAAAGCGTATCGTGTGGATAGAGATGTTTTACGTTTACACCACTCCAGAGGGACAGTGAGGTTCAACGGAGGAAGGAAGAAGTGTGTGCCGTTAGAGAGAGAGAGAGAGAGACAGAGGGGGGGAAGAAGGTCGTGGGGGTTGGGAGGCGTTTTGGTTAATTTTTTTTTGGGTCGGGGGGAACAGAGAGCTAATCATTGAGAGGCAGGAGCTGGTGGAGACAGGAGGGAAGGCACATGGGTGGTGGGCTCCACTCCACAGCTAACTCTTCACACGCCCCGCTTTATTGTTCTAGCCTTCAAGCTGTTTATCCCCCACGCGCCTCTCTTCGCTTCCCTGCCTCCCTTTGCATTGAGGAATTTAAGTGAGTGTAGTCACTAGTGATGTTCCTTCAATTTTTTTTTTTTTTACTTACTTTTAAAAAAATAAAAATAGAAATAGAAATAATATTTTAAAAATAAAAAACTTGAAGCTTCCAGCTACGTGCTGTAAGTATATTGGTTCATTATCCACTCATTTGTTTGTGACGTCATTGTTAAACAAGAGCTAAATCTCTGGATTTAATGGGTCCGAGTTCAGTTTCTTGCATGTGTGCGTGTGTTTCCCTATTTGTTTGTTTTTTTTTTTTTTGGTATTTAAAAAAGTAGTTAGTACTAAATCTTAGTTTTATTATTGGCTTGACCCTAAATCTTTGTCGAAATCCAAATTGTACCCGCTTTTAACAAATATAAATCCCCTAACTATAGACATTGCGCTGCGCAGTCGCGTTAAACAGTTGTATGGAATATGAAGGGCAAGGGGACGTTACCATACCTGCCGGTCTCAAGCCATAAGTTAACCCTAATATCAGTTATTAATATGATAAATATTATTATATTAGAGCAATAACAAAGAATGTTAACTTATTAAGCATGATTATTTTACCAAAAAATTAAATTTAACTGTAAGAAGTGACCACAATTTTTGATATGTCAAAACAACACAAACTTGATACAAAAGTTGTAAGTTTAAATTTAGGCTGTAATTAAAAAATTGTCTAATATGATATATTTAAAAATTATACTAAATTTGAATTTAAAATTTTTAATATATAAATTTATTTATGATATATTTATTAATTAAAATAATTATATTATTTTTAATTATTTAATAACTTTATTTTATATATATTATATTTTTAAAAAAATAATTATATTTATCATATTTTAAAAAATATTAGTTATATCTAAATATATTATAGTCGTGCCAATATTTAGTCTCACTAATCCAAATTAATAAAAAAAAATGTTAGTTTATTTATCAACAATTATATCCCAAACTAACCTTTTGGTTACTACTAGTGTGATTTGAATGACTTTCTACAAAATAGTAATCTAGTCACTAATAATTTTTCTTAAAATTTGTATTTTAAATTTTAATGCAATTTAATCCCTTTTAAATATTATCATGCTTAAAATATTAGTAAAGATGTCACTTAATTTCCAATAGTTAAAATACGTTCTTACACACAATATCATTAAATTAAAATTTTCATTTCAACCGGAAAATGATGCAAGGATTATTGAAAAAAAGAGGATATTTTTTGGACACGTTTCAAATCAGTTCATAATTTTGCATTTAACGAGGGAACTTTTGGAACAATAAAAAATCGAGGTATTAATACATTGGCGGTAAAATTATGACAAAGCTCAAAATTATTACCGTTGAAACTTCGGTTTTGCCTTTTTTATATTAACGAAAGAAAAGGAGTGGAATGTATAGTACAAAATTAAAAACGTGATACGCGCGGATAGCGTGAGGTACAGGCACTGTAACTGACGCGTGCGTGGAACGCCTACTCTGTTTTGGCGTCAGTTGAAGTCAGTCAGTCAGTCATTGCAAATCAACACCCGGCCAGCTGTTTATTTACGTAATTTGCCACTTTTCCAGTTCAACAATGGTTTCCAACATGGCCGATGGTCAGACTAGATTTAATCTTCAAATCAACACATCCAACGAATTTATGTTTCTGTTTGTATGCTCCAATAATAGCTCCTTTCCCAGCCAATTGTTTCAAGATTATCGCCAAATGGATGAATGAGTAGAAATTGCTGGTTCATGTTATAATAATATTTATATACATTTGTTTTTTTAAAAAATTTAATTATAAATATTAACACTGAATATATATATATATATAATTATTATTTTGTAAAAAATATTTCACTTGGTGAGTATAATAAAAAGTTTTAAATTAAAAATATGATTGTTTTTAATCATTAAATTTTTTTTTTAATAAAATTGTTACAAGTTGTCTCAATTATTTTGTGTTTAAAGTATGTAATAATTGTGTTACACGTGTCATTTTATTATTCTTTTTCTAAGAAAAAAAATAACATGATTAAAATGTTGAAATCTTTAAAAAAAAAAAAATGGAAAATCATACAAAGTCCTTAGTCTATGACATAATTTCACAACGACGTCACATTGTCTAAAATGTGTCGGTAAGTATAACATGTTTGGATGAATGATAACACAAGACCTAGATGGGCAAGAGTGTGTAACAGTGTTAGCCAATGTTACTATTTGAAGGGTAATTTCGTTATTTTTCAGACAAGAGAAACAAATCATTTATTGAAAAATTCTCAGAAGCCCCCTAAACTTTGAAATAATTTCATAAAATGGTTATAGTTTTTAAACTTCAAGAATGAATGCGACAAAGTTCGATTAAATGCCAAAATGAGTAACCATTGACATCTATCTCATTCGTATTTGTATTTTGTACCTTATTCCAGCAAACCTGATGAACATTGGCTTCACGTAAAACTCTAGATTTTTGAGTTTGATAATTCTAGGAATTTAAGTTTACCAATCGAATTGAAAGAGAGAGGGAGAGACAGAGAGACTATTTCACTAAAAATGGTAATTTGTCAGTAGAAACTAAGGGATAATTTATGTTCTACTTAAATTGAAAAAATTATGTTGATTTATTTAGATATGATATAATAAGACTGTGACAAAATTAGAACACAAAATGCTTATGATTATGGATTTATTTATTATAATATTTAACACAGTTGCAAGGATTTTTTTTTTTTTTGAAAAAAAGACGACAACATAACATTTATTTTCTACCTATATATTTATTATCAATGTTTTAATAAATTAAAAGATTTATGTTTTAGAAAAATTATCGCATACTTCCTTTAATGTAATGTATGCAATAGTAAAATATAGATATAAAAAATATAAAAATTGAGAAATAATTTTTTGATGTTGATGCTTGATAGCGTGCTAAATTGTATTATTTTTTACAAATGGGATTATTTATGTAATTTTAAAAAATGGTGATAGTCAACAAATGGTTCAAGGAAGATAAATATATTTTTTCGCAAAAATTTTTACAAATTACATTTTCAACAAACCTCAAGATAAATATTCGATAATTCTTCTTATTTTTAATCATAAATTTTGTTTTAGTTAATTCATTCTTGTTTGTCTTTCTACATGTGTAGTCTCCCCAATGACTAATCGTTCGATAAATATTTTTGAGTTTAGCTACAATATATTGTATGTAGTGTTATTACATTTATTTTATTTTTTTCAATGTAAACTTTGAAACATTTTACATAAATGTTGAAAATTCTAATAAAAAGCTTTAAATAAGAAATATCAAAGTTGAAATATAAAACTTGGAATATAAAATACAAAATTTGAAACACTAAGCATAGTAAGTGAAATTTTTAGCATAAAAGTGGTTAAAAAAAATGAATTAACAAAACTTATATGTGTAGATATATATTAAGTCAATCCCTATATTTCAGTGATCATACTAGTGAGTAATGATTTAAATTCTGTTTTAAAGTTCTAAGAATTTTTCTGCCAACCCTTAAGACAAGGTGGTTGGTACCCATGTCCTTCGGCATGGAATGGAATGAGATCAAATCTTTCAACTAGTGCAATCCTCCTCCCAAATAAAAATATAATTGAGGGTAAAAATTGCTCAATTTAAACATAAAATTTTGGGTGAAAATTGTCTAATCCAAACGTAAAAAGTTCAGGGTTATATTACAATTTATAATAGTATTAAAAATATAATAAATATAATTGTGGGTAAAATTGTTCAGATATTATAGTGTTATTAACATTAAATTTTTGTAGATCTCTAAATATAATTTTATAATTAACAAACAATAATTTAAATATGATGTTAGAATTTTTTTTTTTTGGTAAAAAGAAAAATAGCTAAAAAGGCCAAGTACCTACCATAAAGTTTATAGAAACCATGAACCCGCAAAATCTAATCCTATTGGACTCAGAATGTAGGTATGTATATATGCGTGCATGCATGAAAAAACAAACTGTACGTATGCATATATGTGTGCATGCATGCATGCTTTCAAAAAAAAAAAAATTGTACACCCGTATAAAATTAAAGTTTGGTGAGTGATTTCATCTATAATTTACCATGAAATAAAATTATTTACTATCAAATAAAATTAATTAATAATTTAAAAAAATTCAAAATGACTAAAATTTGAAGTCAATTTTAGTAAATGACTAAGTTATTTTTCATCAAAATAACCACATAACTAAATTTTGGATGAAAAATACTCTCCATTCTAAAAATTTAATAAAACTATGTATTTTTAATTTCATTTTCATACACATGTCCCAACATTTTGTTTCACACTCAAAAGTCTCTCTCAAAACTAGCTACAAAGTGGATGACGACAAACAGATAGACAGTGAATTAAATATTTGAAAAAATTTAGGTAAGTTTTCAATAATATTTTAACAATTTTTTTAATCAAAACTAGTTAAAATACTTAGATTTTGATAATTATGTTGATTGTTTATGTGGTTGGGATATGTTTGTTATTGAATTTTTGGCATATTTTGGGCCAAATAACTACCAAAATCAACAAGAAAATAATTCCAAGCACATAAACATTAATATATCATCAAACCCCAATTATTTCTAACTATTTTTGACAAAAAT
>CP135585.1:3572561-3651958 GCA_032401905.1 Swietenia macrophylla | reverse complement strand
TATCGCCTGGGCCCCAACCAACGCGGTTTCTACGACAGCCTATTAATAATATTTTATTTCGCACGAGGGCACATATTCCATATCCTTATAATCCCTGTTTTATGCTATTTGCTAGCTTTGATTAATTAAAGATAACGTTTTATATCATTGATTAATTCCCAACCACTACCCTAATATTGATATCATATCATGTAATGATCGTTAAACCAAATGGCAATCAATGGTGGTGGCACAAGATTTGATGTACTTTTTTTTTTTTTAAATTTGATTATGTTTATTTTTTTTAAAAAGAACGATAAAATATTCTTTGGTAAAGATATTAGAATAATTAAATTAAAATTAATTGTGATCTTGCTATTAAATTCTAATAAATTAAAATCAATTATTATAGGCACACCGTAGCATGGCATGGCATGGACGCAATACCACGCATATAAATTAATTCAATTCCTTTGATTATGGCTTGGTGGTTGTGGGTTGGGTAAATTTTGGGCATGTCTTCTAGTGCCCGGGGCTCTCAGGAATTGTAACTATTACATTAATTTGCAACGATGAAATGTTTAGAGATATAACTCGAATGTCACATTAGTTGAATCATAAATTATGCTATCATTTTTATATTTTATTAACAATGCAATCATGCATACATAATTAATCTCAAATTGCTTACAAATTAAGAAGACGACAAAGTTGAAGTAGCAAATAACAACTTGATAAAGGGAAGAATCTTGATGTGGAGTAGGAGACATTTAAACACGGGTAGTTTGAGAAGCAAACAGACCAAACACACCACCAACTTCCTCAAATCATGGGATGATCTAAAGATTCTTAAGGTCTTTTTTTTTTTTTAAAATTCAATTTAATAAAGAAAAATAGAGAAGAAAATAGAGTTAGAAAAAAAAAGCCTAGTTAAACACCAAACATTTTTAAGCAAACTTATTTTTGATAACATCGAACAGAGAGTATCGCCAAACTCATGAAATTCTTTCTATTATAATTATTGTTACTATTTTTATTTGCTATTTTATTCTAATATATTTATCACAAGCTATAATATTTTAGATTAATTATTGGTTAAGTGCTTAATAGTAGAACAAATTGATGATTATAGTCTATTATTTTATTTTATCATATTATTTTAAAGAAGTTTTTTTTTTTTGGTTTATTATACATATGTGATAATGGTTAATTGGTAAATGGTTATGAATGATGATCACGCTGATAATGGTATTTTTTATATTGTAAATAGTTATTGCCATCTTGTTTAAGTGTGCAATCCTTCTAAATATTATTTTATTTTTTTCTATTATTATTAATTTGATTTAAGTTTATGAACAATGTTGGTTTTAAGAATATGAATAAAAATAATTTTACTTTATATTAAATATAAAAATATAAATAAAAGTATTTAGAAATAATTGACATAAATATAAAATTAATACAAAAATTTTTAGGGAATTCAAGGATGGGATGGAAATGGCAAAATTTTGACCCATTATTCTTATTTTTTTTTTGAAATAATATAATTAAAATATTATCTATAAAAAATTTGTTTAAGTGCGCACATACGTATGCAAACACGTATGCGCATACGCATATGCACAGATATATAAGAGTTTAAATACAATAAAAAATAGTAATATTGACATTAATTATTTTAATATTTTATATTTTATTGTAATTTTGACACAATTTACAATTTATGAATTCAAAGTACAGTGTGTATGCTTACATATGCAAAATTAAATATAATAAAAAAATGGCCTAAATTTGTAATTTATTACTTAGCTAATGTTAACATTAATTATTTTAATAATTTTTTTTTTATTTAAAGTGATCTTGAAACAATTTATAATTTATAAATTCAAGATATAAATAAGACCAACGTCTTGTCTAATATTACAAACTCCAATTTTTTAGCGTGCACAACACTTTTCAAACGTGACCTTATTTAAAGATTAATCTTACACAATTGGCATGTTATTAATTTTAACCTACTTTGGTCTCATTAAGAGGAGAATTCTAGCTCTCAATTAATTTTATGCTAGGGATTGTTATATTCCCTTTTACTTTGTGCACATAAAATTAAAATCACGTTACTTATTTATGTTTTAACTAGTATGTTTAAAATTATGATGTGATAAATTATTTTTACGAAAAAAATCATGCAATTGTTTACGTTTTAACTAGCATGTTTGAAATTATTACGTGACAAACGAAAAAAGTCATGCACGCTCTTTTGCACAGGGCAATTTTTTTCGAAATTAATTCTTTTAATTGCTACCATTGAGGTTTCATTCTGTTTGTTGTTCTCCTCTAATAATAATGCTTTGCGTAGATTATCAGAGTAGTTCAAGTGCGGTGACGATTATTTAAGATGAGAGATACTTTGTATTACCTTATTCAATTGAGTAAGCTTATTTTAATTTGTTGCTCTGGCGTTTGCTTCTTCCAACGGCAAGATTGTAAGAAAGGTTTCATCATTGCTCTAATATTAATTATCACGTGCTCTTTCTCCAACTTGTGTGGCACTCATCAAATAGGATTATATTTAAAAGTCAACCTTACACAACTTACATACTACTGATTTTGACCTGTCTTAGTTTTATCAAGAGGACGGTTTTAGCCTTCAATCAATTTTAATTAGAGATGGCCAAATTCTCTTTTACTCCGTGCATATAAAATTAAAATCGCCTCGGCTTGTTATTTATACTTCAACTAGTATACTTGAAATTAAGAGTGCCTATGAAATACTTTAGATATTGGAGTTGATCTGTAAGCAAAATATAACGTGAAGATTGTTAGTTTTTGCTCTACCGCATATAAAATAACATTAAATTATACATATTATTGTAAAAGAATAATGTTTGTTGTGGTAGTGGCAGTACGATGGTGCTGGGATCACATCAAAGAAGAAAGAACTTGGGAAACGAGGCGTGGAGATGCACAAAAGGTAAAATAGAGAAGTCAACCAAAATTGACAGATGCATGCAACTTGTACATGTAACTTAATTTAAGATTTAAAATTCTTTAATTTTAGGAGAAAGGAGATCTCATTTTCTTTGCTTTCACTCGTGAGGACCCGATAAGACAAGTAAGCAAGCCTTGTCTCTGTCTTTATCTTTGGAGCCAAATACTCACATTAAATATTAGCACAAATTCATAACTCAACTTGTTAAAATAAACGATAACTATTGGACGTCGTTCCCTCAACAATAGGGAGTTCAAACTCTCACTTAGTTGTGCGAGCAAATTTCTTTTCATTTATTGGAGTAGGCATTGCCTTAAAATCGGTGGTGAAATTTGTGTTTCAATTAGGGTTCAATAAAATTTTGGTTGTAACATAAGTAAATAAATTTAATTATGAGTTTATTCTTATTAAATTAAATCTAAATCCTTTTATACAATTGATATTTATTCATATTTGTTTCATGAAAAGCGACTATCTTGAATTTATGAACTTGCAAATTCATTTAGCAATGTAATACGTACCCATTACTTGCTTTATTTAGTTCGATAATGCATAAAATTATTGTATTTTTACTTGAGTTCGGGGTTAGTACAAAACACCTAAAATTATGGATAAAATATCATTTTTATTTCGAATCTAATTCTTATCACTGGCAATTTCCCTTAAATTTCTAGAGTGAAATTCAAAGGCGAGGAAGGGCAAGGGCCAAAGGGAGAGTTACATTGAAGATGGTGGAAGAAATTGGGACTGAAATTGTGAGAGGGCCCCGTGTGGCAAATCCGTAATATTCATATGCAATATGTAACAAATAGGTGTAGGTAATAGCGTATGGTTGTAAATAATGAAAAAGTAAAGGGGAGAATAATTTGTAGAATTGGAAATCAGAAGTTTTGTCGACAAGTCAAACCAGGTGGACCCCAAAACAACTGTTTTTACAATTTAGTGATGAAAGAGACGTACCAAGAACATCCATCATTGCAATTACAATAATAATTAGTCATCCCAAAAGCTTGACGCCTATAGATTTTCCTCTATACGCATCCACCAATTACTTTCTGACACCTCACTTTTCTTCCACCGTATTTTATCGTTTGGATAGGTTCGTTCAGCATCATCAAATTTCTGACATCCCATTTTTACCATTTACGCTGGTGCTTCTCAGCCCCCACCTACCTCCAGTCTAAGTGACTCTTTGCTTTCCAGTGATAAGTCCGAATTTAAATTACATTATTTATTTTTATAATTTAAATCTTATTATAAAATATTTATATTTATATTTAAATAAAAATAAAAAAATTTCAACTTTTATTGAATGAATGAGATTGGAATTGGTTCCTAAATTTTCTCACTAAAAAAAAAAAATACCTCTTAATTTTATGTATTTTTTATCGTATAAAACTAAACCCATTAATATAACTTTATAATTTAAAAAAAATTATAATTTTTGTAATTTTTTTAATCATTTACCTTTACTTTATTTAAACAAGTAATTGTAAATTTTCCAAGGATGACTAAACAAAAATAAAAAGAATTGTATATCAAATAAAAATAATTATTCTTATTTATTAATAAATTATTAAATTAACAAAATCAAAATTATTATTATTTTTATTCAAACAATTTTATTATTATTTTTCTACATATACGATTATATTTATATTTTGTCAATTGTTCACCTTAGAACTTTAGTTGCATTCATTCCCATTTAGATTTCATAGAAAAATAAATAAATAAATAAATAAATAAAACCCCTACTACTTAAAAGTTCAACTTTGGCTTGTGTTTGCTTTTATATATACAGGAGTTAAGCTCTCCTTAACTAATTGGTGGTAGTAGATATTCAAATTGAATTTCAGTGAGACTTGGTCAAGGATGGTCCTTTAAACCCGTAACCATATACTAATGTTAGATAATAAAAAAAAAAAAAGCATGATTATTTTTAAAAATAACAATAGACAAGGAACATCCTTAATTAAGGTACATAAAATAAAGAAAATTTGACATTACATTTATAAAATATTCCCAATATTTCAAAAAAAAAAAAAAAAAAAGAGGATAAAAACAAAAAAAAATTAAAGGAGCAATCAATCAATTGGCACCACGCATTATTGCAATCATATTTATTTGACATTTTAAAAATGCGGTAATTCTCTTAATTATTGTTACATCTTATCATGTCATTAACTTTATGACTCTCACTGTATTTGTTACAGTTGCAGAAAAATATCACAACACTTCAAAAACAAGAAGAAATATTTTTATATATTTTTTTAAATTTTAATAAAAATATACGGAATTATAAAATTTTTTAAAATTAATAAATAATATCTTAAATATTATTATATTTAATCGTTAGTTAACTAATCAAAATAATAAAATAATGTATATATTTTATATATTAGTAGTCTTTTTTATATAATTTTTTTAAAGTTTAAAAAATTAACAAAAAAATTGTTCTTAAAAGTTATTTTTAAAATTTGAAAATCTAATTTAACTTATTTTGATAAATATATATGAAGATAATATATATATATTTTTATCAAATTTAATATAATTAAAATAATTGACAATGAAAGCTAACATAATTCTTTATATTCAACTCCTCAAAAATATACTATTTCAAGTTTGTGCAATAGATTAAATATACGTAATAATTTAACACTTGATTTATATATATATATTTATCAAATTAAATCAAATCAAATTTTAAAACATAAAAAATAATTTTCTAGGATATTTTCTGTTAATGTTCTAAACTTTAAAGAAAATATTATTAATATATAAAAATTTAGACATACAAAATTATTTTATTATTTTAGTTAATTAACTAGCAATTAAACATAATGATAGTACTACTAAAGTGTATTATCAAACATTGTTTTTGAGAAAACTTGCACTAATTTATGATTTTACCAAATCTCGGAAAAGTTATGTGAAAATACCTTAATATAGCTAATAGTGGCATATTGGTTAGGCCGATCCCCAAAAATGAGGCTTAGGCTTAGGTTGGATTGGGTCTGTATAAAAATGATGGTTCTTAGCTAATCTCTGAGGCCTAATGGGCCTAAATAAAAGTTTTAAAAATTAGATCAGTTCGTGATGAGCTCAAGTCATTGACGGGCTTTTACTTTTAGACTCGACTTAGTCTTGCAACGAGCCAGGCTAAGCTAGGCTTATACTATTTGCGAGCAAGGCTCATATTGCTTGGCCTGTTTGACACCTTTAAATGCAACAAATGAGATTCAATTTTGTTGGTATTATTATCTCTCTAGCTATTCGGCCAATATTTTTGTGTATCGCTATTAAATTTATATATTTTAGTGCAAATCATCAAAAGCTTAGGGATGAGAGAAATCGAAAAGTATCGCTCTTGTTATCTCTTAAAGATAGCAACATATTGGGTTTGTAATTGACACTTTCAAATTAGTATCTGCATTTACTAAAAAAACTCAAAATACCACACTTGTACTAAACTTGTAGTAGATTTTATTAAACTCGCTTAAATAAATATTTACAATTTATCAAACCTATGCTAATATTCATGGACTTTTAATGATTTTTTTTGTCCTTTTAATTAGATTTGTATTATTATAAAATATCAAATTTAGACTCATAATATATCTAATTAAATCAATATACTTTTATAATTAAATCAAAATAAAATACATTACTTATATAAAATGTTAAATATGCCAACATAAAATAACAATTTCATAAAAAATAACTAATTTACAAACACATAAAAGTATAATGAATCTAAAAGTGATTAAAAAAAACCACTTATCAAATGTTCTTTAACAAAAAAAACCAAAAAAAATAAAAAAAACTTACCTTAATGACTTAGTTAATAGTAAAATATAAACTCAAAATTTTAAATAATATTTTTATGGTTCTAAAGTTAACCGATACTATATTTTGGTTCCCTCAATGAAATAGAATTTCATAATTTAAATTCTAACACTTTATAAAGTTAATATTATTTTAGATAAATTTATTAACTTTTAACTAGATTTTATTATATTTTTTTGAGTATATTTCTAGTTATATTGCATTTCCTAGTTGATTGAATTTATATTTTCCTTTTAGCCTTACTTTGTTATGAAATAATTTAAAGATTATATGTGGCATTGCACGGTAATTTGAAAGCAAAAAGAATTGATGACTTAAAAAAAATTACTACTTAAAACTATTTATCCATTGTTTAGTCAAATTTAAAACAATCAAATATATGTAGTAAAGATGTATAAATCTAAGTAACCCTTCTCTATTTTTTTTATTTATTACTCTTTCATAAATTATCTATATATTTAATTAAAGTTATAGTTTAATTAAGAATTTTAAAAATTTTAATTTAAGTTAAAAATTAAATAAAATAAGTTTTGAGTAAAAATATATATTTAAAATTGAAATAACAATATATAAAAACTAAATATTTACACACATCCTAACGAATACCCAGCTAATATTTATTTGCATAAGAGGCATATCAAACTATTTTATTAGAATTGAGTACTAGCAGATTTGTAAGTAAAATTGCCATCTTTCATGTTCGCACATAAATACTCTAAATAATTCAACATCTTTTCATAAAACTGAAAAATTAAAAAAAAAACTCTTATAAATTTTTGGAGTTAAGTTGCGCCAAAGTTTAAGGGTCCAATTACTGATCTATTCCTAAATACAAAACTCAACCTTAGTAAAGGTGAAGCCTCGCGCACTTATACCAACATAGACAATCGCCATTTATACAATTTAGTTAAGGTAGTTAAGGTCGCACAAGATGACTATCATTAAGGTCTTCTTTTTTTTTTTTTTGGGTGGCTTGGTCTAGTGATTTTTAAAAGGCCTAGTGCCGTGATTATGATGGAAGCATTAGATATTAAATATTAAAAAAATAAATATTTTTTGAATATGCTACTACTCCTTTTTAAATAAAACAAAATCACCACAATCCCATCTGAGTTATATTGGCATTCACCTAATTTTGAATGTAAAATGAAAATAATATTTTGATAAATACTAACTTTTAGGGGAACTCTCTCACTTTTGACATACAACATCTTTACAATAGTTGTAGCTTCTTTTAGATCGAAATGCTTATAACATGTATAAAATCAAAATATGTGTTCATTGAAATATTTTTACAAACACGTGGAATACTACATATACATATATTATATATATGCATATTATAGCAAATTATGGATGAGTTTGCTTATTGAATAATATGGGATGACAGAGGAACCTTCAATTGTGTAGAGTTCCTATAATTTACACCACCAAAAGCTTAAGAAGCAATGTTGGCTAAACAAGGAGGAAGAAGAATGGTTTCTTTGGCATTGTTTGTTTTCCAAATCAAAATTCAATATATACTCAAATAATTAACCATGCCTTTTCTATCTTACCCTTACTTTTTAATAAAGGTGTAAAGGTGGGATGGACAAATTGGTAATAATTCAATAATTTTAATTGTCATACATTTAAGTATTTGGATTTAAATACAAATATTTAGTTAACTTTTAACCAAATTATAATTAAGTATATATATATATATATATATATATATATATATGGGCTAATGTGTAATTATTCTAATTAGGTTTTTAAATGATCAATATTATCAATTTGATCATATAATTTACTTTAAATTATATTTCCATATAAACTCAAGAAAAATCTTTTAAACACTTTAAAAAATTCATAAATATATATAATTGTTATAGATATTTGTTTTGACCTAAATATTATTTAAAATGTGCTAGCTTTTATTCTTGATAATATTATCACTCCCAAATACTTCTCATTGTCTTTGTGAAATAGCTGTAAACTTATCTTGAACTTTTCGAATTTATCGAACACTATGATTGTTTAACGACTATGATTAACATCTAGTAATGTGCTATAGTCTATAATCTCTAATGAAGTTGTACTTTATCATTTTTCATGTCAATTGTATATACTTTATTAGTAAAATTTTTCCATTATCTAATTTTAATTGATTTAGGATTTATAGTATGTCAAAATTTTTTACCGATAAAATTACAAATCATCGATTTATATGTACTAAACTTATTACCACGAATACTTTCGTGTGACATTTGATCACTTTTACTATAAATTTACCTTTTTACCCATTTATTAATGCTTGTCTAAAAACTCGAATGCGGATTAAGTTAACGAAAATTCTGATCCAATATGTATCGAGTCAACAAATCCCATCTTGAGTATCACAAATTTCCAAATATAAATAATATGTGACCAAATTAGATGTGGTTAGTCTTGTATTTATTCACCATATAAACCACGTGCATTTATACCGAATTTATCAGTGATCTTAGGTCTAATGATAATGTTACACACTAATATACTTACCCAATAAATGATGCATTATATGCAATACCATGTGATTTATCATTGTGTGATCATGTTCAAGTCACATTATTAAGATAGTAGTATGGAATAAATAGTTCCATATTAATATCTTAATAATGTAACTATCATATTATCTGTACTAATATTAATTCATGATACTTACTAGAGACATTTAGTATGCCTATTATGAGATATCATTGTCCGATCGATATCATTTTTATAATAAACAGTTTTGATAATATTATACAGTATATATTTGATAATAGAAACAGTTTTAAATAAAATATTTAGAAAATTCACAAATATACTTTATTTATATATATAACTAAATAAAGAAAACAATATATATTTGTGAATAAAGAACCATTTTTTTTTATCAATATATAACGTAAGTACAAGACAAAATATATTTTTGAAACCGATAATACGAATGACTTCTAAAACATCCTATAACAATCTTTCACTTGCACTAAAGTCAATTGGCTATGGTATCTCAAGCTCATCTTCTCAATATGTAGGTCCAGTTATTTCTGTGTTATCATTTTAGTAAATGGGTCAGCCACATTGTCTACTGAAGATACTTTCTGAATTATTATTTTTTTAGCTTCAATAAACTTTCTTAAAATGTGATATTTACGTTAAATATGTTTAGACTTTCGGTGTGCTTTTAGTTTTTTCGGTTGTGCAAGAGTTCTAGTATTTTCACAGAACATGGTTATCAAATAACTTATGTTAAGAACCACACTAAATTTAGATACGAAATTTTGCATTCAAATAGTATTTTTTATTGCTTTTAAAGCAGCAATATATTCAACTTTTATTATAGAGTCTAATGTTGTAGTTTGTTTGGTACTCTTCTAACTAACAGATTTTTCATTATATGCAAAAATAAATGCTGAGATAAACTTTCTATCATTAACATTTGGCTGAAAATTTGAGTTTGAGCATCCCTGAATGCTCAACTTTTAACATCTCTAATTTAGAATTAAATCTTTAGTCATTCTCAAGTACTTAAGGATTGATTTCATAGCTGACCAATATTTCACCTCTGAATTAGCCTAATATCTGCTCGTAATATTTATGGCATATGTTATATCAAGTCTTATACATAGTATTGCATACATCAAACTACCTATTGTTGAAGCATAAGATATACTACGCATCCGCTGTCACTCTTCATCGTTTTTTAAATCTATATCTTTAGAAAGATGAAGACCATAGATGAAGGGCAGAAGTCCCTTCTTAGAGTTCTCTATATTAGACTTATTCAATATTTTTTTAAATATAATTTTTAGAATAATCCAATTATTCTATCTCTATAGACGCAAACTACAATGACATAAATCATTTCTTCCAGGTCTCATTGATAAGTTTTTATATTACTAGATTTTTTTACCTTAGTCATTATACCAATATTATTGCTTATCAGTAAGACATTATCCATATACAATATAAAAAACATTAGGCATAATCTTTAACCTATTTATAAGCATAGTGTTTATCTTGATTTTTTACAAACCTATATGATTTGATCATCTCATCAAATTGCATATTCTAGCTCTTAGAAGCTTACTTTAATCCGTAAATAATTTGATGCAACTTGCATACTTATTCTTATCTGTAATGGATAAAAGACCTATGAGTTGTTCTATGTAAATATTTTTCCCAAGTTACCCATTAAAAAAAATCATTTTTACATACACCTACCATGTCTCATAATCATGATATGCAACAATAGCTAACATAATCTAAATGGACTTGATCATAGTTATTGGTGAAAAAGTCTTTTAATAATCCAACTCTTATTTCTAAATATAACCTTTCACCACCAATATAATTTTAAAGGTCACTACCTGGCCATTTTTGCCAATCTTTCTCTTAAAAATTTGCAACCTATAAAAACTATTCTCTCTGGTGGATCTACAAGTGTCCAAACCTGATTGATATATATAGATTGAATTTCAAACTCCATTGCCTCTAGCCATTTATTTGAGTTTTTATCCACAATAATTTTCTCATAGCTTCTAGAATCATTACTATGATCGGTTTATTCCACTATGTACAAGTCATATTCAAACTTATAAAGAAACCCCATATCATTCTGAAAGTTTCGATACTCTAGAAGATTTTTGAACTGGAATCGATATTGAGGCTTGCTAACTGGACTATTCGGCTATAACAATGTCAGTTTGAGGCACTGAGAACTCTTCCTCAAGCTCAATTTTTTTATCTGCACTACCTTCTTCCAAGAACTCATTTTTTAAAAAGTGTAGATTCCCATTGATTGATATTCTTTAATCAGAAGGGAAGTAAAAATAATATCTCAAATTATTTTTAGGAAATAACCAATAAACTGACCCTTCTTTGATTTTTGCTCCAATTTATCAATGTAATAGAAACTGAGTTTTTTATCACTCTATATGTCATACGGAGTCTTTTGGACTGATTTTAACAGATCTTGTTCAAGATATGCATAGCTATCTACAAGGTATAATCTACAAATACAACGCCAAATCTGTGAAGTTTATAATTGATTGCACCATATCGAATAAGATACGATTTCTTTTTTCCGCTACACCATTAAGTTGTGGCCTATAGGTAAGGGTTAAGTGGAAAACAATACTATTTTTTGTCAAAAATTTTTGAAATTTAATACTTAAGTGTTCACCTGTACGATTTAATCGTAAGGATTTAATACTCTTCCAGTTTGTTTTTCTATTTCATTCTTGAATTTTTTAAACTTTTCAAAAGATTCAAACTTGTATTTCATTAAATACATATATCCATGCCATAACATATCATCAATTAATGTATTGAAGTACTTAAATCCTTCTCAAACTTGTTTACTAAACGGTCCACACACATCTGTATGTATGAGTTTCAATAGTTTACTAACTTTATCTCCTTTACTTTGAAAGGGTAATTTGATTATTTTACTCGAAGACATGACTCACAGGTTGGATAAGGCTCCAAACCCAATTAGCCTAAAATCATAATCTATCCAATTAAGTAATGCATTTTTCACTGATATGACATAATCTGTGATGCCACAGAACTTTAGAATTTATCTCATTTTGAGCTCTTTTCTTGACAACTAATTTAACAGCTATCAAATTTATCAAATATTCCTTCCCATTAAATTGTACATAATATAGAAATGGAAATGATGTTTTTATTAACCTTAGTAAAATATAATACAGAGTCAAAACTCAAAATGTGTCTAGTCGCTAGTCTGAGAAAGCTTGATCCTCTGCCTCGGCAACAACAATTGCTTCATTAGCCATCCTCAATACTATGTTATTCTTACGCAAAGTAGAACTATTCTTTATTACTTGCAAAGAAACACATACATGTGTAGTAGCTGCTGCTAAATAAGCTATCTAAGATTGATTATTTGAAATAATATTTATTTAATAATCAATTATATAACAGCTATACATACTTGATTTGGTTTTCTTAAGACTCTCTAGGTATTGAGGATAATTCCTTTTCTAGTGGTCAAATTTCCAACAATAGAAACAATTTCTTTTGTCCTTGACTTTCTTTGATTTGGATTGGACTTTCTTAAAGTCTTTCTTCTTTAAACTAACTTTTGGCCCCTTCTTGGTTGGTTTATTTGATTTTTTACTAATCCTACTAGTAGAAGTGATATGGATATCTTCATGTCTTTTCCCTTTATTCATTTGTCTGTAAAATTCTTGAAATTTATTCAGCAATTTTGAAAGAGTTTACTCAATCTTGTGCAAATTATAATTAATTGTAAATGATTTATAACTAGGAGAGAGGAATTGTAGAATCAAATTCACTTTGATATGGTTAGTTATGACCACATTATATGCATCCAACTAACTTAATTGATTTATCATCTTAATGATATGATCATCTAGAGGTATTTCCTCCCCGAGCCTCATACTGAAGAGAGAAGCACAAAATCCATATTCTTTTGCTTGAGAATTATCACCATATAACTATTATAAGACGGTGAGGATATCATAGGCATTATAAAATCTCTTATGTCGGGTTTGAAGTTTTCTATTCATATATGCCAACATGTATCTCCAAACTTTTTAGTTATCATCATGCGACCTCTCATATGTTTCATGATTTTCACGTGTAGCATCAATGTTTATCTCGAGTGGAAGGGGGAGCGTCCAAAATATAGCCAAACATTTCAAAATCTAGAACAATTCTGAGATTTTTGAGTCAATCATTAAAATTCTGCCATGTCAGAACATTATTGTTTCATGTTCTCAAAAGAGCATTATTTGATATTCTGTATATTTTATAACACAAATCTAAGAGACTAACAAAAGAAAGTATTGGTTAGTATTTGGTATATGTTCAAATAATTTAAATTATAATAATCAAATATTTTAAATTTTATAAAATAATGCTAATCATATTAACTCGCATTTGAATTCTACACTTTATATGTTAAGATTCAAAAGTTTCATTAGAAATTTAACAGATTTGATGAAGAATTAAATTCTTATCAAAATTTATCAAACTCACATTTTAAAATCTTGGTCAACTATTCTCATTAAGTAGAAAACACATTCCTATTACATTTTATGTAAGATATAATTTATATTCTTTACTTTAGTTTCAGACACCTTACATTTTAAAATCTTAGAATCCTTAGCCTGTTAAATTTGAACCATTGTATTTTTCCAATATGCACCTCTCATTTGAATATCATATATAAGAAATCTTAGTCCAGACAATAATATACACTCGAGAACTATATAGCTGAATTTTATAATATCAATACTGCATTCCTTACATTTTAGAATCTTAGAATACAATATTAAGTTATAAAACTTGATGTAATCCCATCATTGGAGGAATAGATTTAATAATTTTAATACGAAATCAATTTACATGTTAGTCTCGTATGTATAAAATATATATCTTAAATATGCAAATTAATATTTATTTATTCATTTCATAAATATACACTAACTTTTAGTATATATATTTACATATTTTATTCTAAATAAAACATTTAATGCATGTTATATTAATAATTTTTTAATTATTAATGCACATGTAACACTTTACACATTATATGCAATTTTTCATTAATTTGTTTGATTTTCAAAAAATTCTTGTCTTACAAGTAATTTTCGACATTTACTATATTGGTTTTATATTTTTTTGTAGAAACTGATCAAACTAATAATCACATTGTGCATTTTTTGTTATTTAACTAACCTAATATTTTGTTTGAATGTAATTATATATTTTTTCACATATGAATGAACATACACGTAAATATCATATATAGGACTGTGCATATTATTCTCGTATTTTATTTAAATAAATATAAATACATGCATTCAATGCATACATATATACTAAGAAAAATGCATGACACACGTACATAACCAATATATTTCATATCATGTATGAAATCCAATTTCCATACATAAGCAAAACATCATACATGCATATATGCATTTAAACATTTAAACACATACATTCACATGCATATGGTTAATTCCAACAACAATTAAAATATGTCATAACATATACTCATGCATGCACATACACATAATCCCATTACCCATATATGTATACATTATGTATTATGTGTCAACATTTGACTCATATATGTGTTTAACTTAATTTAAGCATATGAATCATCATGAAAACAATTTTCATTACCAACACATGCCGTGGCCCACACATGAAAACATGAAATCAAACTCATTTTGATTCCAAAAATACACTCACATACATATATATCTCATATACATGTGTATGCATCATTCATGAAAATCAAATTTCCATAAATGTATATGTTCGGCCATGCACCATGGATTCCATATTCATGCATACCATAACACATGCATATAAATTGTTGAAATCAAATTTTAATAACATGGAATCATGGGCCAATTTTTCAACTCTTTGAAACATAATGCATTCACTGACAAAATCAATATTACATCAATGCATCACATAAGCAAATATCATGATATCATATACCATTATATATGCTTCCATAATGGCCATTAATTCATCAAAAAGAATCCATTTTGGTGAACAAGATCACATCCCATATAACCTTTCTACCATACATTTCAAACTCATCCAATATGTTTTAATCATATCAAACATATAACAACATTCAAACCACGTCATAATGTGTTCAAAACAACACATTGATGCATCCAAATGCATCCTATCAACTATTCATATAACATTGATGCATGGTAAATCCATCTTTTTGAGCTCCTTCAATCCATCAACACATGGATGCATCCAAATTCATTATTCTCTATTTCAATAGAACGTCAGAATTCATAATCCCAATCGATTTAGAATTCATAGAACGTCAGAATTCTTTACATATAAAATTACAAATTATCGATTAATATACGTTGAACTTGTCACCATAAATTCTTTCTTGTGACATTTGATCATTCTCTACGCTAGAAACTTATTTTTTCAACCATTTATCGATATTCGTATGAGAATTTGAATCTAAATGGAGTCAGCAAAATTTCTAATATAATATGTATCGAGTCAACATATCCTATTTTAACCATCACATATTTTTAAATATAAATAATATGTGACCAAATCAATTTTATCATACAAGACGTGACTAGTTTTATACTTATTCACCATATGAATCACGTGTATCTACACTGAATTTGTCAGTGATATTTTAAGTCAAAGGACAACGTCACACATTAATAAAATTACACAATAAATCATTGACAATATACAATACCATGTAATTTATCATTGTATGATCACATTCAAATAAATAGTTATCTAATTATTTATTCAATACTAATATTTTAAAAACGTGATCTTCACGTTGTCTGCATTAATATTATCTCATGATATTTATCGGAGATATTCAGCATGTCTACTATGATAATATCATTTAACTATTAAATAAATTATTTAAATAATTCACAAATATACTTTATTTATTTACATGATTAAATAAAAGAAATAGCATATATTTGTAAATAAAGAACTCTTTTTTTTATTAATATATAATATATGTACAAGACAAAATGTATCTCTAACGCGAATAACACAAATAACTTTAATGGCATATTCTATCAGCTTTAATGTCATTCTAATCTAGTTTTCCCTTGTCTTTTTTTTAGTTATCAAAGCTTAAAACTAACTTAAACAATTTTATAGGGTAACTACAAAGACAGTCTTCATAATACACCATATGATTTTCACATTTAGTATTTGTTATGTGTTTAATATTTTAAAATTATCTAGTTTGATATTTGTCTTGATCTTATTTAGTACTTGATTTTAATTTTTTTTATTTGATCTTATTTACTAGATATTCAATAAAGTAGACAAAATCTTCATATTTAGCGTACAATTCTTTTAAAGTATATTAATTGAACAATAAATATTTTAGAATACATTATTGACTTTATATATGTTAGACATTGTTGACTATATATACTAGACATTAATTAGACATTGTTGACTATATATACTAGACATTAAAGTACTTTTTAGACATTAAATATATTTTATATTGTTATAGACATTGAAACTATTTTATATTGTTTTACACATTAAATCCAGTCATTTTCTATATATTTATTGCAATTTATTTATTTGCTATATATTTATTAGACATTGTTAATTATTGTATGAACTATTTAGTTACAAAAGTTTATTTCTCTTTACTTACAGTTTTTGATTATTTTGTTAGTTTCTTTGAAGTAGAAAGTGAATCCATTAGTGTAATAGAAAATGATTTTAATTCTTCTACAAATATATTAGCTATATCTATATATATATAAAATATCAAAATATAATATTAGATTTATTACCAAATTATAAAGGAGAAAATATAGGTCAGATAATTAAAGAAAATATAAAAGACAAAATACCTAATATAACTTGTGAAGAATTATTATTATTATTTTGGATATTTAAAGATTTAAGAATTATTAACTAATAGTTATAGTTTATGAGTTTTCAAAAATTAGAATATTTAAATTTTGAAATTAGTAATTTTAGAAAAATTAAAGTAAACTTATAAAAAAAAATTTAAAATAGTTTTTAACAAAAATCATCTAGAAAATTAATATAAGCATATTCTACGTACTAGTAATAGTCAACAAAAATATATTGTAGACTTATTAATTATCGAGGACAAAAATTAGAATTTAAAATAAAAAATATTAATAAGAAGTTAGAAATATTAGCAAATCTTTTGAACATAGTAATATTAATACACCGAAACATAATTTAGATTTTATAAAAGATCGATTGTCGGATTTTACTAATCAAATTAATAGATTTTCTAATAAAATATACTAGAATTAATAAAATTAATAGATATAAAAACACCTAAGCTAGTAGAAGTACAAACACAATCTTTAAGAGAAAAGCTTAATATACAAGTTGAACGAATTAGGCAATTACAAGACAATCTTCAACAACAATTATACATAATAAAATCAATAGTTAGTGAATGAACAGCAAGATTTTAAAAGATAGTTTATTAGAATTAAAACAAGAAATACCAAATATTAATCCTATTGGATTAATTACAAAAGAATTTTGTAAAAAGGGTAATTCTATAAATTTAGCTCAATCTAACACAAAAAAAATTAAACATCTATTAAAAATTTGGGATAAATTAGAAAATATAAAATCTAGAATTGATAGGATAATATCAAATTTATTAATTTTTAGCATATTAAAAGATAAAGTATGAAAACGAAATAAACATGCTAGAATCATATATTTCATTTTTTGGCAAAAAAATTGTTCTTTGTGCAATAAACAATTTGAATTAGGATATAAAAATAAAACTAATAATCAATTTTGGTGTAAAAAAATGCTATAATAATAGAAATCAATTAGAAGTTAAGAATATAGAAGGAGAAGTTAACAGAGCAGCAAGTGAATTAATTAATATAGATGTAGAATTATTGTTTATAACAAAAAATATTTATGTAAAAGCAATGATAGACACGGGTACCAATAAATGTAAAATACATAAAAGTTTAGTTCCTAAATAATATAGAAATAAATTGAGAGTTCCTATAAATATTAGACAATTTGATGAAATTTAATTAAAATAACTGAATATCTAAATAATTTACTAATTAAGATAAACGATGATATACATACATTATCTTAGATTTTTATTTCAACACAAAAAGAAAGATATAAATTTATTGTAGGTTTAAATTTTATATTAGGAAATAATGGTAGTATATTGATTACTTCAAATGGAGTTAGTTTTTTTAAAAAATCAACATTCATACAACCTCAATATGATACATATACTGTATCATTTGAAAAGAAAGCTTCAATTTTAGATAAATCGATAGACATGGACTTTTTTGATTCTTTATTAAAAGAAGAATTTAGGACAAATAAAGAAATAAAATTACTAGATGATGATAGTATAGATATATTTTTAGAAGACGTATTGAATATAGAAAAAGATGTTAAATGTACGAAATGTGAACAATGGCCTAATGAAATTAAAGAAAACAATTAGAAAAATTATAAATTATTGGAAATAATCTAATTAGAAAAAATAGTAATGAATTTTATAAAATAGAAATTATTGATCCAAATATAATAATAAAAACACAAAAATAAATTTATGTATTTAATACATTTACATAAAATTTTAAATTGATTCAAAAATAATAATATAGTTATATCAAAAAGGAAAATGGAGTTGATTAAATGAAAAATAAAATTTTTAGGATTAATAATAGGTAAAAGAAAAATAGAATTACAGTCTCGTATAATAACTAAAATTCTAAAATTTTCAGATAAAATTTAAAATACAAAAGAATTATAAAAATTTTTAAGATTATTAAACGATAGTAAAAAATTTATACTTAATTTAAGTACTTTAGTTAAACCCTTATACAATAAATTAAGTAAAAATGGACAAAAATATTTTAATAATGAAGATATTAAATTAGTACAAAAACTTAAAAAAATTGTAAAAACTATACAACCATTAGCTTTGTCTATATAGATAGTTATTATAAAATAATACAAACTAATGCTAGTAGTTTAGGACGGGTAGGAATACTAATTCAAAAACCTAAAAAGGATAGCTCTAAAAATCAAGAAGAAATAGCAATGTATACAAGTGATAAATTTAAAGAATCAGAAAATAGAAAATCAAGCATAAAATTAGAAATACTAGAAATAATTAATTCATTAAATTCATTACATTTGTATATACAAAATGCTTTATTTATCATTAGAACTGATTGTAAAAATATTATAGAATTTTATAAAAAGGTACAAAATAAAAATTTTGTTATAAGTAAAAGATGAATTTATTATTTAGAAATAATATTAGGGAGAGGCTATAAAGCAAACTTTGAAAATCTAGTAGGAAAGGAAAATATTTTAGCAGATATTCTTTCAAGACTAATTCAATTTCAATAATTTCTTTTATAGGTATGGAGAAGTATATGAACTTTAGACCAATTACCCTTAGACAGTTTCAACCGGGAACAAATTTAACATTCAAAAGTAAATATAAACTTTCAACAATCACTAGTGTTTGTTAGACAATTTATGGAATATTAGACAATCAAAAGATAAAATAACTACACTAAATGCACTCATGCATTATTTTAGACACATTAACAAGCATGTAAACAGCAAAAATTTTGCATTCTTTGTAGTTTTTAAGGGAAGACAACCGGGAATATATAATTATTGGCCACACGCATTAGAACAAACAGTGCATTCCCAAACCGATAATTTAGATTATACCATAGATTTCATGAAGCAATAAATGATGCTAGATTGTTTATAGGACCCAATTTCTTTGTTCATCTACAAATTAGGCCCTCAGACAATATTCATTTGCATTATCATCTACATAGATAATTAATATAGACGATACAATCTCTAATGTAAACAATACATCAACATCATTTGCATAAACAATTTAGTTTTGTCAACATTGTGAAACTTTCCGTAATATATTTAGGACTCTTAATACAAGAAAATATCAATTAGAAGATAAAATAAATGTATGTAGAAAAAAATTAGAATCATTACAATCAAAGTACATGACATCAGGTGATAAATATGCATCCATAATAGACAATGTTAAGCATAATGGCCAGATAATAGACAAAGATAGGAATAATAAAAAAACACTAAAATTATCTCTTAAATATTTCTTACCCTATCATTTAAATTTAAAAATTAGACAAATAGCTACATCTATAGCAACACATAAGCATGTATATATTTTAAATTTTCTTAACGGTGTAGGAGAGCATAATGTATATATTGAAGGACTTAATATTTGATGGGAACATTATTATGGTTTAATTGATATTGTGTAGTAAAAAAGACCTTTATTGTATAGAATTTTTTTTGAAAAGATACATTTGTGAATGTCACCTATCCTATAGCATCCTAAAGTATGTATAGACCTAAGCAAATACAAACCTCAGAAAATACGTTTTCAAAATGACACCATTATTTAACTCCAACTCTACTTTTAGATTATATTTAGTCTCCCAAATAATATTCACAAATCTAGACTAAATAGATCTTTTTAGTAGAAAAATAGTTGTAACAGTTCTGAATACTTTTTCTTGTACAAATAAGACTTTTGTAAAGTTATGGATATATAGCAAATCTTCAAAATGAGATGAATTTGGGTTTACACCGGCCCAACACAAAATAAAAGTAATGGGACATAATTTTAAACTATCTTTACGTGAATCAACAATACCTTAGTCTTGTAAACAGTTTAATTTTTATAAACAACTTAGATATTAGAAAAGCTCAATAATAATAAAAATTTTAATTGGGAGTTTTTAGAAAATACTACTTCATTAGCCTGTTTTGCCGTATTCTGAGTGATTAAGTTATTCTGGACATGATCTAGAGATTTTAAAAGAATCTAATTAATTTGAATAATTTTATATTTCACTAATTAGGCTAGACTTCTTTTTTCTTAAAATGAATAAAGAAAAATTTAAAAACTTACTTGTCTATACTTTCAATTGTTTTTATAAGACTAAGTGATTTGTCAATTGTTTAAGGAAAGTTGTAGAGTGAAATTGAGAGCATTTGTAGGTTGGAAATTATCTGTTTATTGCTAGAGTATGTGTGTACAAGAGTATGCGAAGGTGTTTTAGAGTTTGTAAGGGTGTGCAAATGAAAGAGTGCTCAAGGTGTGCTAGTTATACCCTGCTATTCACCTTTTATACAAGAATTTGTCTATATGTTAAAAAAAAATCTCAAAAGATAAAAATTTTAAACAGTAGAGATACTCTTATAGTTTTTTCCTTTCTAGGTAGTGAGTAAAGGAAATGCCTTTTTTTTATACAAAAGTTATAAATTTATTACATGTATTTATTGCTTATCTACCTTTTTATCATATTTTCAATATTTTCTCTCTCTTCTTCTGTTAGCTACTCCCACTAATTTATAGTAAATTGATATTCTTCTAGTCTTTTTTTGGTAGCAGCTTCATTGAACTCTTGTAGTGCCTCGTGGAACCAAAGACATCTTGCTTGTATTTATCTCTGTATACCCGTGCAAGGTCTCCATAATTTGTCTTTACTTCAAAAGGAACTTCTAGTAAGTCGTGAGTAGAATAAATCTTTTGGGTTAGATCTTCAGTAATTAACTTGAGGTTTTTGTCACGAAAATCATCCCAATCAAAATTTCTTTATATTACTGAGTTTCTCTAATATCTAAATTGTTTGTAAAAACTAAACAGTTTACAAGATTAAGGTATTATTGATCCATACAATGGTTTAATCCTATATTCCATTACTCTTATTTTGTGCTAGACTGGTGTAAGCTTAAACTCATCCCACCCTGAAAGTTTGTTATATACTCATAATTCTACGAAAGTATTATTTGTGTAAGAAAAAGTGTTTAAAATTGTTATAACTGTTTTTCTACCAAAAAATTTTGTCTAGTTTGAATCTGTTAATATTATTTGAGAGGCTAAACCATAATTTAAAAATAGAGTTGGGGTTAAAATATTGGCGTCATCTCAATCGTTGGTAAAGTAAATATTCACTTTTGAACGAACATAGAAGAGTTGAATGTTGTGTCCAGAAAATATTATGTTTCGCAAAGTTATCACTGTAGGTACAGAGTTTTTACCAACATGAGACCCCACACGTATAGTCCAACATAACAACCATAATATTTACAAGGTACATTAACAAACAAAACCTTTTCTTCTCATTCCAAGCATTGCTACTTGTACTTTGAGATGTACTGGATACTTCTAAATACCAAAGTGCTATTTGTCTAATTCTATGGTATTCTCTCCTTGTAATAGTGATTCCGTCATCAGCCTCATAAAATATTGATCAATTATTTATAAAACAAATAACCCGACCTACTAATCATCTCTAGCTACATGCTTTGTCTATTTTCCATGTCATCAATCTTTTACATAGATAATTATAAAAAACAAATTTTGAAATGAAAGTATATTGATACAGTGATGTCCTGTCAGATAAACCACAAAATTCTTAATGTACAAAAGTAAAATTAATCAGGTCAGGACTCACTTGGGAGAACATTGAAGAAATGATAAACCTCGTCTTCATCAATGACACCAACCCGTGTTGAGCAAACAGAGCAGCTGACTGGCTTGTATGATTCACCACTAGCAGGATCAGCTTCACATTCGCTAGATTCCCTTTTTCTTTTGCCTCTTTTTGCTTTTTGGTGGATTTCCCGGACTTGGCCGCTGCCTATGTTACAGTTGACAACAAAAATTGCCCTGTACTGGGTCACGTACTTTTCATGCCTACAAGATTCATATTAGGCTTGGTTACGATAAATACAAATATGCGTCTTGACCCAGTGAATAAGTGATTTCATAGAGAAATAAATTTAAAAATAAAGATGCCAAGACATGCATTTTCGATTTTTGGCTTGTGAAGGCTGAGTAGCTTCAGTTCAAGATTAGATTAAGAAACATAACCAAAATGAATGAACAATCAACAAGAAAAACAAGAGCTATTCTACTGACAAAAGACTCACTGAAATAAATTCTTCAATTTTTATCAACAATTTAATGAAACATGGATGGAAATATAGTTTTCTTAACTTGAAAGAAAACGTCCAACCAGGAAGAACTGGTTTCGTTGCATCTAATGATTTCAAATGCTATAAATGATTTGCCAGGATATTATTTTAATAGAAAACGGAAGTTGATACTGCAAAAGAATAATGAACACTTCTTCCTTTCTGTCAGAGGGCATCACCAAGAAGTTGGACTTCCTCTAGAACTTTGCAGTTAACTGTTATGTGTTGCCTCAAGAAATGGGAAACATGATATATAAATCATCCAAGAGCACCAATGTATTTGGTCTCTAATTTAAATTAAATAGTGACCCTAATACTGTTGGTTCACTAATTGAACATTTCGTTAAGGGGATAGGAGAGGAGGCATGTGTAAGGGTTGGTTTGGTATTGAGGTAATTCTACTTGATTTTGAAAGCAAAGTTAAAAATGTGTTGGTTTCAATTACACAAGCACATATTATAGTTTGCAAACACTGTATTCACAATTTAAGTGCAGAATTGCTCGCTACTCAATCCATGTAATAAATATAAAATTTCTGCCTTTTTAATTTGGTAATTAGATAAGGTAAAATTGGGGGGCTCTTGGCTCACAATTTTCTCAAACTTGAAGCAAAAACCAATTTAGTGGCCCACCATATAAACTTCAAATTAGCAAGAATAGTATCTGCACTCCTATCATGTCACATCAACTGGGTACAGGACCAACAAACAATACAGAACCGATGTGCTGGATACATGCTTGAACTCCTTATTTCCGACAACATGAATAAATACATGGTTGGGTGGTAATAGAAATATGCATAATTCTTTTTCGTTAACTTACTAGAATTCAACTAAAATTCTTATTTACCAAAAACCATGTAAGAAGGAAGCTTTAACCTGTTTAAGTACTTATATTGTGCAAATGATCTAATAGAAATCCCTAATTGTAACCAAGTGTGACAATGGATAAACAGGAAGATGACCCAGGTCAGGCATTCAAGAACCAAATGGCACAAAAATAAAACAAAATAAACATATGTTAGCCGATGTTTTTGTATCCTAACCTTTTACAAAGATAATCCTTTATCCACAAACATTGTGTTTGAGAATTGTTAGTTATGAGTAATATAAAGTACAGTATTCAAAAATTTAAATTTAATAAAATAGATTCTTATCAACAAATAATATAAAAAATCAAACAATGAAATAAATACATTTATTTTAGTTCGTTGAAATTCTAAATGGATGATGTAACAATGTTTGAAAAAGGTTATTAGACAAGATTTAAGAATGCATTTTTTGTCAGAAGATCAACTCTAATATTATTGCTTAGTTAGAGACAATTCCAAGTAGGTGGATGATGGATTTGTTGATCTTAGTGCCACATAAACTCATATTTTGATGATAACAAAACGTGTCAATCAATTAAGCAAATGATTAAAAAGAAAAAATATCAAGAACTCAAAATGAAGATTGAAACCATAAGCTCATGGTATTTATGTTTAAATCTTATGAAATATGCTTGTGTGTTTGCGATTGTAGTAAATTTATAAGCTCATTCATTTTATGTAAAATCATGTTCTTAATACTTGTTAAATGTACTAAAGAATACATTTTTGAAACCTAGGATATGGACTTAATCGCATTTTTTAAAATTGAAAAAAGTGACTAAATTGCAAGATTTTTCATAACTTTAAAAACAGAGGAAATTAACGAACCAGCCCAACGGTACCTGAAACTAGCTAGAACTAAGAACCGACCCACCGATTTGTGCAAGCCACATCATGAGAGAAATCAGCTTTCTAGTTTGCGAAATCAACTTTTTAGATGAGAATTTTTGAAATTCAACTTGGAAATGGAAGATTGGAGAAAGAAACCGAACAACTAGAAGAGAATTAAGAGGAATTGGCCACTTGATGGTAAGAAGAAACTGGCCAGTTAATTCCTAGGAATCGGCCAACTAATGGCTTAGTTTTTTGATCCCCATTTTGCCTCCTCTATTCATTTCTCTCATCTCTTCATTTCCCAAAATACACCTATTTCCCTTTCTTCCAAAATCACTCATTTTTTAGCTTGTTTTTCTCCATGTTTCATCATCTAAACAAATACCCCACATTTTTTTCACACATTTTAACCAATCAAACTCATGGTTTTGTGTCTTAATCAAAGTTATCTTTTTCAAACCTTAAATCTAGCACATTCTTGTATATGAAATTACTCATTTACAAACTCAATTTCATTCTCAATTAAAGTTATCAAACACTTTTCTATTATGAGACTTTGTTTTCTAACCAAATATTACTCCATTATGTCGCAAAAATCAAAAAACCCCCTTTTTAGATCATTCGTTCCTTCTTGGCTAAATTTTGAAGCTTTATTGGTGAGTATTTTTTTGAGTTGTTTTATATTAAAACATGACTAGTTCATCAAGAAAGAGAAAAGAAAAGGGACAAATGGTGGATATACGTGATCTACGCATTAAAGCAGGTTTGATCATTTCCTCTTTTACTCAATTACACAAGCTAAGAAGTTTGAAACTTTTTTACTAAAAGGCTTATTAATCCGATTAGATTAATTGATCCTAGAGTACTTATTTGTTTTGATTTGGAGAATTTATTGAATAATTAAGAAGGGATTACTTAATGTGCCCTAAAGAAAAAGTTTACCCCAAACTAATGAAGTTGTTTTGTAATAATCTCACTTTTAAAGCTCATTATTGAATTAGTACATCAAAAATGAAAGTAATTAACATAACTCTTGATTGTGATAAGCTTAGTGCGCTCCTTGGAATTCCAAATAATGGAGATGCATTTTATAATAAAATGAATTTCGTCCATATCACGGATTTGCCCTGTAATGAATTTGAAATTATTAGTGATCCGAATTGTGAATCAAATGATGGGTATATGGCTGAGAACTTAAAACTGTCTATAAGAAGCAAGTTTCTTACCCACATTGTCACAGTAGCTTTTTCACCAAAAGCAAGACATACGAAAAATATTGGGAATATGAAAAAAATTTTAGTTTGGGCCATATTGTTTAATCATCTCGTAACACTGAGTTATGCCATAATTCAACATTTGGCTAAGACTTTTGTTTAACTATAGCAACTCTACATTTTAACTAAATCCTTACCATTTTTTTCAAAAGTTTTGGTGTTCCTTCTGATGGTGAGCAAACTATAAGGATCTCAAATAGGAACTCATTTACCTTCACAACAATTATTCAAATGGGTTCCAAGCAAAATCGTGATGGTCAATGGGTTAGGAAAAATGATACAATTCCTTTGACAGAAAAATCAACCAAAATTTATTCAAGTGATGAACAACTACCAAGACCTACAGAAGCGTTTTCTATGGAATCCTTATAAACGCAATTGTTTCTTTTACAAGAGGATGTCCATGATTGGCAAAATGATATGGTAACCAATTTTGCTAATATGGAATGCCAAATGGATGGAATGCAAAGAGATATTGCTCAAATTCTACAACATTTTCCCTATCATTCCAGAACATCTCCTCTTTGGTTATTAGACATAATCTTTTTCATTCAACGTAACATGAAACCCAATTCACCACCCTCTTCAGTTGCAAACATAGATTTCAAAAATCTCTCTTTTTTTGATGATGACAAAATAGGTGAACTATGTAGAAATTTTCCTAAACAATAAAAAAAAAATGAAAAAAGCCCCCCTTTAAATTAGAATGAAACGCCCTTTACAAAAATACTACGAGCACAATGTAAAAGAAAAGAAGCACTTTAATATCCACAATTATCAACATTTACTTTTCACATAGGAACATACTTCTCTCAATATATACAATTTCTTCCCCTTTGGCATCGTCAAAGAATATAAACATGGTGCATAAAAGACCTTAAACAATCATCAAGCATTTTAAACAAATATTACTTATGAAGATTTGAAGCATCAATTGGTCATGAAGTGCACTAAAAATGTTAAGCATCAAAATATCAAATTTTGGCAAGCTAAAGAGAATAATAAGCATTAGAACCATAAAAAAAAAAAAAGTTCAACACATAAAGGTAAAAGAACAAACAACCACATGAAATAATATGAAAATTAAAGTTGAAGTGCTAGTTAAAACATAACATGAAAATGGAATGTAGCATGATAAGAAACATGAAAAAGATTGTGTCTAATGATCAAAAAAGAGATTCCCCAAATTGACAGCGAAGATGTGTTAGAATTTGAAACAGTGAAGTCTTTTAGTGAAAAAGTATTTGATAGCTTTAATTGAGAGAAAAATTGAGTTTGTAAATGAATAATTTCAAATATAAGAATGTGCCAGGTTTAGGGTTTAAAAAAAAGAATTTTAATTAAAACACAAAACCATGAGTTTGATTAGCTAGAATGAGTTAAAAGACATTGGGTATGTGTTTAGATGATGAAAAATGATAAAAACAAAAGCTAAGAAATGAGTGATTTTTAAGGAGAGAAGAAATAAGTGTTTTAAGATGAAGAGGTGAGATATATGGAATAAGGGAGGCAAAAAAGGCCTAAAAAACCCAGCCAACTAGTCAACCCATTCCTAAGAACTAGTTAGCTGGTTTCTTCTTACTCATTGCTGATCGACTAGTTTGAATGAACCGGTTGACTAATTCCTTGTAGTTCTCTTCTAGTTGCTTGATTTCTTTCTCCAATTGTTTGTTTCCAAGTCGAAATCTAAAAATTCTCATCTAAGAAGCTCATGTCTCAAAGTAAAAGGTTGATTTCTCTCATGATGTGACTTGGATGAGTTTTCATAGAATTTTGATTTTCGCAAGAGCATCCTTTAATCCTTGATATTTAACATTAATGCTTTGCTTAAATGAAAAGAAATTTTAACCATAATCGATTTAATTTCTTTTCTTAATCATTTAGATCATGATATAATGAATCAAGTAAGTAAATGAAGTAATGCATGAGTTTAAGTAATTTTAAGACAAATATACGAGTATATAGAGAATAATAACAAAATTCACATTTAATGTTTGTATTCACACAAAAATCTCCACAGTTCATGTTTACAAATATCCACTTTTTGAACATAATTTCTAATGTCAATTACCATAATGCATGTATAGTAATACCCTCGATTGCTTCAGCATACCTTTTATTTTCACTAATGTCAATTATGTAAGATACAAAACAACTAAGAAGCAACATACACTATGACATTTACAAAATTCTAGGTTCTTGTCTTAGAGAGCAAAATCTCTCTACACCAAGGGGTTTTGTTAGTATGTCAGCTAATTGTTTGTCCACAGGGATAAAATTTATAGAAATATCCTTTTTTTGAACATAATAGGAAATGGTGTTGAATTTCTCTGTGTTTAGCCCTTGCATGATAAATCAAATTTTTTGACAGATTGATAGTACTTGTGTTATCACATATAATAAGTGGATAGTCAATTAAAAAACTATAGTTTTTTAAGTGCATTTTGCATTCAAAGTGTTTGCGCACAACAACAATTAGCGGATATATATTTGACCTCAGGTAATGTAAATGGCAATCAAGTTTTATTTTTTACTAAAGTATGAAAATAATGAGTTTTCTAAAAAATGTAAAGTCTCATTGGTGCTTTTCTCATTGACTTTATAACTGACAAAGTCAGTATTAGAATAACTAGTCAAATCCAAATGAGTGCCCCTATGATACCATAAACTTAAGTTAATTGTGCTAATCAGATATTTGAAAATCCTTTTAATGGCAACCAAATGAGATTCCTTAGGATATGATTGAAATCTTGCACACATATACATTAAACATGATATCGAGCTTACTTGTAGTTAAGTACAATAAGGATCCAATCATATCTTTATATTTTTTATGCCCACATCAGTATGTTTTTCATCTTTATTAAGTTTAAGAATTGAGCTTACTGGGGGTGCAGCACATTTTGAGTTTTCCATCCTAAATTTTTTGATTAAATCTTTAACGTACTTCGATTGGTTGACGAAGATCCCACCTTTTAATTGCTTGACTTGTAAGCCAAGAAAAAACTTTAATTCTCCTATCATACTCATCTCGAATTCCTACTTATGCACTTAAAAAATTCTTCACGTAAAGAATTATTAGTAAAATAAAAAATAATATCATCAACATATATTTGTACAATGAGTAACTCATGACTTTTATGCTTGATGAATTGTGTAGTGTCTACATTATCCATGCTAAAACCTTTTTTCCAAAAGAAATTTACTAAACTTTTCCTACTATGCTTTAGGGGCTAGTTTCAATTCGTACAAGACCTTAAACATTTTGAAGGCATGACTTGGAAAATTTCATTTTCAAAATTTTAAGGTTGTTTTACATTCACTTCATCATGTATCCATTTAAAAATTCACTTTCAACATCCATTTTAAATAATTTGAAATCCTTGTAGCATAGAAATGCAAACAACATTTTAATAGACTCTAGTCCAGCTAGGGATACAAATATCTTATCAAAATCAATCCCTTTTTCTTGGTTGTAGCCTTTAGCCACTAATTTAATTTTGTCCATAACAATATCACTGTATTCATCCATTTCATTCCTAAATACCCATTTAGTGCCAATAATGGATTGATGTTTTAGTTTATAGACTAATCTTCAAACTTTATTTCTCTCAAATTGGTTTAACTCTTTTTGCATTGCCATGATCCAATACTCATGCTTTCAACCTCTAGAAAAGTTCAGGTTCAATTTGAGATATGAATGTCATGTTATTGCAAATATTCTTCATAAATGATTTAGTTTTGATACTATGTGATGGGTCCCCAATAACTAAATTTTTTGGGTGAAATTTTGCTAACCTCTACTTTTTGGGGAGTGATTGAGCAACTTCCATTTCATTCTTTCCCATTTGTTATTCTTTTGGCAAAACTTTCCCTCCTTGTTTAGTAAAATCTTTGGATATAACTTTACTTGACTCTCCAATATGCATGTCTTTCATTTCCTTAACAATTTCATTACTAACAATCTCTTTCTCTTTAGAGAAAGGGTTAATTTCATCAAAAGTGACATGCGTGGATCCCTTAACAACTAAAGTTCATTTATTAAATATCTTATAAAATTTGTTAGCCATTAAGTAACTAAGAAAATTTCCAACATTAAATTTTGAGTCAAATTTTCTCAAATTATCTTTGATATATAAAATGAAGTATTTTGAATCAAAAACATAATATCCAATGTTGAATTTTTTATTATTCCAAAGCTCATTGGGTCTTATTGAGAAAAAATCTAATTAACACCCTATTTAAAATGTAACACGAGATGTTAATGGCTTCAGCTCAAAAATATTGAGATAAAGAGTTTTCATGAAGCATTATCCTAGCCAGATCTTAAAAAGTTCTATTTTTTCTCTCAATTACCCCATTTTATTGAGTATTAAGAGATAAAATTGAAGCTCAATGGCATGCAAATCACAAAATTGTTCAAATGCATGATTTTCAAATTCATTACCATGATTACTTCTTATGCATGTAATTGTAATTTCCTTTTCATTTTAAACTCTTTTTGAAAACTTAGAAAAAATATGAATAGTCTCAATCTTTTGTTGCCAAAAATAACACCCATGTAAATCTTAAGAAATCATCAACAATTACTAACATATAATGTTTGCCACCAAGATTTGCAATTCTAGATAGCTCAAAAAAGTGCATATGAAGAAGTTCCAATGGTCTAGATGTTGAAATATGCAATTTTGACTTGAAAGAAGTTTTGACTTATTTGCCAAATTGACATACATCACAAATTTTTTCCTTCACAAAATCAATCTTTAGAATGCCATTTACAAGATTTTTTTAGAGCCCACTCCATGTTGATGCCAAATGCATTCTATTTAATGGGACATCTATTGTTTAGATGACTAAAAACATAACAATAGTTGCAAGTGGCATTAATTTCAACTTTTGAAAGATGTTTTACAAAATAGTTTTTATAAAGGTTTTGTGTGGCATAAGATTTGTATCCAACGCTACCTTTATCAAAAACATATTTTTGAGATCCTATGAGAAGTTCTAGATTCTTTTGACCTTTTGTAAATTTTAAAACAATATTAGTTAAATCACTTGATTCTTTTTTGAGATTTTGAATCTCTTATAAGAAGCCTTATTTCTTCTTTTCTAATGAAATATTAATTCTTTTAATGAAACTACTTCAATAGATAAACTATCTACTTTTTTTTTTTTTTTTTGAGAATGCAATTTTCGAAAATCAATTTTTCGAAATCATTATGCAACTTCAAAAGCATATAATAATTCATTACAAGAATGATTTAATTCAAGATCACTTACCTTATTTTCTCCAATGGCCATGAAACACATGCTAGCAATTTTGTTCATGATTTCCTCATCTGATAAACTTTTCTCCTCATCATCCCACATTACCACCATTGTCTTTTTCTTGAATTTCTTATACTTGAAAAGTGGGCAATCCTCTTTGACATGTCCAAATTTCTTGCACTCATAGCATGTGATTTGGTTTTACTTGTATCTTTCACTTCTTTAATTATGTCCCATAAAATCTTTGAAGTTTCTACTTCCAAAATTCCTTTTGTTCCTTAGAAAACTTTTGAACTTCTTTGCCATTAAGGCAATGACATCATCATCATCATTTTCACTTTCATCCTCATTAATTTTATGTGTGGATGATGTGAATGCTATATTCTTCTTCTTCTTCTTCTTCTCCTCAGCTACTCTATCATTGGAAATCTTATTTTTATATTACATGAGCAAGCCAATGAGATCATAAAAAGATAAAGTATTTAGATCCTCGCCTTCTCAATTGCGGTGATTTTAACTGTCCACTCTCTTGGTAAACACCTAAGCATCTTTTGCACTTGCTCACTATTAAGGAATTATTTTCCTAAGGCTTTGAGTGAATTTATGATGTCTATGAATCTAATGAACATAGCATGTATAGACTCGTTAGGCTACATCTTGAACAACTCATATTGCATAGTGAATCTATTTATTTCGGATTCTTTTGCTTGGCTTGTTCTTTCATATACAACCTCTAATGTATGCCAAATTTCATGACTACTTTCACATTTAAAAATTCTGTGGAATTCCTTATCATTTACAGCATAATAGAGAACAATTATAGTCTTTGCATTCCTGGAAATACTTTTCTTATCTACTTCATCCCATTCATTATTAAACTTCGGTACCCTCTTACCTTTCTAATAAATTTTCATCGGAATATTAGGACCTTCATTAACAATTTCCAAAAGCTTAAAACCCGTAGCTTGTATCAAGATTTCCATCTAGTTGTGGAATATCCTTCACAATGTCCTAGGCTTGCCATCAATCTTTTCTTAAACGATTAATATTATCTTTATCTTGCCAAAAACTAAGATTTTAATGCCTAACATTTTTAATGCACTTCATGACCAATTGACACTTAAAATCTTCATATAATACTTGTTTAAGATGCTTTATGATTGTTTAAAGTCTTTTATGCACCATGTTTATATTTTGTTTTGACGGCGCCAAATGGGGAGAAATATATGGAAAATTATTTGTTTATACGGAGAGAAGTATACTTGTATGTGAAAAGTATACGCTGATGATTATGGATATAGAAGTGTTTCTCTTATTTTGCATTGTGCTTGTAGTATTTTTGTAGAGGAAGTTTCATTCTAATTTAAAGAGGGAGCGCTTTTTTTTTTTTTTTTTTTATTCAAGAAAATCCTTACATGGTTCAACTAGTTTGTCATCATCAAAAAGGGGGAGATTGTTGACCTTAGTGTCGCACAAACTCATGTTTTGATAATAACAAAATATTTCATTCAATCAAGCAAATAAAAAAGGATGCATCAAAAACTCAAAATGAAAATTCAATTCACAAGCTTAGAGTATTTATGTTTAAATCTTATGAATTATGCTTGTGTGTGTGCAACTATAGTAAATTTGTAAGCTCATTCATTTCATGTAAAATCATACTTTTAATACTTGCTAAATGTACCAAAAGATACGCTTTTGAAACCTAAGATATAGACTTAATTGCAAGATTTTCATGGACCATGGTGCAATGTCTCATAGCGCAAAAAAACTACTATAATAAAAGAAAAAAAACATAGAGATAATAGAGATCATGAGACAAATTTTGTGAAAATATATGATAAAGAGGCAAGACTAAACTAGCAACTCGAATATCTCAAGAAATTTATAAAATTATAAGAAATGTATCATTTTGAAGGAAAAAATAGTAGACCCTTAAGAGACTTTTATTCACAGTTCAAAATATAGATTTGACAAGTGTAAATCTGCAGCGAGAAATGAATAACCCAAACATGAATTGACAACACTAAAAAAATATATGGTTAAAAATAACAAGGGTGATCATTATCTCAAGCAATATCGGATGCTGAACAGAAACATAGAAAAGGAGGATCATAAATATGCAATCAACATAAGTGAAATTTTCTGAAAAACAGGTGGGTGGTTTAACCTACTAACACTGCCATTCAACATATATTACTATGAAGCTTTTGTAAGGTAGTGAAGTACCCAAGTATATAATAACTAAGATCTGCCTCCTGTCCTTGCTCGTAACAGCAGCATTTCTAAACAAAAAACTTATAGGCCAAACTTACCATTCACTAACTTCCCAAGACCGTAAGGAATATACTATAGAATTATTTTCAGAGGAACAAACAAAACCAATCATCAAGTCATCATTGAGTTAACTTTGACCATTGTCATAATCCATTTCAATTTTAAAATTGCAGCAATT
Organism: Swietenia macrophylla; assembly: GCA_032401905.1. Classification (NCBI taxonomy): domain Eukaryota; kingdom Viridiplantae; phylum Streptophyta; class Magnoliopsida; order Sapindales; family Meliaceae; genus Swietenia; species Swietenia macrophylla. The sequence continues at coordinate 3,617,837 of CP135585.1, read as the reverse complement.
ATGTCACCATACAGGTCCACTGCACTTTACCTTTGGCATTCCAGACAGAGGGTGGTGAAACAAGCTGGACAGCTTAGCACAGCATCTGAGGTACGTCCCTTTCTTTCCTTTTGAACCCACAATTCATCTTTGTCATCCAGATCTGGGTCATAGAACTCAGGTTTGACTGAGTAATCTATTTCATCATCATCAGAAACTGAAATATCAAATATCAAACAAGTAAATGCCATAGTTAGATTATCCCAATCATATAAGAGCTAAACATGGAATAGCACATAGCTTTTGAAGACAATTTATATGTAGAGTTGAGACAGCCTAACAACCAATTTCTTTACAGGATTCATCGGAAACATGAAAAGAAATTGTACACACAAATCTCTTGAAACATTAAGAAACAACATGAATATATGAAAAACCAAAAATAGGGACCTCCAAAGACAATATTAAACAGTTGACAATTAAAAAAGAATGTGGAAATCAATATTATGACAGATCATTGATATTGGTATGTATCTGGAACCTAGGATTAAATACCAGCGAACAGCATTACGATCCTACCTTTACAAAATTAATGCAAAGAAAATCAGAGAAGTACAAGTGATATCTACCACATGAAATAAATACTCAAAAAAAAACCCATATTTTTAATCCATAAAAAAGCAGATAAGTACAAGTAGATAACTAGGTTAATTTTGATTATCTACCATCTGTTTATTTAAAAAAACAAAAAGAAAGCAAAAAGCATCGGTTTCACCTCGTTAGTGATCACAAATTCAATTACCAGTCAATTTCTTCTCAACGGAATATATTGCTGATAGGAACATGATTGAAGAAGAATGAAAGCATAATTACCAGTCTGCTGAGAATTGGTTGGAGAGTAGACATGCTCCCTTTTACCGTCTCCTTCCATACCCGAAAATGAATGAACTCGGCTGCTTAAGCTTGAGTGAGTCGAAGTAGCTTCTTCGTTTCTAATGACTCACAGCCAACAAATTAAAGACCGAGAAAATTTAAATTTTGTGACGACCCTGTTTTCACTTTCCAGAATTGTTGTCCCGGTTTGCGATTAGCACTCAACAACATTACGAGTGGAAAAGAAGTAAATTCCGTGAAATTTTTTACTCTTGTTTTTTACGTAATTATCTCGAGTGTTATGTATATTTACCATAAAACCCTTTATCGTGTATAACAAAACCCAAAATTTTGTATATTATTACGAGATCGTCATTTAAGTCATTGTTTGGGATACAAAAAATATATATATATATATATATTATACAATTATAGTTTTAAAATTTCACAGGAGCATTGAAATTAGAATCAATATGAATAAAAATAAAATCAACGATCTCATCAACTTTCCAATTTAATTTTTATTGATTTCAATCATTTAATTATTTAGCTTATTTATGATTTTTAATTAATAATTTTTTTGCACAATCTCAATTATGATAGACTCTAATAAAACACCACATTTTATTAAAATAAAATTAAGAATAAATTACATAAATCTTGAATACTAAATTATTATTAAAATAGTAAAAATAATTTAGATGAATATCCATCTATTTTCAGACAAACTCTCAAAATATTGTGCTGCATTAAAACAAATGAACACGCGCTCAACCTAAAATTCTCTCAAGTTTCAACGAATTCCATCATTATTTTTAAGTGATTATTCTAGGTCAATTATGATCATCAAGGTTTGATTATAACATTATAGTATAGTTTACATGATTTTATGATTTTTAATGTATTCAAGGGTTGATTCACCAAAAATCATTGCATATAATTTGCCGGGTTTAAAATTTACTTTTAGACAATTATATTGCATTGTAAAATTGTATAGAAATAATGACATTGTTTACTAGGTTATTAATTTCTCTATATGATATATAATAGTGGACAAGTTTGATTTTGATCAGTTTTAGTTTAAAATTAAAATTTATTCAAAATCACCGATTTTATTTTGGGCCAAACTAGTCTAAACATTAGTAAGAAATAAATTAATCTAGTTAAAATTGACGATTATTAATTTGGATTAGCTTGATTTGTTAATTTGGGCATAAACCCTAAATATTAATGTAATATTCACCTTTAAATCCAAACAATTAACATAATTACAAGGGTTAATATTTTCATACTTGAAGGTTTGGTTATAGTGTAATAGATCTATTGTAGAAATATGAGATACCCAATATAAATATTTTAAATGTAAGATTTTCAATATTTTTTAAATTTATTGATTTGGTCAATTTGGACTAAGATTAAACTAAAAATTGAACCAATATTGTTAGTTTTTTTTTACAATAAAATGAATCCAATAAATTTACAAATTCATTTTAACCAATTCAATTCGTCGGTTTGAATTGGTTTAGTTTAAATATGCCCATTTCTAGTGATATTTGTATTATGTTAGGAAGATTTTTGAAATATTTTAAGGCATAAGAATGGTAAAACATTAAATAAGAGAGTCCTTGGTCTTATAGTTATTTTTTTTTAAATATTTGTTTACTAATAACTTGTCCTAGTGTCATGAATTGATTTATTCTATTCGGTCTTATATGCACAACTTAAAATAATTGGCGCTTAGTCAGCCTAACTTCACATAAACTTGTGAAATTTGAAAATAAATACAAGAAAAGGATGAAGAGAGCATAAGAGCTTTAGAGAAAGTTTTACATCAAATGCTTGGATGTTTTAACCAAATGAGGTATTTACTGTTTATAATAAAGCATATGTACATTGAATAGTTGATATTAAACTCTTAAATTCTCATTTGACGGCCTAGAATGAAAAGTTTTAATGTAATCCCTAACATTAAGAGATTTTTTTTCATACATAAATGTTTTTCTCCATAAAATCACAATATTTTCATAATGGTCTAGATGTTTACCTTATTTACATGATATTATAATTAAAGAATATCTTTTAGAAATTGGGCCAAAGCTAACCCGTGGGCTTTAGAGAAAAAGTTTTAGGCGTGATATTTTTCTTTACTTAATTAAACGATGCCCTTATCACATCTCCGTAGGTAATCTTAAATTTTGTTTTCAAATTGCCATAAGGTTGTCTCGAGTTCCTAACTTGCCTCACTACCAGGTAATCTTTTCCATTTGACAAAGTACTCATGACTTGGTAGATAATAGCTTTTTTGTTATAAGTTATCTTGAAGTGCCAAAGGTACCTACTTTAGTTTCTTGTGTTTATGGCCATTTACATCTCCATAGTAAGGCTTTAAATAACTTACATGGAATACTGAATGTAGTCTAAATCTTGAGGATAGTTCCACCTTATGTGACATATTGCTTGCTCATTTGGTAATAGGAAACGAACTCTCATACTGCTCAATCAACCCTTTGTGTAGCGTTGTGTGGACTTCCTCTGTCCTAAATTGTATGAATATTATGCCACATTGAGTAGACACACCACTGCTGGTGTTTTTGTTCCTAATTCTAACTCAATCATGGGATCTATCTTCCATCAAGATGGTAATCACATTGGTAGGGCATTTAGTATCATGTTTTTGTACTTCTCATACACATTCACAATCTTTGCCAACGGTGCAAAATCTGTGCTATCCACTGCATCATTTGCCTCTTATATTATTGCGAGAGATGTCTATTCCTCGTAACTAACTTTCTTCTTTACTTACACTATCGAGAGAAGAGTAATATTAATGATAAGCTTGGTTATTATGGGCACCATATAAGCACCACCATTATATACTGAAAATATTAAATAATATATGAATATTATAATAAATATTTAGTATTTTATCAATTTTTAAAAAAAACAAAATTGTAAGAAAATTTAGACAAAATTGTAAGAAAATTTAGACAAAATTATTTGATTTTTGAATATTTATAATTTAAGTAGAATTTTAGAAAAATTTAAGGTCATTTTAAAATTTTGTAAAAATTTTCTATAAATACCCTTTTATTTCTAGAATATCCAAAAACATTTTATAGTCTTATCTTTTTACGAATTTTAGCCATGCTTCGATGAACCCGTTTCCAAACTTTGATTGCCATGATTTTCAGATCACACGACTAACTCAATGTGTTAGTTCCACTGCCGTAACCCTTATTTCAATCTAACTTTGATGCTTTGCTAAATTTTGTTTAAAATTTCAAAAAAATTTTAACTTAATTTTCGCCCAATACTGACTTTTTTTTGAAAAATTGATTATACTGGTAAACTCATTTTGATGAATAAAACAAAAATATTGAAAGAATAAGACTTAAAAGTCACCTAATTCTTTTAAAAAATGTCACCAAAGTCACAAATTTTTGTTAGATTTCTGACAAACAGTGCATCAAAAAAAGAAGTGGATTGTGCAATTAGACTCAAGACATTGAAAACTATAAAATAGGTTAAAACCTATTCTCCAAATTGTCAGATTTTTTGTTATTGTAATTGATTGGTTAACAGTTAGCTTTTGATCAAAATCCCATTTTGGACATTTTATCCAATTGTGGCATCAAATTAATTAAATAATTTTTTAATCAAGATGCAAATAAATTGAAATGATTGAGATAAAAATTTTGTCATTTATTTAGTTGTGCATTTTAATAATTTAATTAAATGTATAAAAAATAATTATGATTATAGCATGAAATGAATTTAAATTATTTTGAATTGATTATAATATTTTATGATGAAATTTTTTAGGCGAAATTTTTTACGACTACAACGTGTCGAACAATTGTTTGAATTAAATCTTTTGTATTAAAAATGTTTGCGTGGTAATTTTATTAAATACATTATTTTGATAAATACGTGCAAGTAGTTTTACTAATCTTATACCATTATGTTTCTTGATTTTTGTTTGAGTATGATATGAAAATAATAAAAATTAAGTATTAATTTTGCACATTATTTGATATTGATGTATGTGATGATGAGAGAGTATCCTTGCATGGCTGCGTACTTTTATATATATATATATATATATATATATATATATAAAGAATTATAGGAGAGTATACTTGGGCATGAATGGGACAACAGAAGAGTCTCCCTTGGTTTTAAGATTGGAAAACGGGGGAGTGTCCCTAGGTATAAGACTTGATAAATGTATAAGTTATATAATTTGTAGTCCTTTGTCACTTTAATAATTATTTATAACACTTATATAATGATTCATGTAGCGTTTTCATGATAAATCTATCTAGTGTATTAGTTTAGTAAGTCATATTCATGTATTGATTTAATATTTCATATCATGACATATAATTTGTTATTATTAATTACTACATAGATTAATTTTTATGTATTATTGTTGTCTTATATACAATAATATTTGACTAATGATATTTGAAAAAATATTTAACTATTTAAACTTACTATTTTAAGAACATTATTATATTTATTAAACACACAGATATATAATAATAAAATAATATAAAATACGACAATGTTATAAGATGTAAAATAAATATACTAAATATCCGAAAAGTTCAATTAAAACTTAGGGCATATACTAATATATACAATTTGTACTAGACTAGATATTAGCTTTTTGTTTGAATACTTAGAAGGTATCAATATAATCCAAGACTGGATCACTAAAAGTTGTAAAGAACATTTTGAGATATTTAGAAAGAATGAAAGATTACATGCTTACTTATAAAAAGTTTAGAGGTTTTTGGATATTTAGAATCAAACAATGTTTGGTCTATTAATACCAAAATGTCTACCTTTAGTTATTTGATCTTTTAACTAAAAGAGCAATCTCATAAAAGAGTGTGAAATAGTTTATAATTGTCGCATCCATCATGAAAGTTGAATTTCTAGCATGTTTTGAGGGCATGGTTCATGGAAATTAGTTGCAAATCTTTATTTCAAAACTTGAGATTGTCAAGAGTATTGTCAAGCCATTAAAAATTTATTATGATAATTTTACAATTAATATTTTTATTCTAAAAGTGACAAGTATTCCAAACGTGTTAAACATATAAAATTGAAATATTTTGCCATTAAAGAAGAAGTTTAGAAATATAAAATATTAATTGAATATATTTGTACCAAGCTTATGATTGTTAACCTATTAATTAAGGGGTTACTTCTTAAGATATTTATTAGACATTTTGAAAAGATGAACATTATTGAAAATTTTAATGTTTTATAAAAGTTATGAGAATGTTAATATCTTACTGAGATAGTATAATGGACTATTATTAATCTTTTTCGTTAATTGATTATGTTAATTAGAAAACTCATTTTGTGATACATGGAAGGAACTAAGTTTATATAATAACTTAAAATAGCTATGACTCACATTAATCTATATTAATTATGATATTATAATTTGATCAATTTACATATTATATTTTACTTATTAAATCATGAAAAGTAATTCTCTCACATGAGTCAAATGAGAGAATGTAAGATAACTTTTTGGCTTAAGTGCCATAATTAGTTATTTTACATTATTTATAAATATTGATTTTGCTAAATAGATGATTATTTCTTATTGGTCAATATTAGAAAAAATTTAAAATATTTTACACATTAATGGGAGATGTCTTTTAAAGTTTGAAGAAACTAATTATCTCTCTATCTATAAAAGAAACAATAATTATAATTTTATTTAATTTCATTGTGCGTGAATCAGTATTATTGCATTAAAGAGAAAAGTTAAGAGAGAAAAATTTGTTTTTATTATTGTATTAATCAAAATAGAGATTTTAAATCATGCTTATGAATATTACTATGTGTGAAAATTATGAAGTTTGAATTTTTTATATTATTTATGCTTAATTGTTTTGCATAATGTTAGGATTTATGTTTTTTTTACAAATGATAATAAGCTTCCTACATAATTTAATGAGACACATAGAGAATTGATATATAATGATGAGGCAAATATAAAATTAATTATTAAAGTTGCATATGATAAGACTTTAGAAGGAAATTAAGATTTGATATATAGAATCACTCTAAAAAAGAAAATTTAATGAAGAATTCAAGCTAGTTTGTGACTATTGTGGTAAAAGACTATTGGGAAAAAAAGTAAGGACAAATAAAAATAAGTGATGAAAAAGTTAAAGTTAGTGCATATAGTTTTAATCAAGAAAATTCAAGGAAAGAGTTTGTAAACATTACAATCCTACATGAGTAACCTTTTAGTATGGTTCAACACATTATATTTCAAATAAGTTTTTTTTAAAATTTTTTTCAACTATTATTTAAGATGATTTTTCAAAACACAATTAAAATGACATTTTAAAAATCCATGATTATGAGAAGTCTAAAATGATGAACTTGTTGAAAAAGTTATGAAAGCAAAATCACCATTCCACTCATACATGGACTTCAAATAATCCAAGGAAAGGATTCAAGGCTATGACAACATATTTCGTAGATCAATATTGGATATTACAATGTCGAATCATGAAGCACATTTTTTTTATTCAATTATTTTATATTAGCAAGTTTGGTTTGTATTTAATGTATTTTATTACAATTCATTTTTATTCATTCTTCATTCTTCATATTAGGTTTACATATGTGCCATGGTTGCATGCATTTGATATGCTTTTTGATATGTTAATGGAGTCTTTGATGTATTAAAGTATTGATAGTAAAATTTCTATTTTGATTGTAGAATATTATAGCACCAATGATGCTATGTTTGATCACTTTGTTAATAAGTTATCTTGTAATTTACTTTTGTATTGCTAAGAAATTTTTTTTTTGTGCTGTTATGCACATATTTTGAATTTGATAGTGAAAGAAGGATAGAATGTTTTAGAAATATGAGAAAAAGAGAGAGGGACATTGAAACTTGTAAAAGAAGTCTTATATTTTATGGAATGGTAGTAAATAAAATGGGCAAGTGAATCACTTAATTAATACTAATTAATTACATAATATTATAAGCTCTATATGTGATGGAATATGTTGAGATATAGTTACATATTTCAACTTATTATGGCAACATATTAGATAAATATGGCAACATACTCCCTTAAAATGAAGATGGGATCAAAAATGCTAGGTTAAGATTGGAAACCAAATTCCAATGACCACAAGGTGGACGTGGCTTTATAATGATGTTCTTAAACTGATCAGCAAAAGCAACATAAATTAATTGAAGAATTTTATGTCATATATAAGATCGCACAAAATGACAATCAATATTATATTTCATTTGGTAACGGAAGATAACATAGTAAGCAATCCATATGGCATTATTATTGTTATACGAGGAGATGAACAACTAGATAGAGACAAATTCATACATGAAATTAGCCAAAGAAGCCATAATAACTCAAAGATAGCATATGAGATATTTGTATACATCATATTCAAATAAATTAGATTGCATATCAATTGCAAATATAAAGTTGCATCCTCTAAAAACTCACTTTCAAGAGAAAGAAACTTAATATTAGTCTTTAAAAAACTATCCGCAATCTTGCTATTAGTTAAATCAGCACGTAAAAATAACTCAAAATCATATTTAGCTTATTTTTCGAATTGAAAGTTATGCCAAGTTTAATAAAATAACTAAAAGTAACTAGATTCCTTCATATTAAAATATTGACTAAAAAGTTGTTGGAGTGTATAAATCTCTAAAATATTATTACTGGTCTTAACTAATTATTTACACAGAGTAGAAGCATAATTATACCCATTTGAAATTATCAAGTAAACATGGCAGAGTCTTTGACACTAGGTGTAAACCTTTGCTTTGTTAATATAGGATTGAACTTTGAAAACCAAGCTTAAAATGGTTGTTTGAGACCATATGAAATCGTAAGAAGGCAACAACCTTCCCAAATAAGTGTTTACAAAATTGAGGTGATTGAATATATACATTCTCAACTAAATCGCAATTAAAAAAAAATTTCTTAACATCTATCTGAAACATTTGCCATGGTTATACAATTGTAACTGCAAGCGAAGAACAAAAATTGGTAAAATGTGATATAAATGCAAAAGTCTCATAATAATCAAAACCATACTCCTTCAAAAATCTCGAGCCATGAGATGAGCATTTTAGCATTCTACTCAACCATTAGCATAAGTCTTTATCTTATTTAGAGGCACGTAAATTAAGTCCTATGTTTGAGTGTTAATAAGAGCCTAGAGTTCATTAGATATGATTTTTGGTTAACGAAAATTAGTATTAACCTAAAAATAGTTACAAGGTTAATAAAGGGATACTAATGCATTAAAGTAATATAACCATGAACATGATGTGAACTAGCTCTTACCGATTAGAACGTTATTGATCAAAATTTATGTAAGTGTGAGATTAACTAAATATGATGTTTAGATTAAGAGACATAGTAGATAATTCAAGGGCAACGGTAGAGATAAGGTGGAGAGTTTTTGAAAAAAGTCAACTTCATGTTAGCAAAAATAAGATAATGAAAAAGATATCATTAGTGATTAAATTAACATTAGTGAACATTTTATATTTTTGAAATGACACATGTTTAGTGGTAACTTTTATGCTCTCTTCCATAACCTAAGAAACAATAAAGATAAGATTATGATTTAAGTTTACTACACCTATGGGTGGGAAATAGAACAAAGTAAACACAATAAAAGAACTTTAATCATCCACAAGTTTTTTGCAAAGAATCTCAAATGAAATTTTCTATGATATTGTTGAAGATGATACTTTATTAATGGTGTAGATTATAATAAGAGCAACTTCATCCTAAAAGGACTAATAAAGGGCAATAAAGATTAGAAAAGACTAAAGAGTGTCTATAATGTGTTTGTGTTATGTTCAATATGTTCATTTGGCTTTGATGTGTAAAGACAAAAGTAATAAGAAAGGGAACCATTATACTTAAGAGTTAGGTAAGAAAAAAAAGGCAAAAGTATACTTTATGACATTATCACCATAGAGAATTTTAATAATAGAGTTAAACTAAATTTTAATTCTATGTTGAAAATCACAAAAAAATTTAAATAATTCATATCAATTACATAAGAGATAGAGCCATAGAGGCAATAAAAATAAAATTATTTTTATTAAAAGGTAAAAAACTGTATTTTCACAACTAACCATAAACATAATCAAAGGTTAAAAATTAATTTTTTTTCTAATAACTATTAAAAACTAAAGAATAAACACTTAAGATGGAAGAATGCTCTAAATAAGAACGAAAAAGCCTCAATGAACTAACACAATAGAAGAAATAGATTGAGGGTAAAAAATATGCTATGAACAGAGCTTGAATAAATGGTGAACTTTATTTTTAGTTCCAACTTATTGTCTTGTCTTTTAAACCTGTGCATCATACCATTTGTTAACTTTAGGCCATCAAAATCTTGTCCAATAGATAAAAGATCAAGAGAGTTTTAGGACTAAATATGTATATAATAAAGATGTAATAGACATAAGGTCAACATGAGTAAAAAATATTTAAGAATTATTAATAGAATAAATATCAAGTGCATAAGTTGAAATTGTATTATGATTACTAAGAATGAAATAAGAATTATGTGATCACAATAGTAGATATTATATATTATGAAGAAAATATACTTGAAATAATAACAAGAGTAGAAGTTTTATGAGATAGAACTTGATGAATAATTCTCTGTGTCTCAAATGTAATAAATGGTGAATAAGGTGTAAAAGAAAATGTTGATGTTAATGAGTTAACTAAACAAGTAATCATAGTCTTATAGAGAGAAATGTTTTTCTCTTTAAATAACTTCTTTCAGTAATCAACACCCTTATGCCCAATATAACATAATTATAACACCTACTTTAACTTAATCTATAAAATCGTACATTGTTTGGGTAAGAGCTTGTGTTATGCCTTATAAGTGTTCTGATTTTTTTAACTAGTATAAGACTTTTTGGGTGGGTCAAGATTGAGTCTTATGTTAAGTATAAAATTTTGAGGCATCATGTTTGTGACTTGTCAAAGGAAAAAAATATTATACTTGTTAGAACAGTTATTACAAATGGTTAAGACATTATATTTGTGACTTACCAAAGAGAAAAAATATCATACTTGTTAGGATAGATTATCACAAATAGTATTAGAGTCAGCTCACTTGACATAAAATGTGCTAATGAGGATGTTGGGCCTAAAGAGGGTAGATTGTAAAATTTCATATCACTTGTATAAGAGTCTGGGTTGTGCTTTGTAGCTTTTTAACTAAAATAGAACTTTTTGGATGGACCAATATTGAGTCCCACATTAAGAACAAAATTTTAAAGCATCACATTTGTAAGTTACCAAAGAGGATAATATCGTACTGGTTAGAAGGGTTATTACATGACCAAGTAAGGGTTAATACAATAACCTAAATAAGAAGAACAATAAGAGTGAGTAGAAGTCTAGAACCAAGTAAAAAGAAGTTCCTTAATGAGCCTTATGACAATTCTCTATAGAATTGAGTTTAGTAAAAGCATCAACTAGTGTTGAATAATAATAAAGATATATAATAAAAGCTCTTATTATTTCAAACTCATCTTGAATCCCTATCATCTCATAAGATAAATAAATTGTCAATTTTCATGGTGAATACCAAATAATTTTATAGACTCGACAGGTATAAAGGATAGATTTGCCAAAGATAATGGATCCTAAATGTTATTTACTTGTGAATAATAATCCAAAATATACTGGACAAGTGCCTATTATATGTTATAAAACTTATATTCCAACTAGAATTGAAGAGCAAGATTATTAGCAATTATACCAATCTTTTATAAAAGAATCTCACAATAAGAACTTTTTTTATACCTTATCAATCTTAATTTCTCTTTTAATGGGATCTCTCTTTTTCTTAGTGACATAATGTCATAATCAACGACCAATGACAAAGTTAAACATTTATTGGGCCAGATATTATAGTGTGTGTCATCTAGAATCAAATTTATAGCATAAATAGTATTGTTACAAGAAGATATTGAAATATTAGAAATGTATAAATTAATGTCGTAATGAGAATCAATGTGAAAAATTGAGGATCGTAGATGACCTTTGCCAAATCTTTACCATGGATGTTAATAGACAGTGATTAAAGCCAATTATGGGCAATGTGGTTAGTGGTCACAAACAATACTTACAAAAGAAGATAAAGGGACAAAAAGCCAAATTATTAGTAAAGATGACCAGAGCTTCACCAAAAAAGACTAGATTGTTGGAGATGATAATTAAATAAGATGTATGAGCATTTGGGATGGACGGTAAGGCAAGTGGGGGCACGTGAAAAATGTGTGCAAAACCTTCAAGCAATATTTGAGGGTAAATATGTCATCAAATTTAGTTAAAAAAGATGTCGGTGGAACCAAAAGACTATGGAGAAAAATATTTATTGTTTTAATATACTATAAATTGAACAGGAAGATCATTGAAAACTAAGAAACAACCATAAGATTTTTGAACACTAAGAAGTTGCAACAAAAAACTAAAAAACGATGTAAAAAGCATTTAAAAAAGCTCTGATAACATATAAAACTATAATAAAGAGAGAGAGATTGAGATTCATAAGAAAAGTATTATATTTTGTGAATTAAATTATATAGAAGCTTAACCTTTTACAGCTGAAAGCTAACAATTAGAATATGCAAGTAAATAACCTAATTTTTAGGATATTACAAGCTTAATATGGTGATAGGATATTTTGAAATGTTTTAGCAAATTTCAACCTAATATGGTAACATATCAAGCTACTGTGGTAACAAATATGACTAGTAATAGTAATTAAAGATTTGTCATATATATTTTCTTCATTCTAATCTTCATTTTCAAAGATTTGTTAAATTAGGTTATCAATTATACAACGACAAACTTGCATTTGTAATGAGACAAAGAATATGACATTGAATATGATAGTAAAATTTGACAAATATTGGAATGTGATTAAGGGGATAATGGCTATAGCTACTATCTTGGATCCAAAATCTAAGATGAAGTTATTGGAATTTTGCTTTCTAAAATTTTATCAAATTGATTTTCAGCTTAAATTTAGAAGATTTGTGGGGTTATTATATGTTAATGAAAAATATTAGTTGTAGTAAAAAAATAAAAGGAGAAGTTCAACAATCTTCAATTTCTCCTTCTTTTGAGTTTAAGTTAGTTCATAAGGAAATCATAAATCATTTGATATCATATAACTTACTGTTTTGAGTGACTTCTACTTGCGTTCTTTTGAGTTAAAGTCGAACCATTATTTAGAGGAACATGTTTTAACTAGATTGTCAAATATTAATTTGTATTATACTTTACAAGTTATTATTAGAGATATTTTAACCATTATCAATTCTACAATTGTATCTCATTATGCTTTAGTAATTGCCGTCTCTAGAATATGAGACAAAGCCACTTCTCAATTCTATGTTCAGCTAATAAACGATTGCATTTATATTCAATTAAATAATTTAAATAATATATTAAAAGATATTTTAATTAAAAAAATATACATGATGCAAAAAAAATCAAAAAATAATTTAGTTTTATTGATTTAAAAAATATTTATGTGAAGCTGTTGATTAATTTTTTATTGGTTAATTTAAATAATTTATTAATTTTTCACTATAATTATTATTACACTTTCTAAATTATAATAAATATAAGATATAATAATTAGACAAATATTACACTTTCTAAATTATAATAAATATAAGATATAATAATTAGACAAAGGTTACGCGTTAACATTAATAAAATTAAAATGTATATTATTTTTCACCAACGTGCATATTATTTTTCATATTTTCTTCGCAAGAAAATCAAGAAAAAAGGAAAAATTCCAAAATATCCTTCGTAAATCTCCTGTGACCCCAAACATTGGGTGTGGCCACGAATAGAGGAAGGTTCCGCATCTCCTCCTCATAGATTTACAACACACACACACACCAATTTTTCTCGTCTCTGCTAGTCATGGATATTGTCTTCTCTAATTCCAGACTGTTGTTCAAACAACCACTACCTCCTCCGGTTGGTACAGTTGCTTCCACACTCAACATCTTCGCCATCGCCACTACATCATCAAAGAAACAGCTCTTGTTCAGGTCTCCTATCAAACTCTCAATACCGTCTCCAAATGCTTCTACGCTTCCTAAACTTGCAATAAGCTGCAGCGCTTCCCCTTCCAGTTCCAGTGGCATAACGGAGAGCAACGAGAGCGAGTTCTCAAACATTGTCTTAAAATCTGATCGGCTGGTTCTTGTCGAGTTCGTCGCCAATTGGTGCGGTCCTTGTCGCTTGATTGCTCCCGCTGTCGAATGGCTCGCTCAGGTTCCTTACATCACACTCTTATCTCTATTATATCACCTGTATTTCGCATCTGAAAATTTCTGTCTGGGGTTAGTGTTTCTAATTTTTGTTCATTCTATGATTGATATGTTGTTGATTACTTGCCTTTTCTCGATCAGGTTCTGAACTTCTTTAATTGTAGAAAAACTATAAATCACAAATTTGTTTCTTAAAGCAATGCTTCAAAGTGCTGAATGTAAAAATGTGATAGTTTCAGTGAGATTATCAACGAAGTTAGAATTGGTGCGTCAGTAAGAAATAGTTGCTGGATGTGAGGACAATGATGCCACGACGAGGAAAAGTTGAGGTTCATTTATTTTTATTTTATATAAGTTGCTTATTGTCATGTATTTCAAACTTCATTCTGTATAAAAATAAAAACTCTAGCAGTTTGAAAGGAGGTTATTTTCACTCAGAAACTTATCGATTCATGAGTAAATTTTATAAATTGTCAAGACATTCAAACAGGGGACATGCTAAAGGCTCTAAATGGACTTTGTCTTTTAAAATTTACTGCAAAAATTGGACACCACTAACTCCAGATTTCCTATCAAGAAAACCTCTGTTTTAGACCAATACTTAAACCCTTTAATTTACATTGATTAGCCAGTATGGAAATAAGAAAAAACTATCATTATAATTATTACTAATATATGTGTTTGTTCTCATTGAGATACCTTGCAGATTATTAAAATCCCATCTCAAAGCTTTCTAAACTTTGCAGAATCCTGTGGATGCTTTTTTGGACTACACTGAAAATGGCCCCAATTGGACTTATAGTTCATCCTTGTATTTCCTATAGTATTTAATGTTTTCCATAATTTGTTAGTAATGTCTTGAAGAGGTCTATTCTCTAAAGCCAATAGATTCAGATTGTGGGGGAGGAGAAACTCTTGTCAAAATTGTTTGAAACCAGAACATGTTGTCTGCCATGATATAGATTCCCTCTTTTCATCAAATCAGTCATTTTCACCTAAATTTCACTTGAAGTAGTGGGTTAATCGTTAAAATGTGTGAAGTTGATGCAGATACTGTTTTCTGAGATTCATTCATCTTTTATTTAAATTAATGCATGTTATATTGTACATTTAGTGTAATATGCATTTATGTAAATAAATGCTTTTTTTTTTAGCTCTTTTGCTAGTATTTAAGAAGTCTTGGGATTTTATCACCCTCACTCCACATTTAGGGGGAAAATAATTTACATTATTATTATTACTTGGGGCTGAAAGGGGATGGTGGTGTGCTATGTTTAGTTAAAAATAAAATTTGAGGACTTGATAGAGGCTTAAGAATGGAAGAATTATATTTCATTGTCATCCACTTGATAGTATCTTCAATTGAAAATTTTGGCTTCTTATTTCGTTGAATGCATCTTAGAAAGATATATTACCAAGTAATTTATTTACTATTCACAAAAAGAGTTTCTTAACTGTGGAATTAGAGATAAATGATGCATCTTAGAAAGATATATTACTAAGTAATTGTTAAATATTCACAAAAGAGTGCCTGAATTATGGAATTAGAGATAAATGATGCATCTTAGAAAGATATATTACTAAATAATTTGTTAAATATTCACAAAAGAGTGCCTGAATTGTGGGATTAGAGATAAATGACGTGACTAAAGTGAAAATAATTACATTAAGATTTCTTCCTTGGATGTTTTCTAAATCTGTACTTATTATATTAAAATTTGTTAAATTTTGTAATGATCACCTAGATTTATGAATGTAATAATAATTGTGGTAATTTTAATTACAAAAAAGGAAAAATTAAAATATATCAAATTGGCTTCAAACTAAAATAACTTATTTATTCTGCTTTCTAGTGGGGGATACAATCAACTTGAATCTTGAAAATACCAGCTTGACATTAAGATGATTTTTTTCAATATAAGCTTGATATTTGGATTCTTTTCCAAGCCTTAGATTATACGCTGGTTTTAGTATAGGCCCAAGCTATTATATTTGGTCCCCTCAGGGGGGGGGGGGGGGGGGGGGCGGCGTTTTGCGATTGTGGGGAGAAGTAGGGGTATGTTCTCATCCCACATTGCTAGTGAATTTAGGCTGTAAGTTATATAACTTGAATTCTCCCAACTAAGTAGATGCGTTTTGGGTTGCAAAGTCTAACAGTAAACCCATGATGAACTAGTTGTGTGCCTAAAGCGGGTTGCGGGGTGGGGGGTGGCATTGGGGTTTGGTAGAGGTATGTTCTCATTTCACATTGCTAGCAAGTCTGGACTATAGGTTATATAACTTGGATTCTCTCAACTAAGTAAATGCGTTTTGGGTTGCAAAGTTCAAGAGCAAATTTGTAATGAAGTTTGTTGTGTGTTCAAAGTGAATAATATCTACTTTGTTTTTGGGCTTGGGCTCTCTTATAGATATAAGCAAGGATTGTGGTCATTTTTTCAGGTGGTTATTTCTTCTTGAACTGTTGGACACTGACTTCTCTAAGTCACAGTTCTGAGTTGTTTTGGAGGTTACATTCAAGTTTTTTGGACTTGTAAATGATTAGGACACTACTGCATGTTCAGCCTCATATTATAGGTGTGGTCATAACACTGTTATGCTTCATTATAAACGATTCCAGAGCACATAGTTTGTTGAAAATTTTCACCAAGTGCCAAATATGTTTGAGCCTGCCCTTATAATTGCCCTTGATTGGGTTGGAAAGTCATGAATTTAATGCTTTGATTTACAAATTTAATCCACAAAGCTTTTTGATTTCATTTTGTATTGGAAAATGTTGAAGCCAAAAGGACTGCCCTCAGAAGCATCAGTAGGAATTTGTTAACACTTGGCTTTAGCTATCATCAATTATTAAGAATTATGTTTCTTGTTTGGTAACCTATAACTTACTGTTATTATCAATTTCTTGCCGTTACCAAACAGTGATTATCAATTTATTTTGTTTATATAATTTACCTTTTTACGTTGGTTTTAAATTAAACCAAATAGGCAGTACTGTGAATATTCTTTCAATTTCCCTAGAAAGTAGATGTATTGAAAATTTAATTTCTCACATGGTGATGAATTTTCATTTTTGCTGTCTCTTCATTTCAAGATTATCTTCTGAAATTATGCAAGGACAAAGTTATATAAATTGGCATTAGAAACTCTTATTGCTACTAAAATTTTGTTAGAATTCAGATTGTAGGTAGAATCAGAAAGGGTCATTCTTAGATAAGACTTGTAAGATCAGTTTGGAAGTGTGTGAACAAGCTGGGAATTAATAAATTCTTGTATACGTTTCCGGGTTACGTACTTTGATTCTGGTAGTTCTCCACAGTTCACATTTTTATTTTCATTTGAGTAGCATTTGATTCCTCTATTAATTTAGTTTAAATGGGAGTAGAACTAGAATGCTTTGTGAAAATAATGCCATGATGCACCAGACATGAAAAAATTGTAAGCAAAGAAATAAAATGCCCATTTCCTATTTTTTAATTGGTATAGCTCTAGAGTTGTAGAGACACGAAATTTTCCCTCTCTTTGTAGGTTTTTTTAATTTTTAATTTTTATTTTTTTTCATGTTGATCATAGCTGCAATTTGCACTTTGGTTCATGATGCCTTTCCTTGGGATATCTATTTTATTTTTAGTTTTGGTTATCTATCAGCTGGAGATTTGATGTAAATTATGTGTTTTTTATGGATTAGATTATCCTGTTATAAGGACTACATAATCTTTTTGTAGTGATGAAATACTTTTTTTTTTAATTTATTTTTTTAACTGATGGCGCAAATAGAATTGGTCATAACACTGTTATGCTTCATTATAGTCATGTCTATTGTAGCATAGTTTAACACAACATACTCATTCTATTAAATGGAGTCTTTTCATTATATTAGGAATACAGAGACAGATTGACAGTTGTAAAGATTGATCATGATGCAAACCCACGATTGATTGAAGAATATAAAGTTTATGGATTGCCGACTTTGATCCTCTTCAAGAATGGACAGGAAGTTCCGGAAAGCAGGAGGGAAGGTGCAATTACAAAAGTGAAGCTTAAAGAGTATATTGATTCTCTCCTAGATTCAATATCAGTTGCATAGCCTCCTTTGTGGTGGCAACTGTTGAATATGGGTAAATATCTACCTTTTCTTAATGTAATCTTGTAACATAATATGCTATATTGTCAATAAGTATTCAAATGTATAATTTTGAGCGACATAGCAAAAAAAATTATCCCAGGATCTGATTTTCTGGTTTTGATGTAAAATTCTAAGGACTTCCATTTATGATATACTCATTTGTCATTAGTCCTCAATTTTATCTTGTTTTTCTACCATGTTTGGTAACGAGGAGTTGTGAATTTTAAGCTACAAGGGTTGTGCAGTGGCATTGCTAGTTGTCAAATAGATGTAAGTGGGAGGAAGGTAAATATTAACTGTCATACTTTCAATAACATAAATAATACTACACATACAAGCACGTTATTTAATATATTCTATGCAAACTGATTTGGTAGAAAATCAGTGAATTAATTGCCTCATTACATGTTATAACTGGCCACAATGGTTACTTATTATTTATTTATGTGAGATTTCTATGTTGGGATTTTTGAATTTATAGGGTGCTTAATGCACTAGCTTAGCAAAAATCTGTAGGAAAGACTGCCTGCATTGCCTTATCATTGTGTTAATTGCAAAGGCAAGGCAGCCTGGCCCTTAATTTAAGGCAGTCAAAACAACAACAAAACAAGATCTACTGCTTCCAATTTTAATTTTCATCTTCATTATTTCTATATAATGTCTTTCTAGGATAATATCAGCTTCTAGGATAGATTACAGAACTTTGTTCGTTGTAGATACATTGTTATCATGAGATTTATCGAGCGCTGGTGAAGAATGCAAAAGGAAGTTAGTTTTTTGCTGTCCAAAATTTGAGCATAAAAAGAGTTATTTTTTTTTTCAAAAACAAATATTTTCTTCATTAAATCAAAGGAATTTTTTATTCTTTTTCTTTATTTTTTTTTCAAATTTTACTCATTCAATACTAACTTGATCTTTAGAGGACCCTTTTGCAACTATCTCCAAAAATTTGCTGATTAAGAGAGAACATCGAGGTTGCGAAAGGAAGTTTATTTGTGTTATTTTAACTGTATTATGGATTTCACACTCTTGCAAGGATCTTAGTTGTTAATATAACCTAAACCGATGGAATCTCATCTTGACAAGCGCACATTTATATAAAATATGTTTGGAGTTAAAGGTGTTTTGATTTTCAAATAATAATATTAGAAATAAAATTACTGAATATTAGTTATAAATGATAAATAATTTTATTACATTTGTTTAATTTAACTACGTGTGTGTGTGTGTGTGTGTGTGTGTGGTGATACATTTTTTCTAAGGGAATAAGAATGCTAGGATTTTTATTCTTTAACTCTAATGCATGGACAGGCCTAACCTTCTTATAATGAACAATGTGTGTGTGTGTGTCTTGTGATATATTTTTTCAAAGGGAATAAGAAGGCTAGAATCTTTATTTTTCAACTCTAATGCCTGGATAGATGTGACCTTCTTATGATGAACAATGATTGCCTGGATGCTTTTTGGAAATAGTAATTGAATCCGGGCTATCAGTGTTTTCAGCGAAAACCCTCCCATACTTAAGTTAGTAAAAGATTTTTTTTTTTGATAAAATAATGACCAATTTTTTAAGAAATTTTTCATACTCCTTATCTCTAGTTTACCATCTTTTTTTGTAGCTACCAACTTGTTTGTTTGTTAATATGGTTTTTCTTTTATATCCTAGTAGGACTTTTTGTTTTTCCTAGCCCAGAATTTCCATTTAACCTCCTTTATTACCCTCTTTTAGGTAAAATTGGGAATTGAGTAATAAGAATCCTATTAAGAAACCTATTGTGAAGAGTTCGCAAGAAGCTATGATTCTTTAGTATTCAGACCAGAGGACTTTAACCTGTCCTATGCTTGTAGTCTCTTGACATCGAAATCAGAAGGAGACTGATAAGGTTGGTAAGCTTTTCAGGGGGTTGTTCTGAAATATTTGAATGGAACTTACAACCTTTACACATCTTTACAAGATTCATCGCGTCATGGCGAATCATTCACCAATAATATCCTTTCCTGAAGACCTTGAACGACAACATTTTGACACCCGAATGGTTTTCACATACCCAGACGTGTATTTCCTTAAGGACGTAATTGGCCTCGTTCGACTTTAAGCACTTTAAGCAGGGGAGCGTTAATCCCTTTTTGTAAAGGGATCCATCAATGATACAATATCGTAAGACTCGATACTTAGTTGTCTGGCTTCTGTTTAATGGGAGTTCTCTCTTTTTGATATACTTTCGAATCAAATCCATCTAAGTTTTATTCGTGTGTATATTGTTTACTCTCTGTTCTCTTCTATTTTCTTCAATACTAGGGGCCAGGATATACTTCATGGGTATTGTTCTTAAAACTTTCCTTATTTCCATTGAAGCTAGTTTGGCCAGTGAGTCTACTTTAATGTTTTGCGTCCTCGAGATTTGCTCTACCTTTGACTCTTTAAATTTTGCTACAATCTCTTTAACCTTATTGAGGTAAGACTTTATTTTCTCTTTTCGTGATTGGAATTGTCCTCTAATGTGATTCGTCACCAAATAGAAGTCACTTATTATGCATAACCATTCTACTTTGAGCTTCAAAGCTATCTATAAACCAACTGAAAGGGCCTCATACCTTGCCTCATTATTGGTTACTTCAAATATAATCTTCAGTGCGAAAATGACTTCAATTCCTTTCAGCAAGTTGAGGACAATTCCTGCTCCCCCCTTTTTGACGTTGGATGCACCACCAACATATGGGCCTCATACTACACTTTTATAGAGACACCCGAGATTCTTTTGATTGAGTCCTTATTTGCCAATCTTTCTGCTATAAAAGTAGCAAAAGCTAGTGCCTTAATACCTGCCTTCGGTTAATAATAGAGGTCGAATTCACTGAGCTCTATTTGCCATTTTACCAATTCTATGAGACGTTAGGTTGGTGTAATATCTGTTACAAAGGTTAGTCATAAAAATAACGTAGTGAACTTAGAAATAATACCATAGTTTTCTCACTACTATCACTAAAGCTAGAGCTAACTTTTCTTTCAATGTATACCTGGTCTCGGCATTGACTAATGCTTTACTTGTATGATATCCTAGCCTTTGAGTCTTTCCTTCTTCTTTCACTAATATCAAACTTATGGCTTTTTAATTACAGACACGGCCAATTAAAGCTACAATTCATCGATCACTTCTGTTCGGACCATTAGATGTACGCTTGCTAAGTATTCTTTTAATTCCTAAAAGTCTTTTTCGCATTCTTTGGTTTATGTTATCTCCTTTCCTTCTTTATGGCCGTAAAGAGTTTGAAACAAGGATTTCTAGATTTTGAGATGAATTGGTTTATTGTCGTCATACTTCCCATTAGTTTTTGGATGTCTTTTGCTATCTTCGGGAATTTTATTCATACAATTTTTTCAATCTTTTATGGATTCACTTCTATTTCTTATTGACTATCCATGAAGCTAAGGAATTTGTCCGAGCTGACTCTAAAAGCGCATTTTCAATATTTAACTTCATCTTGTATTTTTTGTAGATCAAAAGTCTCCTTGAGATCTTTCACATAGTCTTCTATTTTAATTGACTTGGTTATCATATCATTCACATAGACTTCTATAGTTTCTCAATAAGGAGTTTGAGCAATTTGTTTTTCAGATCGAAAAGCATTTCCTTATAGTAATACAATCCTGAGTCGCTAATGAAAATAGTCTTTTCTTAGCCGTGCTCAAACATTTTAATATCGTTATAACTCGTGAATGCATCTATGAAGCTGAGGAGACCATGACATGGGGTTGAATCAACTAGTTGATTAATTCGCGATAGAGAAAAGTTGTCTTTTGGACAAGCTCTGTTTATGTCGGTAAAAGCTACGTACATTCTTCATTTCCTGTTGGTTTTCTTTACCAGGACCACGCTTGTAATCCACTCTAGGTAGTGGACCTCTGGAATAAATCGTCTTCAGGAGTTTACCAACCTCAGTATCAATTGCATTGTAATGTCTCTGGTTAAATGTTCTATTTTTCTGGATCTATTCTCGGCATGTCTTTGTGGGAATAAGCATATGTGTTTGAATATTCTCTTAAGATTCTATTCAATCCTTTTTTTCTTTCTTGTTCAGGTTCGTTTTTATCGTTACCATCTTGGTGGTTTCTTCTTGGCTTAATTGAAGCTCTTCTAATTCTTCTTCATTGGCTCCAATATTCTTAGACTCCTTTATCATCTTTTTGTCGTTCGAAAAATTGGGTTCGACCATCATTATGTAGAAGGTCATTTTTGCTATTATCGGGTAACATCTTCCCTCGTTGAAAATTTCAATTTTAAATAGTAGATTGACATGGTTGCCTTTACATTCCTCATGAAAGGCTTTCCCATCGGGATTTTGTAAGGCATTGAATGATCAATTATCAAGAAGTTGACCATTATTGTCTTCACAAACGGTTTTTATCCCTTGGTGATAGAGAGTTCGATTGAGCTAAGAGGCATCAGATACCCGTCTCCGAACCCATAAAAAGGGGTTTTCACCCTTTTTAACGGTAGATCCTTGATCTTCAGTTCATCCAGCCTCTTTAGACAAATATATCAATCGAACTTCTAGGGTCAACGTAGATTCGATTTAGTTTTATTCTTGCCACATTCATTGTCACCATAGTGCATCATTGTGAGGGCAATTTACTCCGAGGGCATTTTCCTCTGTAAATATGATCAGCACCGAGTGTAACCTCAAGTTTTTGCTTGGTCGCAAAATTAAGGACACTATTTACTTTAAGACGAGGACCTAAATAGTATCTGGAGTAATTCTTTATTGTCCGATTTAAACCTCCTACTAATTTTGGCCTTCTAGCTATAATCATTGTTCTGGAGGCGCAGCTTCTCTTTTCTTCTTTGTCAAGTTCTAAGAATTCTCTTCGTGCATTTCAACTTTGTTTACGTATTCTCACAAATAATTATGTTTTATCAATGTCTCCACTTGCTATTATAAGGTCCAACATTCATCCGTTATATTTCTATGACCTTGGTGAAAAGTGCAGTATTTATTCTTGTCTATTCTTTTCTATGGCGTTTTTAGTGGCCTCGACTTGATTAACATGTTATGTTCTTTGATATCCTTAACAATCTAAGACAGGGTGGTGTTTAAAGAATAAATATTCTTTTGTCGGCGATCCAGGAAATTCTAAGTTCGTTATTTTCTTGGCTAGTGAAAGTTGAGGGGGAAGAGTAGTTCTTTCCAATGGCGACTTCTAACTAATTGAGGTTGTATGTTATTTCCCTTGTACCGTAAAGGTATTCGAGGAATCTGACTGCTATTAGGTTGATATTCCCCTCTCTTCCTTCTTTTCTTGTCTTCTTTTTTGTCATTCCCATTTTTTCTCTCCTCAGGTCCCTTACTGTACTCCTTTTTCTCTCCTCCTCTTCTCTTTCTTTGGCCTCGTCTATAACTTCCATGTATAATTTAGCCTACTTATATGCATCTTTATAGCTTAGATTGTCTTTTTCTTTAAGTGTCTACTAGAATCTTCTAATATTTATCACTTTTCTCAGCCTTTCAAGTGCAACTTGGTGCCTAAAAGCTCTTACATCTTCACTTCTGCGTGATATCGCAATGTGAAACTTTTTTGCTATTCTCTTCCCCTTGCTTTATTGCCATTAGGCTGTTTACTGTTTTAATGAACATATAAGCTCTTCTAAATTGCTGTACAAATTCTCCACACAATTGCGAGAATAACTTAGTGGATCCTTATTTTATCTCTTTGTACTAAGCTCCGGGTTGCCTTCCAAGGTTAAAGAGAAAGGTCTACACATTTTCTCTTACGTACAAAGAGTTTTTGTACTAGCATCATCTGTTGGTGGCATTTAAGATGTAACATTGGCTCAGTTTTGCCAAGGTATGTGGCTACCTAAAGTTTTAATCTCCTTGGAATCCTTAATTCCAAGATTTTCTTGGATAGAGGAGATTTTTTTTTAAATTATCTTTGTGTCGGATTTAGATTATCCTCGCCCTTGTTTTAGCTCTTCTATCTCTTTCATAAGTTTTTGGAGTTTCTCCCTGAAGCCATGACCTTGCATAAGTTCTTGATATTTATCTCAACTGTTGGGCCAATATTTTTCTCCCGATAAACTTCCTCGTCACCTCGTATCTGCTTCGCTATTTGTTCCTCCTCGTCTCGCCTTTTTTTTTTTTTTATTATTATTTTAAACAAAAAACAAAATATGTCTTGCATCAGTTGGGAAAAAATTCTCCAAAACTAGTTCTCTTTACCCCTATGCTCTGCTCTGCTTTTATGATAGTAATCGTGGGGCATTCCATCTGGTTAATTTACATTAGGAATTTATTATTGAGGTGATGGGTTAACTTTCTCCAGAGCCCTTCATTCCATGACCTTGTTAATGGCCTTTCTAACTCTCCTGCTCTAGGAGAGCCTTTGTTTTCGTCTCTTGGCTCCTCTTCCTCTCTTCTACCTTTTTCTTTCGGCTTCTGTATTGTTTAAATACTTGCCCTGGCAAGAATTTCCCTAGCGTTTGGTCCGAGCTCCTTGATTATGTCCAAAATATTCCTTACCTTATCTTGTAGTTGTGGAGTTTTCTCAGTGTTGTTCGGACACGTAGATTCTCATTCATTAGAACTATCACTCTGGCTTTTCTCACCTACTTGTCCACCATTTATATCTAGTCATCATATCTTCGCTAATTATAGCTTTTCGTCAATGTATATTCCACAAGCGGCGTCAGTTGTTGATATCTATTTTTCGCTCGCTGATTACCAACCTGTGATTTTTTTTTTTTAAGGGAACAAATATGCTATGATCTATCTTCTTCAACTCTTGACGCTCAAATAGGTCTGATCTCCTTATGATGAACTCAGATCGCTAGATACTCTTGAAAAACAAAAAACTAAATCAGAGATACTCGTATTTTGGCAAAAACCCTTCAATACTTAAGTCATTAAAGCATTTTCTTAGAATGTCTATTTTGATAGAATAATAGCCTATTCTTTCAAGGAATTTTTCATACCTCTTCTGTCTGATTTACCCTTTTTGTCATATATGTAAGCCATTGACTTATTTGTTTCTTAATTAAATTCTTTTTTCACACCCTAGTAGGGCTCTTTGGTTTACCACGCATGGAATTTCGTTATAATTGCCTTTCTTATCTTCTCTTAGGTAGAATTGAAAATCTGGAAAATCTGGTAACTAGAATTTTGTTAAAAAACCTAGCTTGAAGAGTTCTTAAGAAACGGAGATTTTTTGTTATTCAAACTAGAGGACATTAACCTGTCCTCGGCTTGCAGTCTCCTAACATCGAAAGTTTTCGAAGAGACCTCCTAATTCCATGGGAGATCCAAAGAAATACATGTGGCCTATTTTGATGACTTAGATGATGAGCCAATTTGATGACATGGCTAGTGGATATTTTAATTACAATATACATTAATTTCAATATTAAATTTGCTTATAATACTTTCAAAATTTAGTGAAAATACAATATTTCTATACCACTCCTGAACTTGATAGAAGTTAATGAAAGAAAAAAAAATAGATAATAAAATTTCAGACGGCAATGTTGTTTTCGGTTAATATATTTTGGCAAATTCTTGATCAATTAATTGATAGAAATTTTATAATGGTGGCCTGATAACATTATTTAGTTCGCATGCATGCATACATATAACTATATCTATACATACATACATGCATGCATATTATATATATATATATAGGGAGTTAATTAGGAATTCAAATTTTGTACACAATTTCTTATAACATTTTTTGATAATTTGATCAATATAATTTCAATAATTAAGATTAAATATAATATGTAAATTTTTGTTATTAAAAATATATTAATTTAATAATTAAAAAATTAATTTAAAAAATTATATAAAATTAAGAGATTCTTAATAATTTTTCATACATATATATATATTTGCGCACACAAATATGGTAATCAATTATAATTATATTGTGGTTTTTAAAGAAATGCAATTTTCCATAGGTGTATCTATTATATATTTGTTCATACATGCAGATTACTTGTGAGTTCCCTAATTCGAAATACCTATTATTAATGGAATATAAAACAAATTGACTTGGAAGAAAGACGTGTTGATCACTAATTACAAGGTTGCATCCGATAAGGGTGCTCTATTTTATGGAATTGAGAAAACAAAAACAAAGGAAAGACAAAACAAATTCAATAACAATGAAACCTAAAAATAGTTAGCATCAGTAATGAAGAAGGATTAAACAAGCTTTTTTGGACAAGTTTGCAGACAGCAATATTGAAGACTTG
This sequence comes from Swietenia macrophylla, assembly GCA_032401905.1. Lineage (NCBI taxonomy): Eukaryota > Viridiplantae > Streptophyta > Magnoliopsida > Sapindales > Meliaceae > Swietenia > Swietenia macrophylla. The sequence continues at coordinate 3,591,238 of CP135585.1, read as the reverse complement.
TGTAAGAAAGCTTAATACTATTTGGATTGATTAACAGGACCTTCCTTTTCTGGGTGCTTAGGATTTATTTATCAAAGCAAATTTATCCAGTTACTTAGAAAAGTTCCCCGGCATAAGGAAAAGTAAATAATAGCAACTCATGTTCGCATGCTTTAATTTAAAGTGCTGCGGTAAAGATGGCAAGAGGGGGAGCAGTATGTCATGGAACGTCGGATTGAAACTTAAAAGTGAGCAAAAATATGTTAAATCCAACTCAATTTATGACACAAAAAGAAACTAAAAGCAAACCCAATTTTTAGAAGGCCTAAGATGCCATTGGAAAAAAACATTGGAGGGAAATTTCAAGTTTTTGAATTTAAGTTTTCACTCCCATTTATATGAAAAATGGAGAACTAATCTTGACCATCTAAAGTGGCTTTTGTACATTCAATCTTAGCTGTTCATTTTTCCCTCCTATAACTATAAATAGGTTTCTCATTCTTGAAGCAAATCATCCACCAAACACAAACACAAGTAGTCCTAAAAGTATTGTAAGTTTTGTAGTTTTGTAATTTTTTCATTCAATACCAAAAGCTTACTTAGTTTAGTTACGTGAGTTCAACACTAGCTATACGTCGCACGGGTTCAATGAAAACCTAACATCCCGTGACATTTGGTATCAGAGCAAGTTCGTGAGGATCTTTTAGAGCTACTGCAACCATCATTCTCATCATGTCAAATAAGGAGGTGGAGCCGAGGAACATCACCGAAGTGCCGCAGGAGGAACGCGGCCGCAGAAAGGGTCGTGATGGGAAGAAAAATCTGTCCAAAGACCGCTCAGTATCTGTGGATGTATTGCGCGTTGCCGAGGTTAGGTTAACCAAGCTCGAACTTGCAATTAGCGATGTGCTAGACCGTCTCAACACTCTCGAACCGAGGGTTGAGTAGCGTGAGCGCGAGTAGGAGGCTGGCGCTGTCGAAATCGAAGGTAAGTTCCATAACGCTTTTAACTCTTTTGTAATATCCATGAACCAGGCCAAAGAAAAGTTTAAGCAGAGCATGATAGCGCAAATGAGTGCCACCAATGTGGGGTTAGATACCATAAAGCAAGACCTCGCCATATGCAAGGCTGCAATAGCATCGGGGGCTACAGTAAGTGACGTGCCGAGAGTTCGGGTTCCCGACCTGCCAAGATACGGAGGCAAGCGCGATGCCAATGAGATAGAAAACTTTCTATAGATGATGGAGCACTACCTAGATGCAGTGAACATAGACGACGACGCCGTCAAAATCAGCACGTGCATCCTATTCTTCGAGCACGACGCGACACTATAGTGGAGATGCTGCCACACTGAAATAGAAAGGGGGTTGTGTGTCATTGACACATGGGACGCATTCAAGGCACATTTCAAGAGACAATTTTACCCCGAGAATACGGAAAAAATAGCGATGAGGAGATTTTACGGGTTAAAGCAATGGGGTATGATTAAGGACTACATTAGAGAATACAATTCCCTAATGCTGAAAATTTCAGACATGCCCGAAAAGAGTCGGTTGCTGTTCTTCCTAGATGGACTTCAGTTATGAGCGGAGCAAGAATTGAAGAGACGGAATGTCAAAGACCTTGCTTCAGCAATAGTAGCAGCCGAGACGCTGATCAAGTATCACCACGAGTCGTCCAAGGGCGATAAGGGCAAGAAGATGACTCTGAACTCCAACAAGGACAGCCATGACAAAAGTGGGAGAGACCGACCTCACAAGGTAGATCCACAGCCGAGCCAACCACCAAAAGACGAGAGGCGTAATGAAGGGCAAAGGACGCAAGAGAAGCGGAAGTGAAATTGTTCCTTTACGGAGGAGCACACCACACTAAAGAATGCCTGCAGCGGTCTAATCTTAGCGCCATCATCAGCGCCTACGATAAGTCGTAAAAGGATGCGCGCTTGGGTTCAATGCGCATCCTTAATTCGGTCCAGGCCAAGGAGACGTCCAAGGGGTGATGTCTAAGGCCAAGCTAGTAGCGAAGCTTGATCCTTGCAAGATATTGAAGTACGTTGACGCCAGTATCAATGGGGTAAGCTTCAAGGCGTTTATTAATTGCAGCGCTAACCAATGCTTGATCGCCGAACGTCTTGCACAGTGGATGGGCATAATGCACGTCAAAGAGCCGGCATAGGTGAAGGTTGTTAAACAACCACCTCAGTTATTTTGTGGAGTTGCTCGAAGTGTGCCAATGCAGATTAAGTCCTAGCGCGGTACGGTCAACCTAATCGTAATGCCCATGAGTGACTTCAATATGGTGTTGGTGGACGAGTTCATCGATTGCATGCTGCCCTTCACCTTTACAACTGATGAATGCATAGAGTTTAATGATGCGGGAAAGATACATAAGGTGCCAATTAAGCAAAAACCTATCAACGCCAAAGTGTTGTCCGCACTATAAGTTACGAAAGGAGTCAAAAGAGGGGAAGATACCTACCTCACCATGTTTAAGGAAGATGATGCTCCTGCGAGCACCTTTGACGTCTCGAAAGCAGTTCGAAGTATTTTCCAAGAGTTTAGTGATGTGATGCCTTCAGAACTGCCAAAAAAACTTCCGTCGAGACGTAAGGTGGGACCACAAGATCGAGCTCGACATGGCGCTAAACCTCCGGCCATAGAACCATATTGTATGGCACTACCCGAGCTTGAGGAACTCCATCGACAACTTAGGGAATTGTTAGAGGCCGGATTTATAAGGTCTTAAAAGGCACCATTTGGCGCACTGGTCTTGTTCCAACACAAGCATGACGGGAGCTTGCGCATGTGCATCGACTACCGGGCATTAAACAAGGTAACGGTCAAGAACCGCTATCTAATCCCTCGCGTAGATGACCTATTCGATCGCTTTGGGAATGCTTGATGGTTCACAAGCTTAATCTAAGGTCCGGTTACTGGTAAGTGTGCATTGCGGAGGGAGATGAGCTAAAGGCAATATATGTGACCAGGTACGGTTCGTACGAATTCTTAATCATGCCTTTCGGTTTCACCAATGCACCTGCTATTTTCTGCACCCTCATAAACAAAATCTTCCACCCGTTTCTTGACAAGTTTGTGGTGGTATACTTGGATAACATCGTGGTCTACAACGAAAACTTTAAGGAGCATGTGGAGTACTTAAGGCAAGTTTTCTAAGTTTTGTGAGACAACGAGTTGTACGTGAAGAAGAAGAAGTGCTTATTCGCTCAGCAAGAAGTGATGTTCTTAGGCCACAAGATGTTGGGTGGATAGATTTACATGGATACGACCAAGGTACATGCCATCTAATAATGGTAACCCCCTACCATTGTAACGGAGCTGAGATCATTCTTTGGTCTAGTTAACTACTACCGACGCTTCATTCAAGGGTATTTTGCTCGAGCAACACCCTTGACCAATTTGCTTAAGAAGAATGAGACATTGGAATGGTTGCCGACATGTTAGGAATCCTTCGAGGATTTTAAACAAGCTGTGATGGAGTAGTCGATTCTCTTGTTACTCGACTACTCCAAGCCGTTTGAGGTGTACGTGGATGCGTCAGACTTTGCTATCGATAGTGTACTTATGCAAGACGGACATCTCATTGCATATGAAAGTCGCAAGCTGAATGACACGGAGCGGAGATATCCCGTGCATGACAAGGAGATGACAACAATCATCCATTGCTTGTGGATATGGCGACGAGTTACTTTCAAAAGCAGAAGAAATTCAGCCCCAAGCAAGCAAGATGGCAAGACTTCTTGGCGCAATTCGACTATGTGATGGAGTACAAGCCCGGACGAGTGAATGTTGTGGCCGACGCATTGAGTCGCTAAGCAAAGTTTGCCAACATTAGCCAACTCGAGTGCGAGATCATAGAGCGTGTAAAGGAAGGCTTGTCTAATGATCAATTCGTCAAAAGCTTGATGAAGCTTGCCAAGAAAGGCAAGACAAGGCGATTTTAGGAGCGTGATGGCGTACTCTACACCGTCAGTAATCGCTTATACATTCTGAAGTGATGGAATCTACAAAAGGAGTTGATGAAAGAGTGCCATGATTCCAAATGGACGGGACATCCAGGTACTCATCGCACTATAACTTTACTTAGGGATCTCTATTATTGGCTGCGTATGAGGGATGATGTAGAGGCATACGTGAAGACTTGCCTCATATGCCAGCAATATAAAGTCAAGCGCAAACAGCAAACTGGTTTGCTCGAACCTCTTCCCGTCCTCGAGCATCTATGGGAACGCATCACCTTAGACTTCATCTCTGCACTTTCGATGTCTGAAGGATACAGGTCTATCTTGGTCATGATGGATAAACTATCAAAGTGTGGCACTTTCATCCTCGCCCCACGAAACTGCAATGTCGAGAAAGTTGCATGTTTGTTCTTCAAGCACGTTGTGAAGTATTGGGGCTTACCTCGCTATACTATCAGTGACAGAGATCTGAAATTCATCGGGAGGTTTTAGAGAGAATTATTCAAGCTCATAGGTTCGGATTTCCACTTCTCCATAAACTTCCACCCACAAACCAACGACCAAATAGAAAGGGTGAATGTATTGCTGGATATGTACTTATGGCACTTTCTGAGTACCAATCAGCGTAATTGGGTTAAGTTGATGGATGTGGCACAATTTTCCTACAACTTGCAGAGGAGCGAAGCCACTCAACATAGCCCTTTCGAGATCCTAATGAGTCGACAACCCTTAACGTTACAGGCACTGATAAAGGGGTACACAGGTTCCAATCCCCCTGCTTACGAGTGGGTCAAAGGTTGGTAAGAGCAAATTGACGTGGTAAAAGTTTACTTGGACAAAACGTCTAAGAAAATAAAGAAATAGGTGGACAAAAGTCGGAGACAACTAGGGTTTCAAACTGGAGATCTTATCCTCGTGAAGTTACCAGCTCTATAGTTCAAAGTGCTACGCCAAGTACATCCAAGATTGGTACACAAGTATGAAGGGCCTTTTCCTATCCTTGCTAAGGTCAGAAAGATTTGCTACAAACTAAAGTTGCCACGCAAGCTAAGGATTCACCCGGTCTTCCATGTGAGTTATTTGAAGCCGTACCATACAGATGAGGAAGACACGAGTCAAGGTGAGTCACATAGAGCGCCGCTTACCAACTTAACCTCCTTTGATCGCCAAGCTGAAGAAATCCTCGATGATCGATTGGTGCGAAAAAGCGAAGTTTCCAACCCAATTTATGGCACAAAAAGGAGTCCAAAAAAAACCTAATTTCTAGAAGGCCCAAGATGCCATTGGAGGGAAACATTGGAGAGAAATTTCAAACCTTTGAATTTAAGTTTTCCCTCCTATTTGCATGAAAAATAAAGAACCAATCTTGGCTATCCAAAGTGGCCTTTGTACATTCAATCTTAGCCATTCATTTTCCCCTTCTACAACTATAAATAGGCCTCTCATCCTTAAGGCAAACTATCCACCAAACACAAATACAAGTAGTTCTAAAGGTATTGTAAGTTTTGTAGTCTTGTAATTCTTTCATTCAATATAAAATATTCTTCTTCAAGTTCTCTTGCATTCTTCTGCTTTCCTCTAGTCTCTTAAGTCTTCTAAAGTGTCTAAAATCATCTTCCGCGTATCAATTAAGGCTTGCTTAGTTCAGTTACGCGAGTTCAACATTAGTTAAGTGTCGCACGAGTTCGACGAAAATCTAACGTCCCGTGACAAATGGCTCTTCAAGGTGGTGGAAAGAATTATGAAAGCGGTATCACAGGCTTTGTTATTGTCACTTGTTTGGTCGCCGCCATGGGTGGTCTCTTCTTCGGTTATGATCTCGAAATTTCAGAAGGTGTTACTTCAATGGAAGAGTTCTTGAAAAAGTTTTTCCTTTTCATTTACCATAAACAAAATAATGGAACTAAAGTGCTTACTGCAAATTTAATAACATGCTTCTTACATTGTTCACCTCTTCACTCTACCTATCGAATTTAGTAGCTTCATTTTTTAGTTCAGTAATAACGAGAGTATTTGGCCGTAAAGCTTCTATGGTGTTTGGAGGAATTGCTTTTCTCTTCGGAGTTGTTCTTAATGGTGCTGTGGTTAACATAGAAATGCTGATTATCAGTCATTTGTTGCTTGATATTGGTGTTGGTCTCGTTAATCAGGTATACATTGCATTTTCTCTTAATTTAATTTTTAATTTCTCTTTTTCATGTCATTTTGATTTACTGTATATCTTTCATGGTATACACGCTGTTCCAGTCTTTCTCATATATGGTTCTCAGAGGGGGAGTTCCCTTGGTTTACCTATCTCAATAAAGTCTACAATTGGTTTGAAAAATGTCTTGAAATTCAAGCGATTGCAAATGATATAACTCAATTCCTATTTCATGTCTTTCCTTGTCTTTTCTTAATTTGATGGGCATCTTGTGAATTGACTTGGGTACAGGTGCGATTCTGGCGCCTTGCTTCGATTTGTCTAGATGTGATCTCAACAACTAAGATATTCATTCGAGAAACACGGGGACTGGTTGAAGTAATGAGAGATGGACGGACACTAAGATGGAATAAGCCTACTAATATGCCCAATGTCCTTGTTGTATATCTATCAGAAATGGCACTGGCAAAGGTTAGAGGAGCACTCATCATTGGTTTCCAAATGGCGATCACAGTTGGTATTCTTATAGCAAATCTTGTAAACTACAGCATAGCTAAGATTGACGGGGGATGGGGATCGAGAGTTTTGTTAGCTCTTGTTGTCATTTCTGCTTTAATGATGACGGTTCTCTTTTCCTTCCTGACACTCCAAACTCCATCCTCGAAAGAGGCCGCACAGAAGAAGCAAAGTAAATGTTGCCGAAAATTCATGGAACCGGCAATGCTAAGGAAAAGTTCCAAGTTCTTTCTGACGCATGCGAGGCTGCAAAACAAGTGAATCATCTATGGAGAAACATCGTCTAGCTAAGATATAGACCAAAACTCACTTATTGTACTATTGGAGATGATTTTCAAAATAATGCATGTATGAGTATAAAAGTGATATTGTTCATGCATTCATATAATTTTAAGTCAAATATTCATGGATGTATGAGTATATATACACAAATATTGCCAAATCAATCTAAGCATTAATGGCAAATTTTTTGTCTTCATGCGCGCAGAAAGCTATACATAAGACATTAACATGCGCGCCGTAGCCTAGGGCTGCAACACCCAACACTTTGTTTGGCTTGGGTTGAATAGACATGACCTTTTACTGTATTATTTTATATTTTAATTTAATTTATACTTTATATTAAATTTAAATAGAATCTAATAATTATAAATAAAAGAATACCATAAATAAAAGTGTCAATACGAAGAGTTGCATGCACGTCTATAAAAAAAAGGTATGAGATGGTTTTAAGATATAAGAAATAACAACCAAAATTTCTCCAACTTTTTTCAACTATTCTTCTAAAATTTCTTACATTAAAATTCATATTTTCTTGTATCAAAGCTCCAATGATTTATTTATTTACAAAAATAAAATATTAATTCTTAAAAAGTTTATAATATTCGAAGATATTAATGTTTGTTTTCATCAGTATATAACGCAAACAAACACAAGGATTTTATTTTATCTTAAAGGTATATTTGTTTAATTCATGTGCATCACTGGACTGATGAGGGCAAATAACATCTTAAAAAAAGTAAGTTTTACGTAACTTGAAACATGCCATTTATAGATTTATATTTTTTTTACACATTATATTGTTATTATTTGTTATTATTTATTTCATCTATGTCAACATTATTTTTTTTTCTTCTCCAACTTCACTTTGTAAATTTCTATTCTATTATACACATATTTCACCAATAATCTTAAGATGCTATTAATTAGGAATGGTATCAATCTTATCATTACAATAGTTTGCAGTAAATTTTTTTGAATTAGAGCATTTTGATGGTAGTAATTTCAAGGGTTGGCAAAAGAAATTGCATTTCTTGTTGGCTAGCCTTAATGTAGTTTATGTTTTGACTATACCAAAACAAGAAGAATGTGAAGATGCGACACTAGCGTAAACAAGAAAATGCCAAAAGTGGGAGCAAGATAATTATGTGTGCAAGGAGTACATTTTTAATACAATGTTTGACAATCTCTTTTATCAGTATCATAACAAGTCCACAGCCAAAGTTATTTGAGATGTGCAGGAAGCAAAGTATATGATGGAAGATGTTATAAGTAAGAAATTCTTGGCTTCTAAATTTTTTCAATATAAATGGTTGACAATAGTCATGTACTTGAACAATATCATAAAATAATGCATATACTTGATAAATTCAACCAATTTAACATGAAAATGGATGAATCTCTTGCTGTTTCTTTTATAATTGATAAACCCCACCTTATTAGAAAGACTATAAAAGAAGCCTTAAATATAAGAAAAAAGAGATTACTCTTAATGAGATGGATGAAAATCTTCAAATTGAAGAAAAAATTAGGCTTAATAGTCTTAAAGATCTAAACTCAATGTCCTCCAAAATTAATATGGTAGAGGAAAGGAAGCAGTTTAAGCATTCTAATCATTTTAAAGGCAATCAAAAAAGGGCAGGTGCTATTATTGTAAAAAGTTTAGTCATTATAAAAGAGAATGTTGACTTTTCAAGAAACCAAAAAAAGGTTAAACATCTAACTTTGTGGCCATAATATCCCAGATGAATATTCTCAAAGACAATGTCGCATGGTGGATAGATTCTAGTGTAACTAGATATGTGTGCAAAGATCAAAATCTTTTCATGTCATATGAAAATATAGAGGATGGAAATGTGCTATACATGGGAAATTCTTCCACAACAATAATTAAAGGAAAAGAAAATATGCAATTGGAATTCATTTCTGAAAAGATGCTAACTCTTACCAATATGTATCATGTACTAGAAGTTAGAAAGAATATTATGTCTGCTAGTTTGTTAAACAAATTTGTATTGTTTAAGGGTAAAACTTTTGTTAGAGAGGGATACATGTACATGGGAATGTTTAAACTTAATATTAATAAAGTTAGTATTTTTGTTTATATGATTGACTCATTATCTTTATGGCATAATTAATAGGACATATTAATATTAAAAGAATGCATGATATGGCTAATTTACATTTAATTTCTAACTTTAAAAATGACATGCATAAAACATGTAAAGTATGTTCACAAACTAATATTACAAGAACTCTAATTCCAAAGGTTAAGAGAAAAACTTCATTGTTGCAATTAATACATAATAATATATGTGATATACATAACATAACAACTAGAGGTGCTAAAAGATATTTTGTGACTTTTATTGATAATTATTCAAAATATTATTATATATATCTTTTGCATTATGAAGATAAAGTATTAAATAAATTTAGAATATATAAAACTGAAGTTAAAAATTATTATAATATTAATGATGAAACGGAGTCTATGATGGGTAATAAAACTTGAAAATTAGTTAATTTACCACTAGAATCAAAACCTATTAGTTGTAAATGAATTTTCAAAAAGAAAAAGAGAGTTGATGGAACAATAGAAAGATTCAAAGTAAGGTTAGTACCAAAAGATTTTACTCAAAATAAAAGCCTTGATTATTTTAACACTTATGTACCTGTTGTAAGAATTGCTACTATTATAATATTAATTACTTTGCCTTCTATTTATTATTTTGAGATCCATCAAATAGATGTGAAAATAGATTTCCTTAATGAAAAGTTAAATGAAGAAATCTTTATATAATAACTAGAAGATTTTGTCATACTTTGACAAGAAAGTAAAGTGTGTAAATTAGTTAAGTTATTATACAGACTTAAACAATCTCCAAAACAATGGCATGAAAAATTTGATAAAGTAATTATATCAAATGGTTTTAGAATATATGAATCGAACAAATGTATTTATAGTAGGTTCTATGGTAAAAAAAGTGTAATTATTTGTTTATATATAAATGACATGCTAATTTTTAGAATTGATAGTGATAGTATTAAAATCACTAAATCATTGTTGTCATTTAACTTTGATATAAAAGACATGGGACTTGCTGATGTTATTTTAAGCATTAAAATTACTAGAAAAGATAATAATTTAAAAATAACTCAATTTCATTACATAGAGAAAATATTAAAGAAGTTTAATTATTTTAATTGCAAGTCTATCACAACACCTTTTGATCCAAACATAAAGTTATATCCTAACATTGGAAAAGCAGTATCTCAATTAGAATATCCTAGTGTTATTAGTTGTCTTATATATGTTATGACGTGTACAATACCATATATAACTTTTGGTGTTAAAAAACTTAGTACATATACAAGTAATCCAAGTGATATACATTGGCAAGTAGTGTATAGAATTTTAAAATATTTGAAACATATAATGAATTATGGTATATATTATTTAGAATGTTCTTTAGTATTGGAATGACTCTCAGATGCTAGCTGGATAACACATTAAGATGATCATACTTCCACAAGTAGGTGGATTTTACTCTTGGTGAAGGTGCTGTTTCTTGGGATTCTAAGAAACAAACACGTATAATAGATTCTACCATGGCTATAGAATTCATAGCATTAGCTTCATGTAGTAAGGAAGTTGAATGATTAAAGAATTTATTAATTAAGATATCTATATAACTTAAACCAATGCCTCTTGTGTCTATATGTTGTGATAGTAAGGTAATATTATAAAGAGCATATTGTAAAATATATAATAGTAAGTTTAGACATATTGATTTAAAAAATATATATGAGAGACAAATAATTGTTGAAAGAGTAATCATAATTGACTTTGTAAGATCTAGTCAAATTTTGGTTAACTCTTTAACTAAAAGTCTTGCAAGGGATGTTATCTTAAAAACTTCAAAAGGGATGAAATTAAGGCTAGCATTAAATATCACCACTAATGGAAACTCAATCTAATACTTGAAACATCAAGATTTTAGGTTCAATGAGTAAAGAGTTCGATACTTGTAATGATTCAGGAAGAGATAAACTATTTAGTTTTTAATGAACTTATAACATGAAAATGTTAAAATGTTTAGTTACAGGACATTTTTAGGTCTATTTATGTGAGTGTCGAAGGTGATGCCGCCTTCTATGTAACTTGGCTGGTTATTAAAGCACTCATGAAAACAAGATAAAAGATACAAGGCCAATCTATATGTTGGCTAAAAGAAAATTCAAGAATAAGAAAGTTTATATGTGAGATATGTCCGATTAATCGTGCAAGATAGTTGGTTCAAAACTTGCCTGCTATATTATTTAATTAACTTTGATATAATTTTACTAAGTAAAGATTTGAGTCTAAAAGACTTCTTTATTTATGCATAAGGTTTTCAAGTATGTGCAAGAGAATTTTTTTAAATATGACACATCTATTTAAAAATAACGGGGGATTGTTGGAGATGATTTTTAAAATAATGCATGTATGAGTATAAAAGTGATATTATTCATGCATAAATGGCCATATAATTCCAAGTTAAATATCCATGAATGTATGAGTATATATACACAAATATTTACAAATCAATTTAAGCATTGATGGCCAATTTTTTGTCTTCATGCATGCACAAAACCATACATAAGGCAATAACATGGGCACTACAGCCCAACACACTATTTGGTGCTGCGACGCTAGGTTATAGAGTCTGACTCTCTATTTTTTGTATTATATGTAATGCTGTGGCGCTAGGCTATGGCTTGGGCTGAATAGACATGATCCTTCAATATATTATTTTATGTTTTGATTTAAGTTATACCTTATTTTAAATTTAAATATGATCTAATGGTCATAAATGAAGGATAACATGAATAGATGTGTCTTTATAAAGGGTTGTATGTGCATCTATAAAAATAAGGCATGAATAACTTTGAGATATAAGAAAGAACAATCAAAATTTCTCCAACATTCTTCCACTATTCTTCTAAAGTTTCTTATATTAAAATTTATATTTTATTGCATTAAAACTCCAATGATTTGTTTATCTGCAGAAATAAAACATGAATTCATGATAGACTTGCAATATTCAAAGATATTAATATGGTAGAGGAAAGGAAACAGTTTAAGCATTTTGATCATTCTAAAGGCAATCAAAAAAGAAATTTTGACTTTAAGGAAAATCAACACAAGAAGAAAAGAAAGGGCACGTGCCATTATTGTAAGAAGTCTGGTCATTATAAAAGAGAATGTCGATTTCTAAAAAGATAAAAAGAAAGTTCAATATTTAATTTTGTAGCCATGATATTTGAGATAAATATTCTCGAAGACAATGTAGCATGATGGATAAATTTTGATGCAACTAGATATGTGTGCAAACATTAAAGTCTTTTCATATCATATGAAAATATAAAGGATGGAAATGTATTGTGCATGAAAAATTCTTCCACAACAAAAATCAAATGAAAAGGCAATGTGCAACTAGAATTCACTTCTAAAAAGATGCGAACTCTTACTAATGTGTATCATGTACCAAAAGTTTAAAAAAAATCTTATGTCTACTAGTCTGTTAAACAAGTTTGGTTTTAAACTTGTATTTGACTTAAATAAATTTATATTATCTAAAGGTAGAACGTTTGTTGGAAAGAGATACATGTACGAAAGAATGTTTAAACTTAATATTAATAAGATTAATATTTCTATTTATATAATTGACTCATTGTCTTTATAGCATAATCGTCTAGGACATGTTAATATTAAAAGAATGCATCATATAGCTAATTTACATTTAATTCCTAATTTTAAGAATGACATGCATAAAAATTTAAAGTATGTGCATAAACTAAAATTACAAGAATTCTATTTCTAAAGGTTAAGAAAGAAATTTCATTATTGCAATTGATACATAGTGATATATGTGATATGTGTAACACACCTACTAGAAGTAGTAAAAGATATTTTGACTTTTATTGACAATTATTCAAAATATTATTTTGTATGTCTTTTGCATTCCAAAAATAAAGTATTAATAAATTTAGAATAAATAAAATTGAAGTTGAAAATTATTGTAATATTAATGATGAAATAGAGTCTATAATAGGTAATAAAACTTAAAAATTAGTTGATTGACTATCGGGATCAAAAACTATTGGTTGTAAATAGATTTTCAGAAAGAAAACGAGAGTTGATGGAACAATTAAAAAAATTCAAAGTAAGGTTACTAGTAAAAGGATTTACTCAAAATAAAGGTTTTGATTATTTTTACACTTATGCACCTGTTGCAAGAATTGCTACTATTAAAATGTTAATTACTTTAGCTTTTTATTTATCATTTTGAGATCTATCAAATGGATGTGAACAAAATTCGATGCAGATTTCATGTTGTTCTTAATATGCCCATATGTTGTAGCATTTGCTTGGTCTTGGGGACCATTAGATTGGTTAGTACCGAGTGAAGTGTGTCCTTTTGGGATTCGATCAGCATAACAAGCCATAAGTATGTCAGTGAATGTGTTATTCACATTTATAATCGCTCAAATTTTTCTCACAATGCTTTGCCATATCAAAGTCGGTTTGTTCTTTTTCTTTGTTAGATTTGTGGTGATAATGACAATCTTCATTGCTCTTTTTGTGCCTGAGATAAAGAATATTTCGATTGAAGAGATGAATAGCATGTAAAAGACACATTGATTCAAGAAAAATTATATCCAAAATGAAGTTGTTATCAGATCTGAAACTTATAATTATCGAAATTCCAATAAGATTAGTGCTTAAATTATTGAAACTAAAGCATAGCTAGCTTCTAGCTTAGTGTGTGCCACTCAGTTTCTTATATAACTCAAAAAATTTTCTCTCTTGAAAATTTGAATATACATATGATTTACTATTAATAGAAAAATATGATTGACGAATTAATAAATTTATTTTGTAGTTTTATTGTTTGCAAACTTTTGAATGTATTATGGTATTAACCTAATAATAAATCATTTATAAAATCAATCCCATTTGATTCATGTTAAAAAAAAAAAGAAAGGAACTCTATGTTTAAACTAAATTAACATAAGAAAAAAAGAAGTTATAATGTTAATCCATTCCAAATTAAAGGAGATGACAAAAATAAATTAATATGTAATTTTAATAACATGAGAGCATAAAAACATATTTATATAAATTAATTTAATAATATTATATTATTATTATTTTTTATATTTTTATGTAAGTAAAATTCACAAAAATAAAACAAAAATAAATCATATTAATTAAGTGATAATAATATAATTTTATACATCAGTTCACACGAACATGATCTTTTAGTCCGAATGATGTATTAAAAATGTAATTGTAAATAATTTATATCATATGAACAATCAAAATTCAATAAATAGAATTTATAGATAAAATAATTATAAATAAAGACAGCTTATAAAACAAAATCCTTGTTGTAAACAGAGGCTCCTCAACTACAACACATTCTCTTAAATATTTTATGTTTCAAATACATATAATTATAAAATCGCAGTACATTATTTCGTTATTGTCTCTCTTTCCTTCGGATTGTCAATGGCTGTGTCAAAAATAAAAGGAAACCATGGAAACTTTTACAAGTCAATGAAACGCATCATCAACCCATCTGATTTTTTCAGCAAAGACATCTGTTTTAGCTCGAAATCTGAAAGACCCATTTGCACCAGGTCACAAAACAACTCAGATCCCATTGAAATCACCAATCAATTCATTACCATCTTCACCAAACGACCATTTTCTTCGAATAACCCACAATTGATCAATCTCGCATCGAAGCTCACCAATAAAGTTGTTGAATCTGTGATAAATAATTTCAGGAGCTGGAAAGTAGCTCACTTGTTCTTTATTTGGTCCTCGAATCAACATGGGTATAAGCATAATATATATACTTACAATGCCATGGCATCTATCCTATCACGTGCTCGACAAATTGCCCCACTCAGAGTTTTGGCTCAAGATGTCCTTGATTCCCGTTGTTTTATGTCTCCTGGGGCTTTGGGTTTCTTGATTAGGTGTTTGGGTAGTTTAGGATTGTATGAAGAAGCTAATTTGTTGTTTGATCAAGTTAAAATGGAGGGTCTCTGCGTACCAAATAGTTATGCTTATAATTGTTTGTTAGAGGCTATTTGTAAGTCTAATTCAGCTGACTTAGTAGAGATGAGACTCAAAGAAATGCGAGATTACGGGTGGGATTATGACAAGTATACGTTAACACCCGTGTTGCAGTTTTATTGTAACTCTGGCAATTTTGATAAAGCTTTGGGTATTTTCAATGAGATTTGTGATCGTGGCTGGGTTGATGAGCATGTTTGTTATATCTTGTTGGTGTCTTTTAGTAAGTGGGGTGAGGTGGATAAGGCATGCGAGTTGATTGAAAGAATGGAAGATTGCAACATCAGATTGAATGAAAAGACGTTCTGCGTTTTGATTCATGGGTTTGTGAAGCAGACTAGAGTAGATAAGGCCTTCCAATTGTTTGATAAAATGAAGAAATCAGGTTTTGCTCCTGATGTTTCGATTTACGATGCGATGATTGGAGGGCTTTGTAAGAATAAACAACTTGAAATGGCATTTAGATTGTACTATGAAATGAAGGCATCTGGAAAGAAACCTGATCTTGGGATACTTTCAAAGGTTATATCTTCTTGTTCTGATGAAAGGGAAATGACCCAGTTACTCAAAGAAAGCTTGGAGGATTTGGATGCTAAGACTATGACTCTGCTTTGCAATACTATTATGAGGCTTCTTGTTAACAATGGTTCAATAGAAAAAGCTTATAATCTGCTTCAGGCCATGATCAGGGGTGAAACTATTGCCGATGTTGGAGTAGAAATGCTAATGAGTTTTAAGGGAAAAGTTTCACCAAATACCACTTCTTTTATAATTGTTATCAACAATTTACTGAAGGATGGAAAGCTGGATTTGGCCCTAAGCCTCTTCCAAGATATGATTCAGATTGGTTGTGAGAGAAATGTTTTACTTTATGATAATTTAATTGACAGTCTATGCAAGTCAAATAGGCTGGAAGAAAGTTACGAACTTTTGAGAGAAATGGAGGAGTCAGGTTTTGAACCAACCAATTTTATCCTCAACTCAATATATGGTTGTCTATCTAGAAGACATGATATTGGTGGAGCCCTTAGTCTTGTAAGGAAGATGCGTGTTCATGGACGAGAACCATGGATAAAAAATACTACCTTGCTTATCAAAGAACTATGCAAACATGGGAAAGCTGTGGAAGCTTGCAGATTTCTCGAGGACATGGTTCAAGAAGGTTACCTTCCTGATATAGTTTGTTATTCGGCTGCTATGGGTGGTTTGATTGATATTCAAAAAGTTGATCTAGCTTTGGAGCTATTCCGAGATATATGTGCTCATGGATGTTGTCCTGATGTAGTAGCTTACAACATAATAATTAACGGGCTCTGCAAGTCCCAGAGAGTTGTAGAAGCCCAGGAGCTTTTCAATGAGATGATCATGAAGGGGCTTGTTCCCTCAGTTACTACTTACAACTCGATGATCAATGGATGGTGCAAAAGTGGTGATGTAGATCAGGCCACACTTTGCCTTTCCCAGATGTACGAGAAAGAAAGGGAACCAAATGTGATTACTTATACAACTTTAATAGATGGGTTATCTAGTGCTGGAAAGCCTGATGATGCTCTCATGCTTTGGAATGAAATGGAGGAAAAAGGGTGTGTACCCAACAGGATTACTTTCATGGCTCTCATTCGTGGTCTTTGCAATTGTAGTAGACCAAAAGCAGCTCTAGTTCATTTCCGTTTGATGAAAGAGAAGGGTATGAAACCTGACATTTTTGTTTATGTAGCATTAATAAGTGCTTTCCGTTCTGAACTAGATTTACCTTTGGCATTTGAGGTATTGAAAGAGATGATTGATGAAGGAAATTTGCCAGATCCACTTGATAAGAACTATTTAGTTATCAGGGATGCAGTACTGAAATTGTCTGAGGACTCACAAACTTCTTCACTTGTTAAAAACCTTATTATGGAGGGGTGCATTCCAGCCTTTCTTCTATCTGACATGGGATGTCAAAGTGGCAGTATTTCGTCGGAATAAGTCATTAAAAAGATAGTTGATTCGCACTTAAAGCCACTATTTTATTTATCTATTGGTGTGCCTAGGTTGAAGAAACATTTCCCGCTGGGTTTGGTTATTATTTTCCAACTCAAATTGTTGCATATTATGTCCCGCAGCATCATGTTAGATATGTTCCATATGAGATATCTATCCACTTGTATCCAAATTAGATTCTACGAAACTTGCATTGCAAAAAGTACCATATAGTTTAGGAACCTTGATAAGTCAACTGATCAGTTGGTTTAGTGAGTTGAAACAGAGATAAAGTCGATGTAAAAAATTTGCAGTTCTATAGAATTTGGGACATGACACCATACCAGGTGCTGTTAAATTCAGGAGAAATGGAGTGGTGTAATTGTGTAAAATGACTGTATACTGTGAGCTGATTGGTAAGAAAAATACTCGAAAAAGTTGCCTTTGTTATGCTCCTCGAATTCTATTTTGTTGTGTTTGATCAATTGCTTGCTTTATTGAATTTACTTGTAACATTCTTTCATTCTTACTTACTTATATTTTTTTAAGGCATAAATACTCCATTTTTCACTAACCTTCAGGCCAATGTAAAGGCTGATTTGAGTTGAGTTGAGCAGAGCTGATCTCAAAGTGCAAACGTGCTAAATAACTGGACTAGACTTGGAACTAATAGGAATGTAGAATAAAAACTCTTATCAATCAATACACTTCTTTACACAGAGAAACGAATATATATAGTTCGAAAATTTTTTTTTTATGTAATTAAATTTTAGTTAAAGGGGAGGGAAAAAAAAAAGCGTTCAAAAACATAACGATAAAATCAATATTTATATTAATGATAATTTTTTTATTTAGAACAAAGTTCTGCCTTTATTTCAGAATGAATTTTCTTTATCATAAAATACATGTTAAAAAAAAATTTTAAAAATAGATAAAATAAGAGTTGTTTTAATCACGTTATAAAATAAGTTTTATTTATATTGAAGTGTTTTCTTTGTAAAATTAATATATACAAATTCGGGTTACAAATTATTACAAAAATTTAAAATTTGTTATATAATCTATTTATGGTGCTATTAAAAATACAAACCCTTACGTAAACTTATTTGTATACACTAATGTGGCTAATAATGAGTACAAGTTAGTATACACTATGACGTGGTGGGTGACTATTAATTGCATGTGTGCTACCAATTGCCTATTCATAAAGGACCAAAAAAAAAGAAAAAGGGTATAAATAACTATTTTACACATATTTTGAGTTTTGAGATTAAGATGTTAATATTTTTAATATGAAAGTACTGTAAAATAGAATTATTATAAGTTTTTAAATATAATGGGTGAAAAAATACTGATAAATAATAAATTAAAGTATAAATTTTTTAAATATTTAATAGTTGTGTTTTAAAACTTAAATTAAAATATAGGAATTATAAATGAGCTCTTAAGTGATTCATTAGATCTCTAAGGCCTGTGTAACAACAGTTAGTGGGAACTCAAAAATAACTGAATTTGAAGGAGTTAAAAATAATTATGCACGGCTAAGGGGCCATTTGTTATGTTTTCGAAAAGAATGGGTTGGATAGACATTTTATAAAAACAATATCTCTTATAAAAATGTGCAAGGCAGACTACGGCTTTATATTAATATTAATTATGCATGCATGTTGTGGCATTAAACAAC
>CP135585.1:3430170-3572219 GCA_032401905.1 Swietenia macrophylla | reverse complement strand
AAAGAGGGCTAATTGTATTATATTAATAATCGAACCGGTTATACATTATTAAATAAATAGATAAAGCAGAGCATCAATAAACAGTTACAAATATATTGTGTCTCAAAATTATGATGACATGGGGACTTTTTGGTCAATATGGAAAAAAAGGCGTACAAGCTAAAAGGAGTTGGTAGTGAGGTAAGGTAATTATGCTGTCCGTTGGCGGTTTGGATGCTTGCCCATCAAATTAACCTTATTTACACGACTCTACTGAAGTTTATGGTTTGTTCATCCAAATTTCCCAAAACACGAACTCAAACCTCTGAATTCCGTTCGCACTCTCTAAGGATACAAAAACCCTTTTCTCGTTGTCCCCTGAAATCACCATGGCAGCAGATTTCTCCCTAGATCAATATGGGTACAAAACCAGGCCTTCGAGTTTCCTGAACAATATCTTCATGTACACAGTGAACATGGCGGCAAAGACACTGGTTTCAGTTGCACAAAGCTCCAGAGCTAAAGACACAGAGAAGTGGAAGACAACAGATCATTTGAGGTTCATGGTTATGCTTATGACATGGTTAACCTTTTGGGTTCTTAGGGTTTTGATGGATCATTTTCCTATTGCCTCTTTCCCGTGTCACCAACTCGGAGGAGGAATCTCATCTGTCGTCGGATCTTTCGATTCAATATTATCTTCTTCCTCATTCTCCTCACCATATTTATCTTTATCATCTTCTGAATCTTCACTAGATTTGATTCTCTACGAAGGAGATGATGCACCATCGGTTAAAGCCCTTGGTAGATCTCTAACACATGTAAGTACACTTGCCATCGTTTTATTTTCTAATTCTTTTTTCTTTAATAATTTTCATCAATTTGTTAAATCATCACCGTCAGAGAAGTCGATCCAAATTACGTTAACTAAAAATGATTATTCGTCTGGATCAAAGTAGAACCCATACTTTGAAACCACAATGAAAAGAAAATGGGAACATATATAGGAGCATGAGACACGTATCAAACAGCAAGGAAACATTTAGCTGTGCGTGCAGAATGTTGTAAGAACCACAAGTAATGTTTTCTGCTAAGCAATTAAGCCCCATTAATAGAGCACTGCTGCTGAGTGGATCAGATCATCAGTACCGAATTTTATGGGGATGATTATGTTATATATCTATATATATATATATATATATTTTTACTGTTAACTTAAATACGTAGTAATTTGTTTCCTTCATATTTAATTAGGCTTATAACACTGTACACTAGATAACCAATATTTCCTGACTTCAAAAAATAAAAAAATTGGGAGGTTTTTATTTTTGTAAAATGATAAAGGTTGAGGAGTTGTGGTGGGTGGAGCCTTGAATTTGTCCTTTTCCCAAAATCCTAAGGCCTCAAACATGAAACTGTCTTAGAAGAAGTAAGCGGGATGCCTTGCAGGATGTTAAATAGAAGGGCTATTAAGCACGTGGCAAACTTCAATATATGCTTGACACGTCGTCTGCATGCAAATTTCTAATCTTGCCAGTTCTGCCACGTAAAAATTCGAGACTCTGTTGTCATTTGTCCCTCCATCTATATTCTTCTTCTTCTTTAATTTTGTGATAAATAATATTCATGTCAATTTCTCAAAGAGTTTGGTCATTCACGGAACCGATTTTCTTTTAGTTATTTATTTCCAATATCCACTGACATTGTCTTCACTTTACCATAGTTTAATTGACTTCCCAATTAGTTTAGTAATGATATATTAATTAATTGAAATTCAGTTACATTTTATTTTAATCAATTATAATAATTAAGCGTGATTTAATGGCAAAAACAAAAAAATATCTTATATTGCATGCATGCAGATTTTGGCTCTCCTAAACGAGATTCCAGCAACCTCATGCAAATACCAATTTGCAATGGCAATGGCTGACAGAATAATAGAGGGGAATGCCCGTCACGGCCATCTTGAACTCATCGAAGTTAATCGAGCGGCTCTATCTTCTGCATTCGCCCGCACTTCAGGCCTTCTGTACCGTTCCTTGCAGAGCACTCAATCCCAAGACGACACCAATGGCTTGCCAGTGCGTACCATCAAAGCACTGCCTTTTGGCTCTTACGTAGCGCCGTATGTTAAAGGACTGAGCTTGTGCTTTAATACGGTCATGTCTTGGGTTGCCACCGGGTTGCAGAAGAAAAGGGAAGTCCGAAGCATTGGTGAAGAGGAGTATGGAGAAGTCAGGGAGGAGAAATTGGCGCAAGAGCTGTTGTGGATGACAAACAAGCTTAGGATTTATGGAGCCGTGGACGAGGCTTTGTTGCAGTGGAGTTATTGTTCGGGTCTTGCTTCTCTTTCCCTAACAGCTAGTCCCAGGGTTCAGGGCCTCATTCTCAAGATTTCAGGTTTTAATTTCTACTTTTCTCTCTCGATATATAGAAAATGATTTTGGTGAAAAAATATATTATTGTCTTATGCATGCAGCTATATTGTTTGGAGATCTGAATCAAGAGTACTATCAAGTTACAAGGCAGGTGAAATTCAAATTACTCGTACATTGGCTTCCATTGTTCTGCCATGCGAGGAATGGGCTTGCATATCCTATTTTGACGAGCTACGAAAAGTTTGAAATAGAGATAGCAATGAACGAGGTGATCTCCAGCTTACCTGCAACGGATCAAGAAGTTATTCTCACGAATTGGGTACAAGACTTTGCTGTTTCAGCCTCAGATTGGCCAAATCTTCAGCTGTGTTACGATCGATGGTGCCAATCAGCTCGCCAACTCGTTACGTAATTTTTACAAAAGCTTTGTATGCACATGGAAACTGCTATAAATTTACCCGAGTCATATGTAGTTTTTTAAGTGTCTTATAATGGGATAGTATCAGTAGTTTGTAATGCTTGTTTAATAGGCAATAATTTGCAGAATTCATATCGTGCAAGTAGTTGTATGTATCCACGTTAGAATAAGTAATTCTACCTTTTTTTTTTAAATTTTAGAGTTTGCTTGTATTGAAAATTCTGTTTTAATTCACCATTTTTGAGAGTTAAAATTATTAAATTTTAAATATAAATATTAAGACAAATAAAAATCAGTATAAAAAATATTTTTAATTTATTTATTTTTAAATCGAGAATAAGGATACGAGATAGTAATACTCATATTCATATAATTGAAATTTAAAAATTACTCTTAAACCTTTAATCACTGGGGCCGTCGTTACTCACCAATTAACTATTATTTTCACAACATTTTTGTGATTGTAAATGACACTATATTTAATACTGTTTCTACTTTCATGGGTTTAGGATTAAAATAGTTCAAAAATATCACTATTTATGATTATGGCTCTGATTTCAAATGCAATAATGATAGTTGCAGTTAATGAGAACTCCTTGAGTAAGAATGATAATTTTTGCTGTCATTTTGTTCTCCCATTTAAAAAATTAAAACCGCCAAAATTAAACCCACCACAAATATTTGCTGTCTTTCTGATCTCCCCCTCGAAAAATTAGTTACCAAAACTGAATCCGCCGCAAATCCATTCATAATCTATTCGTTGCATCAAATTCTTTTCGTTGCGATATACCAACTCATGACTTGCTCTCATCCAAACCCATCACTCAATTCGTGAAGTAAACATGGTTTACTGTTCCTGTTGTTTAATATAAAGTTTACCTAAATTATGCGTGTCTCGATTGCAGTTTGTCTCACTTCTTTAATGCTTTAGACAATAATCATTCGTGCTGTTAGTTAGTTAATAATTTTATTTTTTAATTAATATTTGTAATACCAAATTTATAATAGTATCTTAAAATTTTTGTTAATAATGCTTTCAAGACGTGGAAAGTGACTCTTATGATTTTTTATTCGGTGTCATTTTCTTACTTAGTTATAAATGTGTGGTGATTGTTTTATTCTCTAATATGGATTGTTTTAACAATTTTATATAGCCAGTGCATAATAATATTTTGTCTTATGATTTTTTAATATTGAAGTTAATTTGAAATATAATTATTGTGTAGAAATAACTAATTTACTAAAAGTCCTTGAAGTTGAAGGATCGGAGAAATTTAAGGAGATTATTTTGGATAAAAAATTAATGAAGTTGATAAAATTAATCAGATGGAACAAAAAATAAATCAACTATGGATTGAGATGTTGTTTGATAGTGCTGAGGAAATGTTCAAATATTATCGAGCTTTCGATAAAAAACAAAGGTTTTTAATGATGCAAAGAAGTTGTAAAAAGGGAAATGATGGTATTCAAAGATATCTTACATTTGCTTGTAGGAGAAGCGGCAAGTTAATAAGTAAATCTGGTAATGTCTTAAGCCTCAACCTATCGTGAAAAATGGTTGCAATGCTAAAATTGGAGGATCTCCAGGTGATAAAGTTGGAAAATGAGTTGTTCAAACTGCAACCCTTGAGCACAACCATGCAGTTAATCCGAGCAAGTCTAAATATTTTTGATGTAACTGTTGCATTAGCTCAAGTGTGAAACAAAGACTTGAAATAAATGGTCAAGCAGGAATTAAAGTCGCAGAAAATTATAATTTTGTTATTGTTGAAGCAGGTGGCTGTGAAAATATCACATTCTTAAAAAAAGATTGTAAAAATCATGTTGACCAAGTAAGGCAATTACGGCTTGGAGAAAGAACTGCAATGGCAATTCAAAAATATTTTTAAAATGCAAGTAGAAAACAATGGGTTCTTCTTTAGTACGGACTTGGATGAAAGCGGTCGATTAAAAAATGTATTTTGGGCAAATCCAAGGAGTAGCGTAGCTTACAAAGATTTTGTGGATGTTGTTACATTTGATGTTACGTATCTTACAAATATGCATGACATGCCATTCGCTCCGCTTGTGGCAATTAATCATCATAGTTATTCTATTTTGTTAGGACGTCGATTGATTTCGAATGAGGACGTTGAGACATTTGCTTCGTTATTTCGAACGGGGTTATTATGCATGTCCGGATCTCCTCCTATTGGAATCATTACAGACCAAGACAAAGCAATGAAAAGGTAGTTGACATTGTTTTCCCTAATACTAGGCATCTATTGTGTTTGTGGCATATACTTAAGAAAGTGTCTGAGAAGTTAGGGGTATATGAACAGTATAAGCCTATTAGATATTTGTTGCATTGTGTTGTTTATGATTCACAAAATCCTGCAGAATTTGAGAAAACCTGGCATGATATGTTAGAGAAATATGATTTGAGTAATAATCATTGGTTGAATGGTTTATATGATGAGAGGTATCATTGGGTTCTATATTTTGTTAAAAATAGTTTTTGTGGAAGAATGTCAACTACCTAATGCATTGAAAGTATGAATGCTTTTTTAGATGGGTCTGTTAACTCTAAAACGACTTTGAAGTAACTTGTGGAGCAATATGGTAATGCATTGAGAAGTAAAGTTGACAAAGAAAGGCAAGCAGATGCCAAGTCTCTCAACCAACATGTTCCTTGTGTAAGTGTTTTTGTATAGAGAAGCAAGTTCAAGAGTTGTACACCATTTCTAAGTTTCAAGAATTTTAGCAGGAGTTAACCGAAAAAATATATTGCAACGTGAAAAGATGTGGGGGATCAGTATATGACGTTAATGAAGATGATGGACAGGGTAAAGTAAAATCTTATCATGTTAGTTTTGAAAAAGATGAGGTTGAAGTTATGTGTAGCTGTTCAAGATTTTAATTTAGAGGGATTCTTTGAAGATATGTAATTTCAGTGTTGTTGTATAATAAGTGCACCAAACTTCCAGAAAAGTACATCTTAAGAAGATGAAGGAAAGATGTGAAAAGATGCCATAATAGGGTAAAAATTAGCTATGATGATGCGTGGAATTCGACAATGAAAATGTAATTTCAGTGTTGACAAATTGTGTGTTGCTTTTTCAAGGTTGCAAATACAGTTGTGAATGATGAGAAAAGATATCAATAAGTTTTGGAGTGGATTATGAAAGTGAAAAAAGATATGGCAAAGAAAGTTTGTTGTAAGAGTAACAAAACAATTATTATTGGCCAAGGAAGTTTTGGCAACAATATACATGATCCAGTAACAACTCGAGGTAAAGGTCGTCTACCTTGTCGAAGGAAGCAATCTACAACTTTTACAAAACTCAGGCAAAAGGCAATAAAGGTTTCATCAAGTGAAAATATAAGAGCAATTTCTTATATTAAAATATTTCAGTTTAATTTTTTAAAATATTTTAAATGTTTATTTTGCTTTATATGAAGCACAATTATTTTTCCAAGTGAATATTGTAACTGGAACACAAGAGAGCGTAGCTACGGAAGATGGTCATCCATTTTCTATAATTTAAATTCTTAATATAATTATAAATATAATTTATAATTAAAAGTTCTTTTAAGTATCTACGTTTTCACTACAATTTTTTTTTTTTTTTCACAACAACAACCAATCCTTCTGCATGCAACCATTTTTCGTTATCCTTCAACTTGGACCAAATTTATAGGATCTCATAATGGGAATTTCCAACAATTATTACTTCAACAAGATAATAAAGGTGTGCAAACACAACGAAATAATATTAATAATTGACTTGTGTTTTTTTTAATTGTTTAAATTATAATTTATTAGTGTAATTATTGCCAGGAATGCATCAACAACAGAACAAGTTTGCGTCAACAAGCTTGGATGAGGCATAAGATTTCAATCCAGAATAATGCGGGATGTTTTATGGTATTATTCTGATCTTGAGTTCCTAAACAAGGAAACGGAAGAAGAGATTGCAGCAAAGAGTAATTAAATTGCAGACTTTTATTATTATTATTATTTTGGTTGAGTTATGATTAGGCCTCGTCAATATGAAATTGTCATATTTAGATACATATTTAAATTAACCATCATTCTCTAGCAGAAGTTGCTTAGGTTACGTTTGGTTTGACAATGCCTTACGGGGACAAGAAATACGATCTCCTGAGGTTGATTCTTCTATAACTTGTGGATGAACTATCAAATTCTGAATGTTTCAAGTAGAAATGCTTGTGATTCTTTATTACTGTTGTTTGTCCAGAATCCAGATTAATTATGCATAAACGGTGGTGAATTGAGAAGATTTTCATTTCTATGGGACAGCGATGTTGTTCCTGAATTCATCCAATGTTGCCTCTTTTTTCTCATTAATTCTCAATTTGGTCCTTTTTATTTCTTTTGTTTTTTTATTTTTCTTTGGTTTTCAATGATAAAACTTGAATCTATATATACTTAGTTCAAAAATGTTGTTTGTATGATAATGATGAGCTCGGCTGAATAGCTGTCAAAATTTGTAGTCGGGATACCCAAAATCATGATTGAACCCAGTAAGAAAAGAATGAAAAGAAGCATAATTGAATCTCTAATTAAAAAAAGAACTAAAGAAGGCATGATTTCATCTTTTACTCACGAAATGAAAGATTTAACCCCTTTGATTGTCATCTTGAAAGCTCTAAGCTTAGTGCCTTTCACTGCTTAGCAATTGGCATGAAAAGCAGTTAATTAATTATACTCTAATAAGAGATAGAACTCTCATACCATAAAGAAAAGTAAAAACATTACCCCAAATTATAAAATCATTCTATTCTTTTTGTAAATTCATTTCAGTATTACACACAAGAAGAGTTTTCATTCCACAACTTGCAATAGAATGATAATGCCTCAATGCACAGAATCATCATATTCATGTCCAGCAAAAGCCAATGGCTGTGATTTAGCAACCTTATTGTTAAACACCTTAGCAATTTTCTCAGTAGGAACCAATGGCAATAAAAGAAAATCTTGTATGCTATTTCTGAGGTATTAAGCATTGTTTGGTTGTATTTTTAGAAATAATAAACAATATATCCTGCCAAACCTATTTTCTTATAAAGTTATTGTTATTGTTTTTAAAAAACATGTTCATTAGATTCTACACAACCTACCTTATAGTCAAAAAATATCACTTTGCTATCTAGTCGTGGATTCTGTCGTACTGTCCTCTTCATACAGCATACTAAGACCGGCATACTGAAAATAATATGGAATAACACATATTTAGAAATCAAACAACTAGATCGGTGTTGTGTCTCTTTTCAACATATTGTCAAACACCCATTTTCCTATTAGGCCTCAACCGATTCGCAGCATAATACCAAATAAAACTAATGCAAACAACAATATATCTTTCATACGCAAATTTAATTTCACAGCTGTGAATTTTTTGAAAATTTATTTGGAGCCTTCCTTCACTCAACAAACTTTGAGTAATGAAAGAGAAAACAAACATTTCAGAGTGAGAAAGAGAAGCAGAAGGATTGTAGAAGAAAATTGCTTGGAGAGGAAACGAGCTTGAGAAAATTCTGCGACGATGGATTTCAGTTTGTGTTTGTGGGTTTTGGATTTGATTGAAGCGAAATTGAACATGATATGAAAAATCTAAAGTTGGAACTCGTAGATTTTGGATGGATTTGTTATGAGCTGTGGCTTTTAATTTTTTAATTGGGAGAATAAAACGACAACAAAAACTGTCGTTCTGTGCTGGAGGAGTTCATTATCATTATTGTGTCAAATGTAAGCTTTTCAAACAAAATACCCCCTGGTTCTTGTTCCCTCTAAAACACACACAACACAGTTCTTTTGCGGAAACCACTCAGTGTTTTCGGTTTTACACCACTAAGAAAGGAAGAAAAATCGAGGATTTGAAGGGCGGTGCTGAGGTTACTGCGTCGGAACTCGAAGACGGCCATGAAGGTAATAAAAACTGATGATTTCATAATCGGTACGACCAGCATTTCGAATTTGAAAAATCAAATTTTAGTTGCTAGTTTCTTCATTTAGTGTTAGGCAATGAATGACCTAAGTTTAGAAACTAGTTTAGGGTATTTTTTATGACAAATTTTTTTGGTTTTGGCTGTGATTACTTGCATGAGGAGATTGAAAAAATTGAATTGGTGGTTTGAGCACGAAGTTGAGTATCGGCTGCGTCGACAGTGAATTTTGTTGAGAGAACGATGATTGCTGTCAAGGGAACTCATTGTAAAATATTGACTTGCTTGACGAAAATTATTGAGAGAGTCCATATTTTGCCTTGAGCTTCCTCTATCTGAACACTAACTCTCGCAACAAATTCCCTTCGAAGGGGTTTTAGTGTTTATAAAGAGTTCCTCGACGAAAATTTATCAAAGGAGCTATATGATTAAGACCCAAGGAGTAAAGGGAAGAGTTTTGTACAGCACCTTTGTGATAATTTCCGTAGGGATATTACTGATATGAATTTACAGATTGAGTTGCGTTGTACCAAATTAAAATGGAAGAATTAGATGAGTGTAGTCTTGCTTTGGGCTGAGCCGTGGTTCGTGACTCAAGCCCTAAAGTAGAATATAGTCTGCAAGTGTATGATAATATGGTCGACAATGGCATGTTGTTAATTATTTTTACAAATGAAAAAGCTTCTATTTTTTAATAATTTGCTTTCTTGATTTTAAGTGCACTTTGTCTTTGCATTGGTATCCCAACAGTCCATTTTCTTTCTAAAAACTGAAACCAATAAGTTATCTAATATTTTTTAAGCAACTGACTTCTTTATTTTGAGAGAAAAAGAAAGAAACAGGGGTAAAATTGTTTGAATTTTGCATCTTTAATCATAAATACAATAAATTTTTTATTTGGGCTCAACATATAATTAAGCCTAAAAATTAGATCATTTTAAATAAAAAACTCACATTTTGCAATACATCCATACAACTTTTTCTTTTATAGTCAATGGAATTTTATATGTAATCACTTAATTAACAACTTAATTACATCCTTGTTAGATACCTTATGATCAATTAGATTAACACATAATTGTTATTGCAGGTATATAAATTTATTTGTTTATTGTTTTTTTTTTTTTGTGTAATCCAATAAATTTATTTGTTTATTATTATTTTTTGTGTGCAACCCACGCATAAAAATATTTAGAAAGTAATTAACTTTTTAGTAGTTGAACAAGTCAATTTAATAATTTATTTCAGTCAATTTATAAAGATGCTTAGAAAGTGTTTAATTTTTTGTTGGCTTAATAAGTCAACTAGATAAATTGTTTTAGTGATTAGTAAAAATATTTACAAAGTGGTTAACTTTCTATTGATAGAGTAAATCAATTGAATAATTTATTTCGATGACTAATATAGATGTTTAAAAAGTGGTTAATTTTTTATTAATTAAATAAATCAATCGGATAATTTATTTTAACAATTGACAAAAATATTTAGAAAGTGATTAACATAAAATCAATTATCCAAAATCATCCAAAATAACATAAAAATAATGCAGAACTATATCTATAATTATTAAAGTAGTTAAGAAAAATTAAATATTATATATAATAATAATTATGTTTTAACATTACAATTTTATTTTTAATTTTAGTACTGCCATCAAATAGTATTTACTAACTTATTTTTTTATATTTATTTAATAAAAATTATAGATATACTTATTTAATTAATAAACAAAAATTAAATTATATATAATTGCCTTGGGTGTTTACAAACCTTAAATATTGTATATAATAACTGAAAATTCAATTCTTTGTTTCCATCTCTCTTAGTTACTATAGACTTAAAACTTTATATAATAACTTAACTATTAAAATTTTTACCTAAAATATAAAATAAACGAGTATGTATTGTGATTGATATTAAATTGAAAATGGTTAATGTTAAATGTGATATGGGTAATATAAAATATCAAATAAATGCAAAATATAATTTACATATAGTATATAAATCTTGAGTTAATAATGCAAAATTTAAGATAGCTATAATAGTAATAGATTATACAATTAATATTGTACTCTATTAAATTTTATAATTAATAACTTATTATTATTATTATTATTATTGTTTTTGATGTTGGTTTTGTTTCTATTATTATTATTGTTATTATTATTTTTATATTAATACATTAGGTTAAATTGTAGAAGGTTGGTAAATGACATAATTCAGTTAGGGAAGTATTCACCTACGCTAAAATTAATATAATAACATATAGCCAATCTTTAATTTAAAAAATTTATTTTATATATAATTAATATTTAATAAATAATATAATTAAATAAATTATATATATATATATATATATATATATCTAATCTTGTTTGACAAACAATTACCTTTATTTTCATATATTTTTAGTTAATCAATTCACACATAGCCATGATACGGGGTATCATAGAGTGAATCATATTTGAATCGGAGTGCATAAAATTTGAAACGTTCAATGAAATGCAGATTTTGACTTCATAGGATTGTCTACAGACTATAGTTACTATTTATAAAACTTAAAACACCAACACAAGTTCTGAAACTTGCAACATAAAACTTGAAATGCCTTTGTACAGCAGTTAAAATACCAATATAATTCTTAAAATTAATAATATAAAATTTAAATCATATTTGCATAACACTTAAAGTATTTACCTTATTTTTAAAACCGTAATGCAAAACTTGAAATGCCAACATAAAAGTCGAAATAAATGTGCATATAGATTTTGACAATTGCTCATTTTGTTGTTTATAAACTATGATACCTATTCACTAAATTTGAAATATTAACATAATTTTAAAAACGTGCAATGTGAAATTTAAAATAATTTTGTATAATATTTAAAATAAATAATACAGAAATTAAAACTCAGTAATACAAAATTTGAAACACTTTTACGTAATACTTAAAATAAATAGTATAAAATTTAAAACGGTAACACAAAAGTTAAAATACTTTTGTTAAGCACTTAGAATACTATTGTAATTCTTAAAATTAACAATAAAAAATTTGAAACGCATTTACAAAGTATTCAAAATAAATAATGCATAATTTAAAATATCAACACAGAAATTAAAACTAAAATACACACAGTTATATCATTGGAAATATTTTAACAATAATATTTATTTATTAAATTAGAAACCAACAATTTAAAACTTGAAATACGTTTACATAATACTTATAACTAACAACGCTAAACGTAAAACCTTAGTACAAAAGTTGAAACACTTGTAAAATAAATTTGAAACAAGTATCACAATAGTGAAAATTATGACTTAAAATTTGAAACAATCCAACTATTATTCAGTAATTTTTTATTAATATCTATATTATTAAATATTTTTTTTAATACTATTTTATTCACTGTGGGGATAATAGGTAACAAAACCGATTGTCCCCAGTTGTTGCTTTTTTATTTTAAATTGTTTGGTTGCCAAGTGGCAGCCAAACAAAGAAAGAGCATTTATTTCACGGATGTTTGTTTCATCTGTTATTAATAATGAATATTATCTATGTCAACGCCACAAATTTTATTTTTTTAATTTTGTTGGAGTGGACATTTTTAAATATAAAAAATCTGTAAATAAAATTTTGAACAATTCCTAAAGAATTTTCAATCCTAACTATTTGTTTTTAATACAATATGCAATATTTAATGGTCTATTGTCTATGTAATAACTTCAAACTATACCCATTTTTTTTATGTTTATATATACAAAATCCAACAAAAATTCTCCAATCGAAAAATTTTTAACCTACTTCAACTAATTTATCTCTAACCTTACTCAAAACTTGAAAAGTAGGAATGAGACAATACATATTAGATATTTATATATAATAAAAATTTTTAAAAATAAAAAATAAAAAATATACTATTTATTTTTTCAAATTCTAATAAGATCTTTACAAATAATACATAATAGATTTTAAAACTAAACTTTCATATAAGATGTTACAATATCAAAATTACTTACGTATTTTTGAAATATTATTCTCAAAAATTATTGTATTGTCTGATTTCCTACTTACACTCTTTCACTCTTTCGCTGCATGATAGAAATAGCGTCCATGTAATTGGTGCTTAACCAACTCCAATCATAATAAATTCATTCTTAATAAATTGCTCAATTAATAAAAATAATAAAATATAAAAATTTTTAATTTAAATTACAAAAAATTAATTTTATTAGTTTCAATTAAGCATTTTAAACAATTTTATTTAAAAAACAACATATACTGTTGAAATTTTATTGCAAAATTTATCAATTAGTAGTTACACGTAAAATATATTTAAATTTGGCTTAACAAATAATCATTAGAATTAATGTGTATACATTTAAAAAATTTATTTGTATAAGAATAAACTTTTAAATGAAATCAACACTCTACTTATCAATTTTTAAAATTAAAATTATCCCAATTATATATAAATACCTACCTTAATGCATAAAAGTATTAATCAAAATTTTTTTCAATTTATCTATTATTTCAAAATTACTTATTTTAAAATAACAGTATAAATACTAAATTAGGTAGAAGCAAAATAAATAAATAAATAAATAAACTGTCAAATATAAATTAATTTTTTAAAATTATATCCGTAAATTAGATTTTTAATGCTAAAAATGCTTTATTATTATATATTTAATTCTAAAATTAATTTTTAAAACTAATAGAAATAAAATCAATGCAATACCCCAATTTGCCTTCCGGTTCCTATTTTGCCTAACTCAAATTTTGATTTTATTTTTCTTATTGCAAAACCAACAGCTGAAAAATAAACTTCTATTTTTTATGGACAAGCGGTATTTATAGCCACGTGTCCTTCTAAATTTTGCTATGCTTCCTTCTTATCCATAAGATGGATACTAAAATCCTAAAATAATTACATGTCTTGTATAATTGCAATTTCGGGAAGCCGCATCGAGTCTGCAATTAACAGTTGCACATTTCCAATAGGATGTTTCCACCTCAACTAATAAAATAATAATTTTAATAATAAAATATTATACTATTATAAGTAATAAATATATTGATCCACAGAAACAACGTCATTACGATTAAGGTTGGTTAGATTTGTGCCAAACCGACTATTTGAACCATTTTCGAAAATTGTTAATTTAGTTTTGTTTTGAAAAAAACAACGGTTCAAATGTTAACTTGAACCTAAACCAAATAAAAAAATTAAATTAATCAATATATTTTAAAATTTATTTTTATTATGTTAATGAATATAATAACTCATTCATGTTTATTTAATATAAATTTTAAAAAATTAATAAAAGAATTAAAAAAATTATTTTAATTCAAACAAGAATATAAATTTTTAATCAATTTAAAATTTGGATCAATACTGATCCAAAATCAATAATTTCCAACTCTAATTATGTAGTCAATAATTTGTCGTTGCATAGGTTGGTGATGATAAGAAATGTAACATATGCTAGATGATTTATTATTATTGACATTAGATTTTTGCTCGATGCCAACTTGGAAATCTCTTTTTGGACTTTTCAAGTTTCCATTGTAAAACAAACATAAATCATTGATGCCGACTTCCCCAGCAAAGGCTTTTCAATGCTTAAATTAGAATAGAGGATAGATAGTTAAAAATTAAAGTGACAAAATAACAGCCCTCAAGATAACTTTTTATGCCCTTTTCAGAAGCGTTTTCTTTCTTTTATAGACTCTTTTTTAGTTGTTTTTTTTACTAATCAGTAGTTGTTTAACTATTTTCCATTACTTAGTAATTCCAACAGTGGGCAGTTTCCTTATAGTGGATTATTATTTTTCAAATATTCTAACCATTAATATCCTCGAGTTCTTGGTTGAATTAAATTAAAGATTTCTGTTAAAATATTGAACCTCCGAAGTTATCATGGTTATCAAGACATTAGAAAATAGGCTTGGTATTGTCAGCGCCTTAGGAAACAGGAGTTTCCTAGCTCTTAGTGTTGAAGAATTTCAATATTTGAAACTCTTTAGTCTTTTAGTTTTCAACTTCTTTAGTCTTCCAACTTCAATATTTAAATGCAACCGGTTCAATTACTTGGTTAACCTACTAATTATCTGATTAGTTTCATTAGCCAAGACATTTATCAATTTGCAGCCATTAAAACATCATGTCTATTTGAAAAGATTTGAATTTGAAAAAAATTCAAGTTATTCAATCCCATTAAATTTTACTGCCTTAAAATGTCTTTTTATACTCTACAAGATAACTGTAGCTATTATTATCTGTAAAAGTTGATAGCCTATTTAACACACTGTTTGAAGTAATCTGTCATTGTATAGCACACCTTTCAGTGTTCATTTCTTTTTTCACGAGCTTTTTAGAGTTTCTTCTAAACTTTTCTAGAAAACATTTCCAAAATCCAAAGTCATTTATGAAGTTTAATCTTCAAATTGAAGATTATTTTCTGTTTGATAGAGTTGTTTTTTACTTTTTACCAATAGAGTTTACTCTAGGAAAGGTTAATGCCCTAAACTTATTTGAATCATCTTTGCTTTATTTACTTTTTTTGAATGTTAGGGCATGCTAATATAAACTACATTTGGGTGTTCTTGAATTCTTCTTTATATTTTCTAACTTATATTTCCTTTTACGACTTATCTTCTTGGTTTTAATCTATCTAGGAAAAATAATAACTTCTACAAATTTTGATTTGTAAGATATTTCTAGAAAGTTGTTAGGGTAAGCTATGGATGAGAATGATTTGCTCGAGATTTCTAATAATTCACTTAAGATATCTACTAATTAAAATACCTAAAATAGTCTAGACTTGGACTCTTAAGCTAATTTTATTATGACTTATAATGATATTTGTTTTAAGAAAATAATAGTTCTAACTTTGTAAAAAAGATTATTAAAGTTAGTTTTGATAGGACTTTCGATCAATCTGGCTATGCTAAATTAACTAAGCCAACGGGTGATTCTTTGAGTTTTAATTCATCTTATAAAATTTCTCATAGGTCTAAATGTTAGTATATGCCATAAATTCAATAGTATTTTAAATATTTGATATATTTATATCATGATATTTTTTTATTTATATATATTATTTGATTATTTTATTGTTACAAATCTGTGTATTTAATAAATATAACAATACTATTAGAATAGTAAGTTGAATTAGTTAGATATTATTTTTAAATATTCTTAATTAAGTATTATTGTAAATAAAATAATAATAATATATAGAGATTCGTATGTGTAGTCATTGATAACAATATATATATATATATATATATATATATTATGATATGAGATATAAAATACATACATATAAATTAGTAAACTAAT
Source organism: Swietenia macrophylla (assembly GCA_032401905.1). NCBI lineage: Eukaryota > Viridiplantae > Streptophyta > Magnoliopsida > Sapindales > Meliaceae > Swietenia > Swietenia macrophylla. The sequence continues at coordinate 3,556,146 of CP135585.1, read as the reverse complement.
GTACTAGATTGATTTATTATGAGAACGCCAAATATATTATTATGAATGTCATAAGTAATTCTCATAGTAACAATAATATATGTGATCATTGAACTTGAGATTACTATAGTTTCTACCATAAAAAATGATATATTTTAATATATTTAAATATTATCTGTAATAAAATAGAATATAAAAAATATTTAAATATGTTATAACTTGTGTAGAGAAATGTGTGTGATGAAAAGAGAATTTATCCCTTTTATATAATGAGAATAGTATCTTAAATTTTTTGATTGAGTGAGACTTTAAAAAATATACAGTTATACTCAAATAAGTCAATATATGATATTGACTTCATTTGATAGAATAAATTTATTTAAAATATAAAATTAAACGATATGAGAATAATACATTCCGTATCTTGTGTTTAATTAAAATATTTAAAAAAAATATTTAAATTATATAGTAACATTAGTTGTGGATAAGTGATATTAAACTATTGATATTATGATTACTTGGGTAGTTATAATATATTGCTAAACACCGCTCATTTCTTGCAATACTAAAATTAAATTTTACTGATATTGTCAACGTTATGAGAACTTATTAGGTCATACATTAAAATTAAGAATAATATATATATATATATATATGTACGGAAAATTTTAAATAGATTTATAATTTAATAAACTATTTGAGTATTAAATTTGACTAAATCTATTATATATAAAAATTAGATAAATTTTTATGAGTATTTATTTTTCTAAATAAATTAAATTTTATAGAAAAAAACCTAATCAAATAGGTTAAATTTAAATTGAAAATCTAAAATAGCAATATAACTATGTAATATTTACGTTTTAGAGGTGTGTTTGAAGGTTTTTTTTTTTTTTTTTGTATCCTTACTTTTAAGAGAAATAAAATGCATAACATATCACACACTCTATTCATAGAGGTTAACACTCTAAATTAGATTTTCGATCGTGTGGATACTATAAAAACATAAAAGCAATTGATTTGTGTTCGTGATTTGAAAAAAAAAATTGACTAGAAATATATATATATTTACTGCGTTGTATTATATACATATAATAACACTAAAACTTATCATATAAATTTTAGAAAATAAATCATTTATTTTGTGTATTTTTAAGTATATATATGTGCTGGTTTGCTTATAGTCTAAAAATTTGACTTATATGTCTAATAACAATTCCTTTATATTAGACAAAATCCTTTCGTCAACAATTAAAAAGGATCTCAAAAATATTAAGAGGTAATTTTCTATTCCCAAGAATGTTAGATTAAGGTTAACTAGAATAGGAAAGTAGGCAAGTACGCTAAAGAAAGGAGAAGTTACTTTGTTATAAATTTTATTTGATCTCGAGTTTAGGCTCCTTTTACAACCTTTCTTTATCAAAGCCCTTGATCATCTAAGACTCACTTCTTATCAGTTAAATCTTAATGCCTAGCGCATACTTATTGGTATGTATGCATTGTAAAAAAAATTTGACCAAAATGAATCAACTTTACAGGAGTTAGTTACCTCTATCAATTGAGAAATAACCCAAAAATCACTCAGGCTAGTGTTATTTTATTACTTGGGAAAAAGATATGAAATCAATAGGTGACAACCCTTCTTTCAACATATCATGGAAAAATTGGTGGTTATTTTATTGGTGGGCAATGGGGCCAAAATTCCTATATGAGGCATGTTGATATCTCGGTTCATATTAATTTTGATATTCTAGGTTAATTCACTTTTCAATAAATAAAGATTCCTTAAAATTTTCTCTAACATGATTTTTCTTGTAGTTTTTTATATCGTAGCAAATTGATTTTCCTTCGACTCGGTGACGAGACATCCAAAGCCTTATCTGCATATTGTCTATTATGTGAGCTATTTTTAACCTAAAACTTGTTGAACTTGGGTTTAATTTTGGTTGCTCAGCCCTCATACAAGAGAAAAGTCAGTCAATGTAAAAGTTTATTAGAACTTTATTTATCATGTTATGATTTCTTCTTACTTCTTTTTGTCTTTAGAAAGGATGGCTTTAAAAGTTATTAAGAATAAGAGTAAGAAGAAGGGTTTGGCTACTAAGATTGACTAATGCTCAAGTTGGGCAAAGATTTAAAGCCTTCTAGTGAAACCAGTCAAAGTTATGCCTTAAAAATAGAAAAAGGGAAAAAAAGAATGGCTGAAAGAAAGTCAAAGAGCAATAGTCATCTTCAGAAATCTAGGTTAAGTTTGAAGAAGCAAAGAGAGTTATTCTATTTATTTCCAAAAAGAGTGTTGAGAGCAAGCTTTATAGAATATATATGAAAGAAGTTAAAAGAGCTCATTATGAACATATACTTTCGCTTATTTGTATGATTAAGACCTTAGCCCTAAAGTAATGGTATCAAAAAATAAGCCAACTTTAGCCTTTTCAGTCCTAGAACTTCGCTGTTATAGACTTTACATCAAAGGTGTATATCTTTCAGTATTTTATGAGTTAAGAGTATTTGTTATAACTTATAACTCTTTTATTTTACATAGCGTTGATATTCTCACCCAACATTAAGACTAAACACTTAAAGCAATGCTAAGACAGCCAAGGTTTTGACACTTCTCTCGAAAATTTAGACCTTGAATTCTTAGCTTGAGAAAATTAACAAGGAAAAAGTGCACTTATGGAAGACTCAAGCTATTCTAGAACGAGAGTTATCAAATCTAAGAGACTTGATTAATCATTTGAACTGTGAGAAAGCCAAGTTAGAAAAAAACTTAGTGCACAGGTTTTTAGTGCACGGGTTTTATAAAATTATGGATCTATTCAAATATTGATATGTTGCTATTGATTTAAACTGGATTGATGAGTTTTTAACCTAGTTCACTTAACCCATAGAAGGCGAGAATGAAGAAAGAATTGAGGAAAATAGAAGGAACAAGGAATCGAATACTCAAGAGGTGGTTTCTCCTCTAAAAGAAGTTACCCCAATAATGACAATAGTTGAATCCTAACAAGATGTCATTAGTAATTCCTCAATAGCTTTGTAGTAGATTAAAGACTACAATATAAAAAACTTTAATAAGCATTTTTTTTCTTTATTTCAAACTATCTCTTGTCTTATACATATCTTGAATAATAAATTCTTATTCTAAGAAGTTAACTTTATACTTGTTCTCTAATTGAGTCAAAAATAACATGGTTAATAATATTTTTTAAAGATTTAACTAATCGAGATGGTGTATAAATCTTTAAAATTAACATCCAATAAATAGGCATATGAATATCCAAGCTTGAAGGCTTCTATATATAGGCATAATAGATAATTAAGCTTAAAGATTTTCGAGGAATCTTGGACTTGTAAGCATAATAATTAGGCTTGAAGGTTTTTGAGAAATCTTGGATCTATAGGCATAATAAATAATTGATCTTTAAAGTTTTCATGGGATCTCAGACTTGTAAGCGCAATAGATAATTAAGCCTTAAGGTCTTCGAGGGATCTTAGACATATAGGCGCAATAAATAATTGAGCTTGAAGGTTTTCAAAAGAATCTTGGACCTGTGGGCTTAATAAATAATTAATAAATTCAACAATCTTCATTTTAAAAAGAAATATGAAGTACATGATTAAAAAAATGAAATGAAAAATCAAATTTAAAGGAAAAATTTTTTAAGCATATTTGTAATCTATAGCTTCTTGATAATCTGCCCATCTGTGTGTGCTCACTAATATATCTTGGGCCTTATCATCTTTAAAACCTTATATGGTCCTTTCTAATTGAGACTAAACCTGTAGTCTTCTTGGTTCTGAGTATTTTGGCTGACTTTTTAAAGAATGTGATCTTTTTCTATGACGTGTCGTACTTTTAGTAACTTGTAACTTTTTGCTAATAAGTTGTCACTCGAGCTCTTGCTTGATCTTTTTATTATTCTAACAAATCAAGATACATTTGCATCAATTCTTAATTTTTTTTTACTAGTATAGTACAATGTTTTGTATATTAATGCTGCAATTTTCATTGGTATCACTACATCATAATCGAATGCCAAAGAAAATGGTGTTTGATATTTTTATGTTTGAGTTGTCATCCTGTAAGCTTACATAATATTTAGTAATTCTTCAGCTCATATTCCCTTCCTTTCTCTTAATTTTTTTCTTTAAATGTTTTTTATAACTTTATTTGCTGCTTTCACTTGCGTATTAAACTTTGGATGTGTAGGGGACGCAACCTTTAAACATATATTCAAATTCTTACAAAGTTCTCCAAGTTTAATAATGATTGCTTGGTGGACTCCATATCGATTTTCAAGTTTCTCCAAACAAAATTAATGGTCTTTTTCTTTGTGATCTTTGTTAAAGCTTCTACTTTTATACATTTAGTGAAGTAATAATTGAAATAATTATATATAGGGCTTGTCCTTAGGCTAATAGTAATAGACTAATGAAATCAAGTCCCCATTATGTGAATGGTCAAGAACTAGCCAGATTTGTTAACTTCTTCGAGGGATGTCTTATGATATTGTCATATATTTGATAGTTTTTACATAACTTCACTAGTTTTTTGACATCTTGCTAAATTGTTGGCTAATAATACCCTTGCTTTAAAACTCAATATGCTAAAAATTGTGCTCCCATATGACTTTCACAAATTCCAAGATATATCTCTTTTAAAACATAATCGCACCTTTTAATGTTTAAGCATCTCATGTATGGCATTGTGAATCCTCTCTTATAAAAAACTTCATCAATTATGTAATATCGTGATGTTCAATATTTTAACCTTTTCACCTCATTTTTATTTTTTAGTAGCTTTTCATCTCTTAGATATTTTATTATGGGATCTATCTATGGCTTTACCATTTTTACTTCATTTATCTCCTGTATGTCTTCTTGCTCTAAATTAGATTTTTTTTCTATATTCTACCTAGATAGTTCTCAGTATTCGTCCTTCGATTGTTGATGCTAACCTCACCAAGGAATCAACCTTGATGTTAACAGTTCTTAGGATTCGTTCGGTTGTTACACCCTTAAATTTCTTCATTTCTTGCTTAGTTTTGTCCACAATAAGTCTTTATTTTCTCTTCTTAGGCTTTAAATTGACCATTTATCTAATGCACCATAATTTGAGAGTCACTCATCACATAAATTGTTTTCATTCTTATTGATTATGTTATCTTTAAACCAGTTAAGAGAGCTTCATACTTAATTTTATTGTTAATTAGTATGAAGCCAAATTTCAAAGTATATGTGATCTTACACCCTTCTAGACTAACCAAAACTATTTTTGCATTATACCATATTCTTCAGACGCCTCGTTAATATATAACTTTTATACTAACTAACTTTTCCCTCAATCATCATTATAGACTCTGACATCAATTTAAAATGAATCAACCTTTTTGCTACAAAATTTGCTAATGTTTGCCCTTTAATAACTTTTCTGGATTGGAAGTTAATGTCTAATTCACTTCACTCTACTGTTCATTTCATTAATCGAACAAATAAGTTGGGCTTGTATAGAATCTATTGTACGGGCTCATTGGTGATTATCACAATAGGATGTGATTGAAAGTATGGCTTAATTGCCTTATTGCCATCACGAACGTTATAGTTAACTTCTTTAGTTAATTGTATCTACTTTTTACTCTCAATAAAGCTTTACTAACATAATAAATGGGCCTCTAAACCTTTTCTTCATCTTCTTTTACGATTATACTATTCATAACATATTATAAAACTACCAAATAAAGGAATAGAACATCCCTCTTCTAAGATTGAGCTAATATAAGCACTTTTGACAAATATGATTTCAATTCTTGAAAACTTCTTTCACACTCCTTGATCCATTTGATATCTCATCCTTCCCTTATTGCTTTAAAAAATTCAAAACACTTATCTGTGGACATAGAAATAAAATGAGAAGGTATTGCAATTTTTTCCACTAATCTCTGCATTTTCTTTAAAATACTCGGGGATTTTATCTCGATAATGGCCTTTATTTTATGAGAATTTATTTTTATTCCTCATTGGTTCATTTTAAATTCGAGAAATTTTTCAGATTTCAAACCAAAAATGCACTTTTTGGGTTTGAGCTTTGCAATCATATCATAAGTTTAAATATCTTTTGTAAGTGTTCTGTATTGTCTTTAGTAAGCTTTGACTTTGCGATCATGTCATAAATGTATACGTCCATTATTTTTTAAGTTAAAGGCCAAAACACCTTATCTACCAATCTTTGATATGTCACCCATGCATTCTTTACACTAAAAGGCATTATTCAAATACAATACAATTCTTGATTAATGATGAAGGTTGTCTTTCCTTAATTGAGTTCGTGCACTCTGATTTGGTTGTATCTTGAGAAAGCATCCATAAAACTGAGTAACTTGTACCCTACTGTGGCATCACTAACTGGTCAATCGTCGATAGTAGAAAACTATTTTTTAGGTATATTTTATTTAAGTCAGTAAAGTCAATACACATTTGCCATTGCCTATTTGCTTTTTTTAATCATTACAACATTGGCAATCCCTTATGAATATGAAACTTCCTTAATGAATTTGACTTTCAATAATTTTTTCACTTTCATATTGATTGCTTCATACAGTTCTTGGTTGAATACCTTTCTTTTTTGCTTTATTGGCTTAAATCTCGAGTTTATGGTTATGCGATGTGAAATTGCTTTAGGGTCTGTTCTTACCATGTCATCGTGTGTCCAAGCAAAAATGTCAGAATACTCCCTTAACAAAATTTTAAGATCAATATCACTTTAAGTTCTTGGCGATGTGAAATTACTTTAGTGTGTGTTCTTGGCATGTTATTGCCTTTTTCTTTTTAACAAGATCAAAATCAAATTTTATAACTTGCTTTGGTACATTTTCTCTTAGTGTCACCAACTCTGTTTCTTTGGCAATTCTTGTTTGGTTTTGCTTTCTTTCTTGTTTTCTTATTCCATTGAATTAGTGGTGGTTATATAGAATTTTTTTAATATTATTATTGCATGACAACTTCTAGCTTTCCTTTTATTCCTAGAAATACTATTGATTCTATTCGAAACTGAGAATTTAAGCTTAAGATAGCATATTGACATTACAACCTTTGAATTTTATATAAAAGGTCTTTCTAATAACACCTTATACAGCAAAGGTAAGTCTACCACTAAAAAATTAACCACTAATACTTTTGTATTTGATATATCTCCTAATGTTGCATTTTTCTACTTCTTCCGTATCTCTCACCTCGTGACCCGTTATTGAAATTTTGCATTCATGATTATCCTTTTTGAGGTTGTAAATTCTTCTTATATGAGTATCTTGTAAATAGAAGTGAACTATTGTGGCTTATATGATCTTTGCCTTGTTTCATAAAGCCATGACTTTCTCTCATCTCTTCTTCTCTTTTTTTTATTGTTTTTTCCTTAATCAATATTGCTTTTTTAACTTTTTAATAAGTTATCTCATGCTTTGTCATATGCTTCATTCTTAACTCATACCAAAAATCTCCCTTTTTAACTCCCTTTTAAAAACACTCCAAAGCAATTGGCAAGCTCTATACCCCTATTTCCAACACTTTAGCGTGGTAGCTTATAACGAAATCCTTCAACCTTTTGTTTCCATTTTGTTTACTCATCCTTAAATATCTAGCATCCTTTGATGGTATACTGCCCCCCTTTTGAATTATAAGGCAAATTCATTACATAGTTGGTCAAATGACTTGATACTCCTTGGTGACAAGTTCTTATACCACACTTGAGCTTGCCATTTCAGTGTTAAAAAATAGTTTCGTCAATCCCTGAATGTGCATTAACTCTATGTATCTATTAATGCGTAATGTTAAGTCTATTTGCCCAAAATAAGATGCAATTCATGGCATTTTAAAACCTTGGGAAAGTTTTAACTCTATAGTTTATGTTGATAACGGAGATTCTGTTTTAAGTTGGCATTATATTTGCCTTTTTTCTTTACGTTCTCTTTTCAATTCTCTTATCTCTTATTTTAATTGCTTTCGTTCTTTGAATAAATCCCTTCATCTCTTTCTCTCTCTCTTTTGTTGGGCATCTTTATTTCCCCTTGTTAATTGGCCACATGTGACTTCTCGAATTATTTTTAGATTCAATATTTTCATCAAAATGAATTGCTTCATTTCTACTTCCTCTCATTCTTAGATATTCGTTCACTTTCCTCAAGTATTTAGCGAGGTAAATTTTTGATCTTTTAATAAGGCTCTTTTCTTTCCTTTCTAACATTTTGTTTCTCTTTTGTGTTGTAGTAAACCTCTTCGATCAAAGATTTCCCATTTCGAGTCTATGTGAACTTGTAGCCATTTTAATCCTTAGTTCTTTTAATTTTATTACTCTAGTATTTCAATTCAATTGATATGCTAATTTTTGTCAAACTTTCATCATCATCTCTTTCATGACTTTCATTTTTGCCTTCCCATTTCCACTGATTGAGGTTCATTTGGCCTTGATTCTTCCATCACATATTCTCTTCCTGTAGGAGAATGGTCATTCAAACTTGCTTCTTCATCTTGATGTAATTCCGCAGCCATCTTATTTAAGATTTTCTCTATCACCTTTCTTCTTAAAACTACCATTTCCTTTTCTAAATGGCTTTTTGTTCAAATTTCTCACATATAGCATTAGCTATTACATCATATTTTTGCTCGATGCCAATTTGTACATCTCTTCCTGGACTCTTTAAGTTTTTATTGTAAAACAACCACAAATTAGAGATGTTAGTTTTCTCAGCAAAAATTCTCTGATACTTAAGTTAGAATAAAGGATAGGTGTTCAAAAATTATAATGATAAAATAACAGTACTTAAAATAATTTTTCTTACCTTTTTTGAAAGAGTTTTCTTTCTTTTATAAACTCCTTATTAGTTGTTTTCCACTACTAGATAGTTGTTTACCTGTTTTTTATTACTTGATAGGTTTAATGGGGGGCAGTTTTTTTGTTGTGGGATGTTAGATTTTAAAGGTTCTAACTATTACAATTTTCAAGTTCTTGATCAAATTGAAGTAAAAATTTTTGTTAAAATATTAAACCCATGAATTTATTAGGGTTATTGGGATGTCAGGAAATAGGCTCGATATTGTCAAGACTTCAAGAAATAATAATAATTATTTTTTATCATAAGACCTTTTTTTAGGTAGTGTTGGTAATTTTTTTCTTTTTAAAAAAAAACTAAAAAATGAAAATGGGTACATCATGAATCACATTGACCTTATGTTATAGAAGATAAAAAATATACTTGGGATTGTAATACAACGTTCTACAATGTATGATATTTCTATTTTTCTTTATTAATATTTTTATCTCAAAAGAATGTTGAATAATCAATTGAATAATATTTTGTGGAATTAAAGTGGCTTTAGTCTGTGGTCAAATAAATGAATGACCAAGAGTTCATAAGAGAATTGATTTGACCACATAACATTCTTGATAATCAATAGGATATACTTCTATTTATCAAAACAATCTTTTGTTTTGTCTAAACAACTAGGAGTTCATATGAAAATTAGTTTGACCACGTAATATTTTTGATAGTCAACAGGATATACTTATATTTATCAAAACAACCTTTCCTTTTGTCTAAACGACTATTTTTTTTAAAATAAATATAACAGGGTTGAGTTTCCATGGGATCATGTTTTACACACACTTTTTCATTTCTTTTAATCAACACCTATATAAATCAAAACAAAAATTAAAAAAAAAACAAATTAAGGTAGGTTTTTATTATGTAAATGAATCAAACATAACAATTGGATTATTCCCTTTCTGAACAGCCAACTTCTTTAAACATGTTGTCATACATCTCATGTTAGATGTTGTCAATTGTACGAGTGCTAATTGTGTTTGTTTAATTTGTACCAACTCTTTGTTCATTTGTTTAACAAAGATAATTTGATATATTCTCATAAATATTAGGATAGTAAGGTAGCTTTTTTAATCCAAATAAATAAATATTAATTGTCTATGTTAAAAATTTAGTCTAACAACCAAATAGAAATTATTGTTTTTGTCGTAAAGTTTGTTTTGTATTTATTTTTAGATTTTATAATTTAATACGTGTCTTCTAAACTAAAAAAGTTTAATTTTTATAATTTAATTTTAAACTTATTCTAACTAGTAATATAATATATGATGGCATTCTTGTTTGAATCTTGTGTTTTTATAATATTAAAGATAACAATTTAAATTTAATAATTAAGTAAATATTGATCATTTTGAATATATAATTTATATTAAATTTATTCTTGAATTTTATTACTCAAAATGCATATGTCAAATTAGGAGAATCCAAAATTTATCGGTTACCTCAAAATCATTTTTGCTAGTAATTTGGATTGTGACTATAAAATTTTAAATACATTGAACACAAATTCTTTGAAATATGTATGTAAGTCCCTTAATTATAATTATTTAACTTTATTTTTTCCCGGGTCACAATAGCATTACTACGATAGTTTCTTTTTAATATTTTCCCGTCAATTTTGTAATTCAAAAACAAAATAAATTTTTAATTTATAAAACAAGTTTATAAATAATAAAAACATAATAAATATAATTCACGACGCGTGTACTCACTGAACCGAAGGGTCGTAGGTAGACCACAACAACACTTTGAATCTAATAACAAAAGCACGCAACGTTTCCAACACAACAACGGTATATCCGCATTTGGCAAATTGAAGGGTGGATTCAATTTCAAGCTGGTAGCAGCTTCATCTATATTGTGATGTTGACATCTCTTATGTTATGCGGAACCCACTTAATCAAACGGTTCAAATAAATTCCGACCCCTCGGCTCTTTCAACGATGGCATGGCAAAATTTCCACCCAAGACGGCCCAGCCCAATAAAGAAAGGCCAGGCAAGGCAAGGCAGGAAGTAACCACTTTCTTTTTCTTCTACGTTTGTATCTGTCTCTCTCCCTCTGTCTCATCATTCGTTCCTTCTTCGCCGTCTATAAATGTATACCCAAAGAACCTTGAGAAATTACTGATAAGATCGATTTCAAAAATTCCCAAAAAAAAAAAAAAATAGAGGAAAGATTTATTGGTTTGGTTAGTTGGATCAAAATCGAATTGGAAGAGATGGACAGCAAAGCCAAGGCAACCAACGACATGGAAAGAGAGCAAGGACAAGAACAAGAAGCAGAGAACCCTAATAATAATAACAATGAGTTGTTGAGTGAACAATCACAAGTTGAAGGGGAAAGAGGATCGAACTTGGACCAGCAACAACAACAGTCTTCAAGAACAAGAACACCTTTCACTAATCTTAGTCAGGTGGATGCTGACCTCGCTCTTGCTCGAACCCTTCAAGAACAGGTCTCTCTCTCGATTTCCATGTTATACGTTAGTCTGTTTGCTTACTGTAAATACATTAATTATGTTGAAGTAATTCTAACTATTCGAAACCTATAACCTTTTCTATTTTCTTTGTTTCTTAGCGTTTGACATAAACAAATAAAGGGTAGTTTTAAGTGCGTTTGGGTGTATATATATTTTCATATAAAATGTACAGCATAGGGCGTTTTTGGACCAATTATTGGAAACAAAGAAGGAACTTTCGCTCTAACGAGCTCAACTCCACCGGACCATTGTTTTTTTTTTTTAATAAAATTGCTTTTCATCTGTTTTGTTTTGTACTCTCTCTTATTCAAATTTCTTTTTCTCAGTAAATTATTCGTTTGTCCAACAATTGAACACTGATACGGATGTTTGGTTGTTTATTATTTTGCTTTTGCGGTTTAATGAAATATTGATTGACTGTGGAGTAGGAAAGGGCATACATGATGCTGAGGATGAATAATGATGGAAGCGATTATGGAAGTTGGGAAGCTGGAAGCTATTTGTATGATGAAGATGATGATTTTGGTGGTGCTGATGATGAAAGTGATGCGGATGACCATGAAATTGATGAGGATGACCTCACTGATGTTGATGAAGATGAAGACGAGGATGCATTTGATGTTCATGCTCATGATGAAGCTGAGGATGATCACAACCCTATTGTTGAATATGACTCGGATGTCTTTTCAAGCGATGAGGCCTATGCAAGAGCCCTGCAGGATGCTGAAGAAAGAGATATGGCTGCTAGATTGTTGGCGCTTTCTGGAATCAATGATCACGAAGGTGCATAATTATTACTGAGCTTTCTTTATATATATTTCTTCTTTTAGATTTTATTAGTATGCAATTTTCAGAGCTTTTACTGTCTGTTATTGCAGGAGAAATTGAGGACCCAGAGGATAATGGTGGTAACTCTCAGGTATCAATTTCTTAAATTCCTTATGGAGTTTGTTTCTCTTATGCAGTTACTCTCTCTCTCTCTCTCTGCTCTCCATCTCTCACTAAGAATCCTAATTGTAAATTTTGTCTTAATAATATGCTGTGCTTTTTGATGCTTAAATATAGTACCATGTCCATTACTGTTATTATTTTTGACAATGAATCCATATATGTGCTTGTGAGTATATCCGTGTTTGTGTGTTGCTGGATTTATTAAGGATTCTTAAGTTTTCATGAGATTAAATTGAAGCCTTTGTTATCTTTATCAATTTTTCCTGCAATAATTATCTACCTGTTCAAAAAGAGAATTGTCTTATCATATTAAATCTTTGGTTCTAATCATCACTAAGGTATTTTAATGATATGCGACAGAGGATATGTAATATGTTAGATATTGCCAACAAAATATTGACTAGAGTAAGTTGGTTGCTGGTTATGTGCAAATAATTGCTGTAATGAGGAGCAATAATCAGTTTAGTTGCTTCTTCATGTGGATGGATTATTGATTTTTCATTCCTTTTTTCTTTTAAAAAAGATATGCGCAAGGAAAGAGATATGTTAGTCTGTTGTAAATTTGTTAGCTTATCTATTGTATAAAAATTTGAAGATTGAGTAATTCTTTGCAGGCTATGTTCATATAGTTATACTGATAGGCAACTCTGGTATATCTTGTTCTGAAAAAAAGAACAAGAGCTCTTCTATGCAGAGATGTAAATTGATTATTATCACATTTTTTTCATATATGTGTCACATTTTGGATATCTCAGTTACACGTATAACTTGAATTTTTTGAGATGTTAGGCACATTTTCCTGGAGATAAGAAAGTTGCTGATACATTCATCAACACCTGAGCCTGAACTGATTGTTTCCTTGGGAATCTAATTACTATAGTACACTAGGCTCCTGTCCTGAAGTTCCAATTAGGTTGCGTTGATACTATTGATAGTTTCCATTGGTTCTTTGGCAATCTAATATGTATGGTTCACTACTTTTGTCATTGTAAAAACTGTAATGACCATTTAATTTGCTTATATTTTTTGATTCAGCATTTACAAGTGATGATAATGCTAATGTAGGCATCTGATCTTTAAAACTCCTGGTAGAAAATAGACCATCGGTGGTAATCAGTAGGGTTTTCTATGTTGTAGACTTAGATGCATCACTATGCTTGTTTTTTTTTTTTTTTTAATACTTCTTTTTTAACATACTTTTAGCACATGGACTCTCAATTGGTTAGCATTTATCTAATAAGAAAATTTCTGCTAGCTTATTTTCTTATGTTTGGTGTTAGTGACGTGATTATAAAATTGTAGGATTCAGAGCCGCTACCCTAGGAAGTAGTCAGACTGTTTAAAATAAGTCTATGTCATTATTTTTACTGCCAGAAAATGATTCTTATTTATTATATGATCCTCATAAAAGTAGTTTGGTTTTTTTATGCTTGGTGCTGGAACTATATAGCTGATCTGACATACTAGAAGAGATCATGATTGCCTAAGCTTCAACCTCCCTCCATCCTCTCCCAACTCTTTCTGTCTCACATGCAAAGATATAGAGAGCAAAATTCTTCTTTCACATCAGATTACTCTAGGTGTAAAATTTTCTTCTTGTTTGCATTACTAAATAACATTCTGTATGATCAACATTCAAACTGGCCTGTGGTTTTGCTCACATTTTTTTAAATGCTTTTGCAGCTGCCAATTACGAAGTTGATTAAAGAGTAGGAGCTGCTCCTCTATGTAACTTTTGAAATTAGATAAAAGCTGTGAAATTTTGGATTCCATAATTTCCAGCATCCAATGTATGATATTTGACTTGAGCAATGATAAAGAAAGGATCTTCAGTCTAGATGTGAAATTGGTGAAAGATGGTTTCCATAAGAAGTTGTTAAGTGTTAGAGGATGTACCACAGTTTTTCTGCATGCTGTCTTATAAGATAAAGTTAAGATGAACTAGCCTCCTCAAAATCTATTTCAGACTTTTTTGGCCCCGTTTGCAACCTGTTTGGTGCATTTGGTTAAATTAAATGTATGAAAATGAATGCATTACCAACTTCTACAGCCTGTTGTATATACCACGTGACTCTAGTTTGTCGCCATAGAATCCTGTTTAGGCAATGATCACCTTAGCAGTATGCCATTGCTGCTTGTGGTTAGTTTGTCATTTCTGTTCCTTCTCAAACTTCTCTTTATTTGTGGTGTTATCCCTTCCTCATCTCTTTAGTAATATACCTTTTCACAATGCATAAATGATGCAGGAGCATCCAAGTCAAATTAGGATTCCTATTTTATTTTAGTTTTTCTTATTTTATAGGATTTCTGTTTAGTTAAGTTTTTTACATAATTAGGAATAACTTTTTTGTTTTCCTATTTTATTTAGTATTCCTATGTAGTAAAAAAATTTTAATAGTTTTCAGTCTAGAATTAGGATTTGTCTTAATTAGTTAAAATAGGACAATAGTAATTAGCTTATGCATTATTTTCTCTTTTCTTTCATTTTAAAATTTTAACTCAAAGGTTTCTTTAAACCTAATTATTTTTTTTTTCTTTCAACCACAATCAGCCCATTCTAGGTTAATTGCCCTAAACTCTTCCGCTACACCAATAAAAAAACTCATTCCTAATTAGCTTAGTTTTATAGTTTATCTTTGTAAACTAGGAATTGCTGAAAATTGTTTCACTCACTAGCTGGGAATATATCTGTAGACAAATTTACCTACAAATACTCGGAGGGACGGTATTGATTGATTTTTTCTGGGATACTGTTGGGTTTCAAAACTATTTTGAAGTTTGAAATTTTGTTCCAATTGTTTAGTATTCACATATGCCTGTTGTTTCAATGATGCCTGGTTTAAGGTCTATGATTCTTTGAGGATAGAAGAATTAGTACATTGTACTTAAAACTTTTTCTAGTATTTATGCATCAGATATACTCTTGCCTTTGTAGGATACGTGGGAGGAGGTTGATCCAGATGAGCTCTCTTATGAGGTTAGCGTGGCTTTGGTTCTGAATGCTTTAAGCAAAACTTATTTCTCATTCTTCTTCTTATATTTCAGCTTATTGATCTCAGGAGTTGCTTGCATTGGGTGAAGCTGTTGGAACTGAGAGCAGAGGCCTTTCAACTGATACAATTGCCTCTTTGGCTACAGTAAATTATAAAACAGGAAGCAGTCAGAATGGAAACAATGATTCGTGAGTAGACCTGGCTTGGTTTTTCATGTTTAACTAACATTCATGGGATACTTAGATTTGGTTAATTGTTTATCAGATGTGTTATCTGTCGATTGGACTATGAGAATGGTGAGACCTTGACGCTGCTTTCTTGCAAGCACTCATACCATTCCGAGTGCATAAGCAATTGGTTGAAAATAAACAAGGTTTGTTTCTGCACATTTGAGTTTCCACCTGTTTGTTAAATATTCTGTGTAATGTGCTGCTTGTTCTTGTGTAATCTTGTTTGTGATATCCTTTTGGGAGATTATTTTGCTTTGAATTTAATTCTTTTACCGTCCCTTGGAGTTCTGAACCTGTAAGAATCATCAGATTTGTTGTGTTTTCATGGTTCTCATTATTGACTTTTCCTTTATTTTTATATCCTCCTTGTAACAGAATTGGTTGGTGCCTCTGAACTTTTTTGTGTATTGCTAATTTCACGCAAGGATAAGCTCACTCTTACTCTCTTCTTGTTCTATCTTTAATGCATTGTGGCCTGCTGCTTTTCACTTTACATTGTTGCCTATGGAAGTAGGTTTTTTTTTTTTCTGGTTCAATTTGATAGAATTTGTTTCTCTTCAAGGTAGTTCTTTGAACTCTCATTCAGTGCGTTGTGCTAATTGAAAAGTGAAGGCTGCAAATTTAATTTTGCTTTGAGCTTGCCTCAGGCCTGATTTATGGCTTTGCCATTTGTTTCTGTGTGCTGTTGAGTCTCTCTGCAATTACCCTATGTCACTTGTGATGATAAAACCATTTGTCCTTTTTTTCCATTATTCATGAAGAATAATTTATGGAGTTAGCCTCCAATATTGAAGCTAAGCAAATGCATGAGTTTGGTTTAATTATCCATGTCTTAATCACTTACAACATTTATTTCACATATTTATGAATTTGTATTAGGGTCAAATTGAGCTGTGGACAAGTCTTCTGAAATTATCTCCAACAAAGATTTGATTTATGAAAGTATTGCAAAACTTTCCAATTTTTAATCTGTGAATTTTGAGAGACCAACTGGTTTTCTAAGATTCAGTTTGTCATAATGTCTAATATTTGTTGATACAGTCTAGTGATATTTTCGGATTTTGGGGTGAATGTCCATCATTTAGATTTCTCAAATTTATTTTCTGCCTGTCCTTTTCTTGGTAACTAAACTGTGGATGGAAGTCTAATGAATCTGAGAATAGTTATTTGCTTCAATATGGTGAAATCCGATTTATTCTTATTGCTTATTCATTCTTTTGTATAGGCTAGTTACATTTTCTGTTCTGAACACATCTCTTCATGGCAGATGTACAAAAATGTTCTCATTTTATTCTGCAGTCTCATATGATTATAATTAAGTACTTGGTCAATTTGCAACGGAGAGTGTAAGATAAGTGTTGATCTTGTATATAAAATTCTGCTGCTGGGAACTCGGTATGATGCATCTTTTTCAACATATTTACAGTCATCGTTATTCTTTAGATAGAAAATGGTGTCATTCGTTTACATTGTTGTGACATAATTCACTGTTTTCAAAATAGTCATTTACAGTCATCGGTATTTTATCAGTATGTTGATGGCAGTTCTTTTGCTGCAGGTCTGTCCCGTTTGCAGTGCAGAGGTCTCCACTTCCGGGCACAGTTAACATTTTATGAAAAGAATCTTATCTCAAAGACAAAGAAAGTCCTGCACAAATAGTTGATACTGAATCATAATAGCAGTGCTTGTTTTAATTATTGGGACTGTAATTCTTTTAGTGGGAAAATGCGCCTGCTTTTATACAATGCTTGTTAACTGAAATATTGATACCTTATTCACCCACCTCTGGAATTAATGTTATCATAATAGCAATGACAGAATTTGCATACATATTCTGTCAATTTATTTGATAATCTGAAAATGTCTATAATTAGATTGAAGATGCTGAAAGTGAAAGCTAAATTCTTCTTGCTAAATCCAGCGAAATACTGAAGTACAATTTACATGTCTGAATTTTGGTAGTTTTTGGAAAGTCATCAATGGTTTCATTAAATTTTGGAGGGGTCTGTGAAAATATTTTTTAATTATTATGGGAGTGAATTTTGAGGGTTGTCAAAAAGAAGAAATTCATTAGAATCGGAAGTTGTTTGAGATTTATTCCATGTTTTTTTTTTTATTAATATAACAAAGTTCTTTAATCATCATTGTAATATCTTATGGACTATGATGCCAAACAATAAAAAGGAAGATTTTTGATTTTTAATATATTTTTCAGAATATTTAGGTAAATGTATGAATGATAGAAAATATTTATAATTTTTCATATTTTATTATTTTAATTAATAAATTAAAATTTGAAAGTAATCATTGTATTGTTGAAGAATATTGTTTTATTAATTTTTAAATAATTTATATATTAATTTGTAATTGTGCTGAATATCAAAGGTATATGAAAATATTTCTTAATTATTATGAGAACAAGGCTTGTCAGAAAGGAAGAAATGAACCGAGTTGTAAGCCTTCTGGGATCTGTTCATGTTTTAGGCTAATATAACAAATTTCTTTAATAATCATTGCAATACATTATGGACTATAGTGGAAAACAATGAAAGAAATTTTTTTTTAAATAATCATTTTTGTAAGTCATTTAAGGTCAATAATAATGTATTTTTTTCACCAAATTGACCAAAGAGTCTAAATCTTGATGAAAATGCCCTCCACTCTGAAAAATTAAACAAACTTTGTTTTTCCAATTCATTCCCGTAACGGAAACAAAATTTTTCATCTTTTATAACTTTACAAGTAAATTTGTGCTTGGGATTTTTTCTGGATTTAATTTCAAAAACTGATTGATTTTCTAGCCAAATACACCACCAAAATCATTTTTTCTGAAATTTTTGTGAGTTTTTGAATATTTTCGCTGTTGTTTGTGTTTGAGATGTTTGTCAAGTTCTTCAACTCCAGCACACATATTGCACTTGAATTTTAAGTTTGAAAATTTGGCAATTCGGTCCCTATTTCAAATTTTAAAAAACTTGCATTTTGGTCCCCTAAATTACAAGTTTAAAAGTATTTCAATTTGATCCCCAAAAGGCTCATAATTATCTCACCTATTTGTAAACTAATAATGGCATTTTGAATGCTTGAATTGGGATCCCATTATGAAAATTTTGTATTTTAGTTCCATTTCACAAAATTTGAAAATCTTGCATTGAAATCCTCCAATGTGTAAGTTTGGAAATCTTTCCAGTTATTCTCATGAACTTAAATGTTTATATTTTTCACAAGTAAAATAATAATGGAATTGTGTGTTATTGAAATGGGTTGGACTTCGAAAATTCTGCATTGTAGTCCATGTTTTACAAATTTCGAAAATCTTGCACTTTCATCCCTAAATGAATAAGTTTGGAAATCTTTCAAGTTATCCTCAAAAACTTAAATGTTTATATTTCTCATTTGTAAAATAATAATGGGATTGTGCTCGAAATTGGGCCCAAGTTTTTGAATTGTTTTAAATGCATTTTTATACACTTCGAAAATCTTGCATTCTAATATTTTGAGCTAACATATTTAATAAAACATACTATCTTCTGCACAGGTATGATTGCTTTTATTACCATAATTATTTATTACATGGGCACGTGGAAATTGTTAACAAATGAAGACGAGAAATGCACTAGCAGAGTGAAGTTCCAAATAATGTGTGTCCTAGAAAATATCAAGTTATAGATTTTTTTACATTTGCTGTATGATACCTAGCATATAAATCTACTAGAATTTAGCATTAGAATGAAAGTGGTGTTTAGAGATTGTTTTGACTCGATCTTTGGACGCACATTGTCTACAAATATCACAAATGATGATGAGCTTAAGGCTTTCTTAAATACAAACAATGAACCTCTTGCCGGTAAGGGGATTATATTCCGACATTGATCAGTGTGGATCATATAGTTAGTGAAGAACCACTCCATGAACATACCATGCATACCAGTATTATGAGGGATAATGTACATTCGTTTGGTTCTACTAGTGGAAGTAACTAAGTCAGTGAAGCACTACCTATAATGCAACTAACAGCTCAACATGAAATAATAGCTTGACATTTCTCTTCACCTCTATTTGGTACAATACCGCATTTCTCTCTATGTCATCACAATGAAGACGATTGTGGCAGATACTTTCTATATCACAACCTTGACAGTATTGGAGAATATTATGATATTGAGCCAATCAACCATAACAACAATATTAGAGTTGAAGGTAGTCAAAGGAATTATTGGCGAGATATCTAATGAGCTAAATAATGTTCAATCAACATCAAGTCTTACACATTGGGTGCCTCCAATTATTTCATCATTTAGCACGGCGACCTATATACACTCAAGTTTTTATCTAATGATATATGTGTTAGATGAATATAAAATACCAAATAACAATTACACCATGATTTCAGTTTGATGGCATCAAAGATACTTTTTTTCTTCATTGTTTATAAGTTTGCAACAGATCAATTCAAGATATTTTTGTGTTGCTCACATTGACACAGAACACAGTTGCTGAACCAACCAGCCAAGTGATCACTCAATTGATTGGTTATGTGGTAAAGGACAAATTTCAAGTTACTAGTAGATACGCAGTGCTTGTGTCGTACGAAAGGTCTGATTTGCTAAAGAAGCAGCGCATATGATGGTTGTTGAAGATGCAACAAAGTTATTTGCGTACTAATGTCATTATATTGCCATCTGTTGGAAAATAAAAAAATCTTGGTACAGCCCATCCGAATTTTTTAAACTCATTTGTTAAAATATATTATTAGCTTGTGGATTAAATTGTATCATTAGCTTGTGTGTTTATTTTGGCCATTGTTGTTACGCAAGTATAATTATTGACACGGATAGGCATGATCAAAATCATTTCATGTACCTCTTCATGGCCCTTGGCATTTTTATTTGGTGTTTTTGTTTAGCTATATGACTAGTTATTGCCAGTGATGACACATTTTAGAAGAGAACATATAAGAAAATTATGTTTGCAGCAACTGGTTATGATATGAATAATCAAATTTATCCCTTGGTATTCAGGGTAAGGGATTCCAAAAAAGTGCTTCATAGGAGTGGTTTTTACTTAAACTTTGAGATGCACATGGATCGGTATCAACTATCATAATATCATTAAGAGGGGGAATAATAAGATTTTTCAAGAGCATCACACAACTTTTGTACGTACCACATTCAAGGAAAAGTGAAGTCAAAGTACAAGATGAATTGTAAGACAAATGCATTCTTCTTAGGATAACATTATTGATTTATCTTGTTTCACAATTTAAGTTTGAAGTTAAAGTCGAGGACAAGCTTTTGGTGGTAGATTTGTAAGCAAAGATATGTATCCGTTGCCTTTCTTTTTTTTTTTATGTACAACAACTACAACGTGCTCTTGTGCTTGAGTCATTCCAAATGAGTACGAGCTATCCAAGTGAAGCTGCCCATAAGATACATCCTGACTGGTCGACTAAGAGAGCAATGGATTTCGTCTATTAAAAAAGAAGTTTCTAGACGGACGGGTTTTCATTGCAAGCAAATTGGCCACAAGTGGGCAACATGTCAAAATTTGATTGTTCATCCCACAAACTAAAATGTCCTTAGTTAATTATTATTGTTGTTATTATTATTGTTCAACTATAATAATTTTGATTATTATTATTTAAAAAATTATTTTTATTAATAATCAATTATAATAATAATAATTTTGTTAATAATAACTATAAAATATGAATAAAAACAATACCAATTATTATATTTTTTATTTTTATAATTAATTTTTGATTTTTATGTTTTTTATAAAAGACAAGAATTAATTATATTTTTATTTTTATAATTAATTTTTAATTTTTATATTTTTTAATTAAAATGAGAGACAAAAAAAGATATTAAATTGTTGGGGTGAAGGTAAAACAATTAATTTTAAGAAAGTGAATTCCATTCCTAAGTCCCTTTTTATGAATCAAATTCTCATTCCTATTATGTGGGGCTTACTGATTTTATTTCTATTTTCATTTTTAGTTTATTAAATAAACATAATTTTTATTCCAATTCCAAATTTTGAATTCTGATTTTTTGATATGGAATGCAATGATCGGAGGACTTGCAACAAGTGGATTGGTTAAAGATATGTCCTGACGGATCATGACGGCTCTAGCTCAAGCTTCACTTGTTGGCTACAAGCTTATTGAGCTAGAGCCGGATCATGACGGTAGATATGTCCGGTTATCAAATGTTTTTGCAGTATTCAAACGCTGGGGGCGATGCAAGGACAATGAGAGGGTGAAGAATAACCCTGGCTGGAGCTTTATATAGATGTCTGAAAATCTCCACAGATTCATAGCTCATCATAGTACTCATCCTACATCTGAAACATTTATGCGATGCTAGATTTTATTGTTATCCAAATGAAACTCGATGTTGATTATGAAATCACGAACATTGTTTTTATGGTATGGAAGCTGTTGGATTTAACTGCATACAATTCTTCTCAGAGTTCTAAATATAAGTTGAGATTATTCTAATATAAAAAGTGGTTTACACTACAGAACAAAAATGATCGAAATTCCCGAGTAAGTCATAGCACAATAGGAATGTTTTGAATAAGTCATATATAGCAAAGCAAACATCTCAATGCATACATATATAAGAAACACAGGAGAGAATTGGGAATCATAGTTTCAGGAGCATAAAACCACAGCATACTGCATTAACCGAACTATATAATTAGCCAGTAATATCCAGGAATAAAATATGAGTCTGCATCTTCATATATAATAAACTCACAACCTAATTCTTCTTTCACGAGACATCCTTCTCCTTTCTGCAAAAGTTACCAAAACCAAAACTCATAAGAAGACATTGTCAGTTTACTTTATAGGTTGATGTTTTCATGACAACAAGAATAATGGTCAATGAAATGAGAAAGCCAAGCTAAGCCCTACGCAGATTTGCATATGAACAAGTTTCCTACTATATAGATTTTTATAGTTTATGATTATATGATAAATATGGATTATAATCTCTTGTTATTGCTATCATAAAAATAGTTTTAAGTATAATTCTTTAATAAATAAAATCTACAGCTCTTGTATGGATATATTAATGTGTGCCCGAAGAGCATAGGTCAAGAAGTTAAAGAAAGGTAACTATTAAATCCTAAATAAGTAAAATAAAATAATATCTATTTATACATGTGATCAAAAATCATGTTGATGTGCGAATTTTATTGTAGTACTATCTGAAAAGCAAAAAAATATACAAATTTCTAAACAGATTTGCATGACAATCTTTGATAGATCTAATGATACCTCTGAATGTTGTAAATTGTTGAAAGTTCTATGAGTGTAATGGATGGAGTTGAGGTACAGTAAAGAGAGTCCACCAAATAAATATGGATATTTTTTAAAAGAAGAAAAAGTTTTAAAAAAATAATATTGAGTAAGGTATGTAAATGAATTCATTATGCGGATGAATAATATTTGATAATAAAATTTACATAAAGATATTAGATGTTTTACATTCAACAAAAAGTTATTAATTATTGTGTTCTTTATTAATATAGCCATTAAATGATTAATAAAGTTCAGTTGCTATATATAATGATACCTTAACCAAGATTTCAGACATTGGAATCCTGAAGGTTGGGTTGAGCAAGCTGAAGATGATAAGGGTGAATTTGAGGAGGAATATTTGTTGCAAGCTGAAGCTGCACACTACCGGGTTGTTCCCCACAAAATGAAAAATGATCCAACATTTGCTGTTGCTCCTCTGGCTTTGCTTCCATTGCTGCCTGCTGATACTCCAACGCAGCCCGATGCTCGTGAATCTGCATGCAGGCATGCATAACTAACTAAACTGGCTAATGCCACGGTTTTCTATAAAAAGTGAAAAAGCTATGCTATTTGACTTACCCATCTGTACATGTTGCTGTTCTCCTCCTCCAACATTCTCTCCTAAACATCAATGCAAAGAGAAATATTTATTATAAAATGGAAATAATTCAATTTAATTAGCAATAGAAAGAGAGAGAGGACTATGATTTTACCTTCCTTCGTAGATTATCCAGCTGCTGTTGCAGGAGCTCATTCTGCATTCAAATATTTTCCAGTTATATATTCATGCTGTAATATGAAAAAACTAGAAGAAAAAGAACCCAAAACAATAAATGATTTACCTTGCGTTCTCTGACCTTGTTAACTGAGCGTTCAAGCTCTTGTTCAAGTTCATCAAGATCTTCATAGGGTATAGAACTGAGGTCCTCACCAGTATAACGTCGCATACTTAGTTGAAGACAACGGGTTTCTTTTCTTAGAACTCCCAATTCATTGAACAGTTGTTCCTGAAAATTGCGAAGCATTAACCCTAGTAGCAGCTAAGCTTCTTGTAATATATTATAATGATTTAATGGTTAGTATTAATTTACTAGTCCTACCCGGCTGTCGTGTTCAGGAATACGAGTCCCAGTAACCTTCAGACGCCTTTCAATGATTTGCTCCATTCTGTGACGATCCATTAATTCAAACAAATATATATTTGTTATTATCAAACAGAAAAAGGTAGAGTTCTGCTTGTGCAAGAGTATCCCAATAATTAATTTTAATTATCGCATATATTTGTAAAAGATTTGAGAAACCAACCAATCATGAAATAAACAACGTAAATATTAATTAATTCGGGTTGCAAGTATATTATTATTAGTAGCTAGGCCTCTGCTGTTCTGGAAAGAAACCCTAATTTGTCAGAGGCATGAAATGAAAGAACTGAATTGGTCAAGACACTCAATTTGGTCAACAGGAATTGCAGAGAGATCATTGCATGTCAACTGAAGAAAATCATGATGAAAATTTTAACTTCTCTATTGTAAGCACTACATCAGCAACTCATACAATACAATCAATTTATATGTATATCTTTCATGTATATATATATATATATATATAATATCTATAACGCTTCTGAAACCCAGATGACATGGTAGCTAGCCAGGGCAAAAGCCGTATACAGAAGTGAATAAATAACAAATAAACGAAGATTAATGGTGAAAATAAGTAAACCTGAAAGGCTCAGTGCAGTACTGGCACAATTTTCCAGTGCTTGAGAAGATGATGAGGCCAATTTGTGCATCACAAAGCACTGAAAGTTCATGAGTTTTCTTCAAAAGCCCAGCTCGTCTCTTCGAAAACGTCACTTGCCTGGTAGTCGGGTTATCGATCCTCTTGATCGCTATCTTTCCTCGTCCCATAATTCTCCAATAGCTAGCCAAATTAATCTTCTCTCTTGCTAAGGAAAATTGAAGTTTAGAATTAATATAAAAAAATTAATAAAGCCTTCAATCATATGATCATTTGTATAGTCGCAAATAAAAATAAAATTAATGGAAAAACTTTTATTGAATAAATTTCTATATAGATGAACTATTAATATGAGACTAGCAAGTAGATGGAATTTTCTTTAATTAAAAAAATGGATGATAAATGGAATTTAATTGAGCAATATTATTTGTGAAAGTCCATAGACATGTATATATGTATATAAAACTCACTGAGTTTTAATGGAAAATTAATTCATAAGAAAAAATAAAAAAAGGAGAGTTCTAGAGAGAAGGTTTCATTTACCTTTGATCTTTCTCTTCTCCCCCTTGCTTGTTTGTAGTAGGCTTTTATGAACAACTGATGATGATTTCATCTATAAATATATCCAGACTAACTTGCCTTCGTATAGCCCCTCTAGTTCCGAAAAACTACTAAAATGCACCTCATGCATGCATGATAAATTCCCCCACTGAGAGAGCGAGAAAGAGTAGTAGCCCCGTCCCTTGACAAACAACCAAAAAGAGTTTAGGATTTTGGGAAAGTTGCATCTTTTTCACTAAATTTTTGTTGCTAAGTGTATATTAATTTTTTGAGTGCTACCACATATACAGTTTTTAATATACATTAATATATAATATTATATTATTATCACATATTTTGTATTTTATATTTTTATGAGCATACAAAATAATATACATAAATTCTATTTATAATACTACTTTGATAGTATTTTATCATTGTTACATTTTTGATTAATTTATTTTATTTTAATGCTCATAAAAATGTAGGACACAGTAATGATTTAAGGCTATTATATTAGATTTTATGCCCATTATTATTCAAAAATAAATTATAAAAAATATGTGACATTAATATGACAATGTAAACATTAATTTGTATACATAGAATTTATATAAAAAAAAGTATTATTATAATTTTACAATTAAACAACAGATACACAAAAAAAAAAATTTAATAAGAGAAATCTTATGTTTCAAAAATAATGAGTGATTCATAAATAATATTGATAGTTATTTGATATCATAAAAAATATTTTGATAATGAATATCGCATACCTTATGATATATATTAAAATATGCAATGCACTCAAATAATTTTTTTGAGAACGTTTTCCACACAATGAATGAAATATTATTAGGCAAAGAATACAATTTCTAAATTATTTCTCTAAAATTATACTAATTTTTCTAAATTTAGGTAAAGAATACAATCTCTAAATTATTCCTATGAGATTACA
Organism: Swietenia macrophylla; assembly: GCA_032401905.1. Lineage (NCBI taxonomy): Eukaryota > Viridiplantae > Streptophyta > Magnoliopsida > Sapindales > Meliaceae > Swietenia > Swietenia macrophylla. The sequence goes on along the minus strand of CP135585.1, from coordinate 3,530,086 downwards.
CTAATTTTTCTAAGACTTAGGATAGTAGTAAGAGCCCTTTCATGATATGCATGCGTGAAATATATAATTCTATAACTAAAATCAACGGTACAAAAGCAATGTTTGATCATCACTTCCAAATAAATGGTTTCACTGCACCATATCTTTATCTATATATCTATGATCACTAGGCAATTCCAAGTAATAAACATAATGCAATGATGGTGGCAAAAGTGTAATTTAGTGGTGGGAAGGGGTGCCCTAGTATAATTTCCTCGAAGGAAAGCAAAGACAAAAGGTTGGTAGGTGGTGACTGACAACCACCCTCTGCACTGACTTGCCAAGCAACTCGAGTACTTTTCCAAATAGGGAAAGATTTAACAATGGTTAGAAATCCTTCGGTTTTGCATTAACTCAACCGAAGTTATCTAGAAGGAAACGTCAAAGTGTAACAATCACTCGATATTATTTGAATTAAAGTGAGCTTTTTAATTAATTTAATTTATTAATTGATTTATTCATGTCATGAAGCATCTTAACAACCAAGGAAATAGTCATAAAGAAATTTTGGTTTCAAGCTTGAGAACTTGTCTTTCATACCCATCTTCCCAACTGCATAATAATCTTGAAATTATTCTTAAATACAGTCTATCTATAACTTTTGGCTTAGGTACAACACGAGCATAATATTTTTTGGAACTTTAACGATGGTTTTAACACATGTTAATGCAGAGTTATGTTAATTTACGATTTTATATATAAATAATTATATTATTTATTGGGTTAATAAAAATCCATTTCAAGCAGTTTGTTTAACCAAGGAGTCTTGTATAGAATTAGATGTTTTTTCTCTCAATTTTACAAAAAATTGGGTCATCGAGTCCCATTTTCAGTGGTCAATTTTCTTTTTTTTATTTTTTTGAGTTAATTTATCCACTATGGACTGGAGGATTACATGGCTCATACATTGTCATCACTACTTTTCACAACTATCATACTATTTTTAGCATTTACCAAATAAATTATAAATTCTAGAGTTCACCATTACGCTTATATATATTACTATGTAAAACGCATTATAATTGTTTTGATTTAGAAACCACACCCGACACCCCCCAAACGAAATAAAATGAAAGAAAGAGGGAGAACAGAAATGTTAATAATGTTGTCTATAATCACTTAGATTATGTATGATTTGTATTTATTTACAAGTAGCAGTAATTTTGAATGTCCTTCAAAATGAATTAAGTTTTGTGTTTATTAATAAACAGAGGAAATGAAAATTTCTTTTGTTTTGCAATGAATAATTGGTTTATATGAACAAGAAGGGGGAAACCTTAGTCAGAAAACACATGCTAAGTATTCCAAATAAGGAAGAAAGCTAGGAGTAGGACTGGTTAAATTGGTCCCCTTTCTCTTTGTCAACATCATAATTTCCCACCCAGCTTTGCAGTTGCTAGTTGCTACACCCATTTCTTCATTCTTTCTCCAACTAAATTCATTACAATTCTTTTTTTTTTAATTATGTTTTAGACGTTTTCGCATAGAAGTCTTAATCTTAGTTTTTGTTTGATATAATTAACAAAACTAGCAAAATTCATATAAAATATTATTGAAAAGCCTGCAAGTATACTAGTTTAGTACCATTGAAAGAAATTTTTCTTTTTTTTTCCTTTTTTTTTTTAAAAAAAAAAGCATCAATACGTGGAGAATCAGAAGTGAAGAGTGACCTAGAAGTGGTTTAACGTCCACTTCACCCCAGCCCCAGGTTCAAACGGCTCTTTGCACTTGCACTTGCACTTGCAGACATCTAATTACATGTCATTCTTCCACTCAGTTGAAATGTTGAAGCAATATTGTTCTCGCAGAACCAGAGCTGTAGTTGTATAAATTTTTCAAAATTTTGAATCTCTCTTTGACATACCAATATATAAATGTCTTCAATAATTGATTCCATTCGTATCTTTTAGAATTTAATCTTTCTTTTAACTAGGAGATTAATTAATGAATGTGATAGTGATTAAAGTTTCCTTGCTCTCTTGCATGTGGCAGTTAACATCAAGTATGAACCTATGCAAAAAATCCAAACTTCACATAAACTTTTATATGAAAACATTTGCAACTACTATAAAATAATAATAATAAATAAATAAATTACCATTTAAATGTACATTTCGCAAAAGGTGCAAACAAATCCCTGCCAAGACAAAATAGGCAGCAAAGACTGAGGACATTGAGGACAGAGAACAATTAACAAAACTATATTTGTAGAGATGGTTAACTATTTATAACATCAAACAAAAAGACGCTAATACATTAGGTTCACATACGTTGCTGCATCTAACTGACTTCTCTCTGTTCAACAAATAATTGGCTCCAAATTCCTACTTCGCCAGCTTAGATTTCCCAATGGACGCCAAGCTTAAACTTTAAATGATGATTCATCTTGAGTTGGCATGTCTTACTCCAAGTTCTTAGATTCAAAATTCTAGACTTCATCAGCAATTCCGGAACAGAAAATTAAAAAAATTTTAGGCATAGCAATGAACATTTAAGAGATTTCACAGCCATAATCTATGTTGTCCATCAGACATTATTAATAGTATTATAGGATACTACACAATATGAAAAAGATAAGAATGTGATACTTGAGAAAAAAATTAACAAAAAAGAAAAGCATTTACCTTGTTTCTACTAGAACAAAGTAGAATGATTGCCGATACAAATAAAGGAGTGTTTACTTTCCAAAATAAATCCCATTGTGATGCATAATGTGCTCCCACGCTTAGAAGATAAGCTTAAATATGTAAAACATTTCCTAATATTAAACTCTAACATCATTGTATATTTACACAAGAAGCAGGGCCAAATCCTTAACGTATTTATACATGCATAATATCAGGTTCTTGTTTTCATATTTTACTTGCTCTACAACAATGCGATCCAAATCCTTCATGCCCAGACCCACAGCATATCGAATCATTTTCTTTTCCTGCTTCAGATAGTTATTGTCAAAAACATCAAGTGTAGAAGCTGATATTATGAAAACAAGTAGACGGGAACTACACTTGGATAGTATTCAAGAAAAAGAAAAGACGGGAACTACAATATATAGCTTCCATATACACTGACTCTGACGCCCTAGTTTGGGAACGGAGCCTGAATTAGTACTGTGCGGGGACAGAATGTAAACGTTAAAACCTGCAGTGACTTTTAAAGGACCAGTTGATTATAATTTTGGAATCCCAACCACTAGCTTAAATGCTTTATTTACTTCAAATAACCACGGGCCAGAGATATTTCTTTTTTTTTTTTTTAATGAAATATCCAAAGGCATTTCAGTACTCCATTTCCTTCTCCATAATCCCTTCCGTTAAGGACCCCTCATCATCTTCTCAACCATTTTAGAAATACCAGTCCAATAATGTGTGTTATATCAATGTGAACTAGGATTATCTTCACAGGGCAATCCCAAATATTTTAATGGCCAATATAATACTTTTCCTAAATTAACTTTAAGGCTAAAGATGACGTTGAAAACATCAAAATTGATCTCTTAACATGCAAGGACAAGAACAAATTGCAATCCACAAAGTGAAGGTGAGATATCTCAACTTTGTCCTTATAAGACTCCTTGGATTAATTTAGCTTCAATAGCTTTGTCTATCAATCTACTTAATCCAGCCATCCCGTCAGCCCATCCCAGCAGGATTAGTAAAGATATCCAGAACGATGGCCCCTTTGTCTAGTTCCTTTAAAGCGTGGAAACCACCTCAAGACTCGGGGCATAAAATCCAAAAACAAAAAAACAATAACAACAACAACCAATCTACACAGCCAAAGGCCTTTTCAAAGACAATTTTGACCTCCATCACCTTTTGTTTTTCATCTACACTCAACATCATTAGCAACTGATATTGCATCGAATTTTTTGGTGTCTTCAGTGAATGTCAATTAGACAGGTGATACGGTATCACTGTGTAACTCTTTCAATCTAAGTGAGAGAACTTTATAAATGATCTTATACACAAGCACAAGGCTAACTTTTATTTGTATTTCTGCTTAGGCATGAGATATATGAAGGTAGCATCAATATTATTCAAAAATTCAAATTTTCATCATCCCCTTTCATATCTTTACAACAATTCCAAAAATATGTTAAAGAAAAGCCATCTGGTCCCAACAGCTTATTAAGACAACAATCAAAAGTAGCCTTTTACACTTCCTCTTCTACAAAATTTATCTCCATCCATCTTGTGCACCTTCCGCTATGGTTTCCCAACTAAACTGATGAATCGTTGACCAAACAACTCCTTCAGCCAAGAGCAATTCATAGAAATATCAAATAACTTCCCTTTGAGTTCCACTAGCAACTTCAATAATTTACCCCTCATTTGCCCCTAGTTTTCCAGTCAAGATTCTGCTTCTTCCATTTTAAGGAATATTCTAATATTGTTGCCATTTTCTATGGCCCGTACAGCCAAGGCTCTGTGCTTCCACATAAGTTCTCTTAGAATTAATCCCTCCAATCTATTTTGCTTGGGTTCTCTCCCTCCACATGGACGTAATGAAATTAGTGCAAGCCCAAAATCAATGACAGATGAATGAAAACACAAGTTGACTTAGACAAAATATTTTTGGAGATTGCTGTTATTAATAAAATTTAAAATAATTATTATATATATAAGAGATTTAAACTTTTATAATTGAGATGAAATTGACAACTATACAAGTATAAAAATAAAATATAATATAAATAAGAGACTTAATTTTTCACAATATTCAAGTAACAATATCTACTATATACTCACAATAATAAAAATATAAGACTTAATTTTTCGTTATATTTAAGTGACAGTATATTCTATATAATAACAATAATAACAGAAAATAAAAAATAAATAATATAGATTTTATATAAAAAAATTTTCAAATTAATTAGAATAAAAATTTTAAGTAAGATAAAAAAATTTATTATTAAAAATGGGTTACAACTTTTACTTAAGATAACTTTCTCAAATATTTTGAACAATAAATTTAAGTAGAGTTTTAGTAATACTTTAAAAAAAAAATTGAAATGTTATAAAATAGAAAAGAATTAAATTGGGATATATTAAAATTACATAAAATAATAAAAAACTAAAATAGGAAAGCTGCCCTATTTATAGTGAAAATCGCCGCCATTTTATTGCCGCCTCAATATTGTCTTGCTTAATTTAATCCAAATTCATTTCAGAACCAGTTTCCGGCTTACATGTACCAATTATATTTTCTTCAAAATTTGGTAATAGAAGCCAAATTGACTTCTTCTTCTTCATCGCCAACACAACCAATCAGCAATAGACTTGACGTAGAATTTGCAATAGTACAATTAGCTCTTAAAAGAATTGCATCTGCAGTGCAATCTGACTGATACAAGCAATTTTAAAACACAAAGATGTGTATGCAACAAAGTGAGTGGCATAGTGGATAAGAACTGGTGGAAAAGAATCAAAGGCGGAGGTAATGCAGTCATCCAGTATGCAAGTTATAGTTATGTTATCAGATTAGACTGATAATTGCTACAACAATTGGAAATTTAATAGGTGAACAAGGGGGAAGGAGACATTTAACAGATATTTTGCTATCATAACGCTATCCAATTACCCTATAAGGAATTGGTGAAAGTTGATCTCTCCCTGTATTTAGTTATACAGGTTGATATGTTAAAAAAAAATAATTAAATAAATCATTCAGCATTATGAATGCATAAATGTCAAGAGAAAGAGAAACAACACGCTTCACTACAAGATGCCATAGAAAGATTACATAGAAGTGGAGAATTTCCAGGAAAACAATAAAATTTTAACAAAGGGACATTGGGAGCATAATGGACTGCTTTCTCGCTCTTCTTGCATGCACGTCAACATCTTCAGCCAAAAAGAACTCTTGCAGAAAATACTGTAAAACTAGCAGTGATATCAATTTACAGACGTCTAAAAAAAATGGGTGTATTTGTTTACTATTTATTTTCCCTGCTTCCTCTGGTAGACCCGTTCAAATACATGTAGAGAATTATATAACCATTTCTTTCAAAGAGACATCTACATTGGCACTTCCTTAGCCTCTTAGAAACATATAAACTACAAATATATCTCCTACACAGTTGTTTCAGATAAAATATTGATCCTTAACCTTTGTACTGCATTTCTCATGAAATAGATAAATCACATAACCAAGATCTGAAATTAGACAGGAACAAACGAATCAACCCTTTGGTTCCAGCCACAATGTAAAATGTTTCCAATTGCCACACTATCTATGATGACGAACGCGTGTATGCAGAAACTTACAATCTTAATTGCTCGGTGAAAAGTTGCTCTTAAACTATTTAAGACTCATGGAATATATGATTGACCAGAAGGATGATTTGTATTATACTTGAATATCCACCAGTTAAAACTATCAAATATGGAAAAAGCAGCAAATACCATGCTCTGATTAGTGACTTCAACCTTTTCTATTTCTCTAGTACAAAACATCAAAACAGTTGGAACTTAGTCCAGCCAAGTTGTCGCAAATGCATTTATCTTTTATAAAGATTCAAAACTGTAACCTTTATTGAACAATTGTACTAGTATAATCTATCTGACATGAATGACATCCCTTGCTCATACTATAGTTCACGTTTAAGCACTTTATCTCAATCAAAACAGATAACCATAAGAAATGGAAAAAAAGAAAAATTTATGCAGATTCGTACGGCAGATGGCATGCAACAAAGTTTAAATCTGGTAAGTTCATGACACTGCACTGCATCAGTTAAGGAATAAACTAACCTCAAACCAATTCAAGCAATCAATGGCCTCAACATCTAGATATTAGCCGTGCTTGGTATTTTGTAATCAACAAGGACCCACATGGCCATTCGTTGCTAACCCATATCTGATGCATTCTCAAACACACCTCCTTAGCAGTTGGATTATAAAGATAATTATAACTGGAATCTTCTCGAGAAGCTGCCTTCCTTAATTAACCATTGCTCAAGTCGATCTCACCCACTGAGCTGTAACAGTTGCAAATTTGTTCAGAAGATTCAGGCATATCTTCAAGATTATGATATTTGGCAATTGATTTAGGTTTTATGACCACCTCAGCAACCCGATTTTCTGTAAACATACACTTTAGTTTCAGAAGGCCACTGCCACAACCACCCAAGTCATTTGAAGGGCAATGAATGCTACAATTTCGTTTTCCTCACAATCAGATACCGAGTTTTTGAGATCCTGAGAGTCTCTCTCAGCAGTAGAGTCCATCAGTCCGTCTCTTTTGGAGATTTAGAGTGGTTTAGCTTTACCTGCAGGTAACCTAGACTCTTATTCATATTTTCCACAATTACTTCCTTGCCTACTCCATGCAAGTAACCATGTATTTCCTGGCAGCTAATAAGGCAGAGATCATGTTTCTAAAAGTTATCCAAGAAAGGATCATATAACAATACACACGCTCATCAGGGAGAAATTTTACCTTCTGTGGCTGATAGCCCGGCTCATTTAAAATGCCTGTAGCAAACATGCTTTGAGTGCAAAAAAGTACATGTTTCTAAAATGTACATGCTAAGCAAAGCATTGCAGAAATGTCAGTTACCACATCCATCATTCTTAAACTAGCTGAAAAAATAAACCACTTCGTACCCAAACATGTTTTTTCTGATAATGAGAATGAGAAACTTCCTTTCTGATAAATGAACTATTATGACTACTAAGCAAATTCTAGAAAAAACTTCAAAGATTGCTGAGATGAGTTTCCTTGCCTTCTCTTAAAGACTAAAATGTCTACAAAGGAAATAAATGACAATCATGTCAAGAGTACAAGCAAAGTGCATAGCAAGCCAGAGAAAATGTTGTAAGGGTAGCTTTCTATGTCCATAAAAGATCATTGTAATAGGAATTTCACTTCTCAAACTCAACATCTTTTGGCCTATCAGAGTTCAGCCTTATGTTTTGCCAACAAGCATTTATTTTATGATGTAGAATTATTAACCGAGAAAAAGATTAGCGGAATCAATGGCTCAGTAAATGTGATAATACTAGCAAAGGTACTTGAAGGAAGAAATTATAACCTCAAAGACACTTGAAATCAAGAGGCATATTCCTTACTTATGTCAAAAAAAGATTCTAAACCAACTTCAGAGACTTCTGATGTGAACAACAAATCAACATTACGCAATGATTATCAGACCTAAAACAATAGGTTGCATTAAACACCACAAAAAAAAAAAAAAAAAAACCAACAGAATCGTAAGCACTTCATTTGCTCTTTGTTAAGCCTTCTAATGTAAGGGAGAAGTGCTCATGGTAAATGCTTAGAGTGCTGAACTCTTTCATGTTCAATAAAGTCGGGATCCAAATAAAAACTTTGCAAAACAGCCTGAATACATTAGCATAGATCAACTTTGCATACAAAATATAACCAATCGAGGAAAGAATTGAGCATGATGTGCAAAACTATTCGTTAGTGGTCCTTCGTGTGTAAGCAAGCTTAGCAATTGCGATTACCCTGACAAAATGGACAGGAAGTGGCAGTTTCATCCTCAAATATTCTAGGATACTTAGAAGGCATGAAATAGAAAAATGACAAAAATTCATGAGAACGTGAACAATGAAGGGTGCAAAATAAAAGTTAAGAAACATCAATGACTCAATCTACAAAACTGTAAAAAGTATAAACAACTATTCCGTTGATATGTCTTGGTGCTTAAATTAGCAACATCACTGGTGAATACAAATAGTTTGAACCTTTTTCTATATGTAAAACTGTAAAATTCAAAAAATATTAGATATATGTATGACTCCAAATTGTAGCATTGAGAGGAAATTTGGCAGCAACCAGTTTTTAATTTTTAATTAAGGAGCCAGAATTCTCTGTTTTGCAGTAAGGCTATTAAACCATTCTATATTATATTAAAAAATCTTCGTGGCTCTGAATCAGAAAATTTAATTCAAATATATCAATTAGATCCACATTCCATCATTCTCGTTCATGTGCTAAGAGTTGGATCCTAAAAGAGGCTTTAACTAAGCAATGCACCTCTAACAATACATAACTGACTAAAGGTCCAAGTTCAACAGCATAAAAGCAATATGCACTAATTGCCTTGCAGTTTTCATTCCTCAACACAATGGTGCCTGCAAAGTTGCTTCCTCAATAGCTCCATTCGAATTATTTATTATTTATTAATTATTATTAAATAATGAATTTAAATAATTAATATTAATTATAGTTAATATTTTTTATTTTATATATTTAAAAAATAATATAATATTAATTACAAATAATTAGTTGATGATTTATAATTAATTAAAATCATAGTATTTAACTAAAGAACAATTAAATAATAATTATTTAATTAATAAATTTAATAATTATATAATAATGTTTTTAAACCAGTTAAAATCTGTAATAATAATAATCACAGAAATACAGGATTGCAATAATTATAACAATCACATTAATTAGCCTAAATTAAATGCATATAAATAATAATAATCACAGCTATAAAATCTGCCATAATCCGTAATCTCATCATTAAAGCTATGATCGCAACATTAATTTTGAGATCGCAGCTCTAAAAGCAAGATCGTGGCTTTAATAATATCTAAATAAATTAATATTAATTAATTATAATTATTAAATGCAATATTTTTCCATAACTAATCTGATGATTTTTAATTATTACTGAAGTAATGGTTAATTGATAATGTTAATTAATAAATAATTAATTAAGATTGTATTTATATATTTTTTCTTTTTATATATTAGGATATCATTAATGTATTAAAGTAATTAATTAATAATAATATAATTAATAATTAATTGCTTTTTAATATTTATTTAACGTATACTTACTAATTTAAGCAATTTATGTAATTAGTTACTAGTTAATATTTAGTTAATCAACTATTTATATTTCATAGTGTATTTTGTTTATTCATTATATATTTTTTATTTATTAGTTATTTATTATATATTTTTAAATTACTATCAATTAATTGTTATATATATATTTAATTATTAGTATTATAATTAATGGCTATTTTATATACATTTAATATTTTATTTACTACGTCTTAAGATTTTGTAAAATATTTTATTTAATACATTTAATATTTAATATATATTTAAGATTTAATATTTCCCTAAAATATTCAATGTACATATTTATTTAACGTGCCTTAAAATTGTATAAAATATTTTTTTATAAATTTATTATTAAATGTGTTTAAATCAATCTACTAATTTAATTTTATCTCTTTTATATATGTATTGACATATTTGGCATTTCTAATGATACGATTAAGAGCCTTGATCTGAACTACTATAAAAAAGATATTGATGCGCTTGTAGATATGGACTATGGGGGGTATCAAGACACCCTTCCAAGGTCGTCAAGTTCTTCTTGTTTTATCCTTCCAATTTTACCATCATTTTCTCGGGTGTCAAATACATTATCAAATTTAAATTTTAGGGACATATGTGTTAGTCAAATTTTCAATTAAAAAAAATAGTTAAGAGATACATTTAGTAGGGTGGTGATACGAACCCTGTTAAGACTAACGAGACCCGAACTCAACAAGGAACTCAAGATTGTTCTACGATCAGATTTGAATAAAATTTTGACCCGTTGTTTATAAAAAACAAGAACCTCAGTATAATACAGACATCATAAACAGTGATAGAAGTTCGTTCCATATGTCACTAATGAACGCTACAAGAATAATTCTTGATAAATTTGAATATTTCTTCAAAGAAGGAAAAAGAAAATAACTTTCAATTTTCTGACTAATGAATTCTGATTGTTTCTTATTCAAAAGTGTTTTTTTATAGATAAAATCGTATTTTGTACTTATCTAAGACAAAATGAAAATAATCAGCCAATTAAATAGTTCTACATGCCCAAATTAAATAAGGAAAGCTGACTAATTAAATAGATTTATAAATGAACTCAAATACTCCTAAACATTCGACTTATAAATGAACTTAAACACCCTTAAACATTCCTATTTTACTTGCTAAAAATCAAGTTTAGATTTGACTTGACTTTTCTAAAGTTTGAATCGTGCAGATTCATCTTTATTGGATATATGGACCAAGTTCAATAGGTCTCCACGAATTTACTTAGGTCCAAACTTCTTGAATTAACCCGTTAAGTGCATTTTTGAACTTCTTTACTTGTGCTCTCATAACTGAACCAATCAGAACTTGAATTGAATTTTTTGAAGTCGTATCATGATTTATATCATGTGGTATTAAAGAAGCATTTCCTGTTCAAGATTTACAAGTCTATTTTAGATTGATTTAAAACAAAATGTGTCATTAGCAAATGTAAATTGCAAGTTCGAGTAACAAATACGAATGAAAGTAGAGAATAATGGTCAATTAAATGAGTAGAGACAATTCATACATGTCAAAACGACTAGCTCTAACTAGGATACTACTAAACAAGTAGTAGGCTTATTAGCAAATATATTATGGATAAATTTTAAAATTCTAATGTGATTTACACTCAAATAAATATCTGAGATGATATCCACCAAAAGTTTAGATTGTGTGTGTTATATCGCAAGGCATGGTTAATTAGAGAACTCAAACACCATTGGTCCGTATGGTACTTTCCAACCTTACGAAATAATACTCTCTCAAGTATGTACAATAAAGATAATTACACTACATTCATATCAGGTATGACAGAGCTCTCAGATACATTAACGTTCAAAAAATGGTTACAATCTAACTTAATAATCAGGCTAAATTTTATGCTAGAAAAATGAATAATATGCCCATTTGCTAGAAACATAACTATTTAATAATAACATAAGATCAAAATCCAATATATAATCAAAGATACACAAAAATACATGAACTCATACTCATATCATATTAACAAAATATGTTTTACATACATCATAGGCAAATTATATAGTATCCATTGTAATCTCCTCTTAGCATTAATTTCGTCCTAACACTATCCTTTACAACTTCCTCTTTTTCGTCACTAAAAGAAAAAGGTTAAAAAAAGAAATTAATTATCTAAGTCTAAATTTAAAATCTCAATGTCAACATTCAAACTCTCCATAATAGTAGTAAGAGGATCAATAAGAGTTATAATAGTAACTGAAGTAAAGGGATGAACAATAGTAAAGGAAGGAGTACCAACTAAAGTTGTAGGAGGAGAATTTATGTGCCTAGAGCATATAAATGATCACGAGGCAATGAGACGATGAAGTTCGTGTCATCATCTGCATCAAACTCTAATGCATCCAAAACCTCACCATTATGGCGCCGTTGCTTAAATACCTAAGCATGGATTTTGCTCACATGAGATTATATAGTAAAAATTGTGGCTATAAGACTCGTATAAAATTTTTTTAAATTACTTTAGTTGAATATATATTCACTTAGTCAACATTAAATCAAGACACATAACATTATGTATATTTTATGTGTTATTTGTTTAATTTTTTAATTTTACTTTCTGAATGATTTTATGAAAAATTATTTTTTTTAGAAATGACATTAATAAAAATGTTGTGGACTTCAACGTTATTTTATGAATTTTTTATCATTAAAATAAGGACAAATTAGTAATTTTAACAATAGGGTAATTATAAAATAAATCAAATATTTTCATTTAGGTCCCAAATGATATAATTGTTGAATAAATAGTGAAAATAAAACTTTTGCCTTCAAATTTCCCCATTTGGCCGGATTTTGCTTCATTTTTCATTCTTTCCAAGTTTCTTCAATCTTCCACCAAATTCCATCATCTTTCTCCTTCATTTCTCTCATCTCCCACCATTGATAAACTACCAAAATACTTAAAAAATTTTGTAGAAAAATCCTATAACCATAACCAAATCTAGATCAAGCCATAAACACCAAGAAAAATTTAAGGAGAGGGATTTTAAGTATAGAAAACTTGTAGTAAGTTTTTTAAACACTATTTATACTTAAAATCATGTTAGAAGTCAATTAAAACTATGTTACAATTTTTTATTTAGGAAATTCTAGGTAGCCAAAATTTAGTATACATGCGTATATGGTTTCTTTTGGCTTGAATATATGATAAAATTGATGCTTATGTGAATGTATATTAAAAGGTGTTTCATGTAAAATGTGTGACTATGAATATGTCGTAATGTTTAATAAACATGAGCTTATATTAGGTTGTATGAAATAACGAATTTTAATAATATGTAAATATATGTGACGTGTGGATTGAATTTGGTTAAATTATTTCACATGATTCCCAAGCCATCTTGAATGATTTTTATACATGAGAATGAAACTGAAAAAGTGTTATAAGTGTAAAAAAAGTGTGGTGGAGATTGGTGTTGAATTGTATAAATTATAAATTTTATAAATTTGTAACTACATATGGTTAAAAACTAAAATTTGTGATTATTTTGATATTAAGATTTAATATATAAATTTCTATACCTTTAATTTAAAATAATATATATGTATATTTGGTTGTCAATGTGTGTTTAAAAGGTTGATATATTATATGTAAAAGGTTAGACTTAATTAAGTAAAAATTTGGTAAGAGATATATTTGAAATATTAAAAGTAAAAATGAGTTTATATTTGTGTGTGTATTGATATAATAAAAAAATTTATAAATTAATATTAATATTTCGATAATCGTTGACTAGGGATATATGCATTACATGCATTATATCTAGATCACATTTTCATATTTTTAATATATTAATTTCATGTATATACAAAATCTTGTCGAACATCTCAGACCATCAGAGAAGATCCTATTCAGCAAACAAATTGATTTTGGGAGTAATTAGCCTCCTTATATTATGAGTAGATGAATGTATTTTTAAATATTTTTTCAATGATATAAATTAAATATTTTATAAATATAAATTTATTTTTAATATTTTTGATAAAATAAATTTAAAGATTTGGTAGTTTTATAAATTTAGATTTATAAATTTTTTTATAAATATGAACTTGAGATATCAAAGTAAGAGTAGATTTATAAAAAATTATGATTGAGAATTATACACGTTACCTGTGAATGTATGTATTGATGAATATGATGTGAAACTATAATTATAATTTCATTATTTAGAATTTGGTATAAGTGCCCTATTACGGGTGTGTCTATACATAAATATTGATATATAATATATTGATATATATGTTTTCTTTCCTAACTAGAGATAAAGTATATAACTAATTATTTTTTCTTTATCACCTATAAGGGGATAAAGAAATACCTAAATTTATAGTCTGGGGCATAGTAGTAACCTCAAGCATACTCTGGCATATAGAAATTTAAAGTTAAAGTTGAGCAATTCGATGTAGCACAGACATCATGATGGTTATAAAGGTTGTTAAAGAATCCAAAGTTGCCTAAATGTGGAAAGAAGAGGAGAAGCAATAAAAGGAGGAACTATAAAAGTCTCATTAGAATATGAGACAACAAGTAAATACCTAGAGCTAGATGCTAATTGAGTTCGACAAAGTTGCCTAAATGCATTAACTTGGAACTAAGAGTTAGTATGACAAAGCTAATACCACAAAGAATCTAAGTAATGGTCCATGAAAATTGTAGTCTTAACAACTTATGAGTTATCAGAAATAACTAAATAATGATGCCACATATATAAGTTGAAAGGTCTATAATGATGCAAAAAATATATTAAATTCTTGAAACTATTTTAGATGAATTATACATATATTTAGGATATATTATGATATTTTATGCATATAAGAGTATTATATTAAGCATATGTATACTTAATTAATATGGAATTGAGGCACATGATATTTAGTATTTCTTTATATATACTTAAGTGCTAAATTTCTTGATTTTAGTATATAGTATATATTTATATTATACAAGTGTTAAAAATCTTAAGAATGTAATAATATGACTTCAGAAAGATATTTTTATAAATTTGTGAATAAATTAGTCATAAGGAATAAAATGTAAATATAAATTTTGTTAAAGTTATGTTTGACTTTTTTACTTTTGGATAAGGATAAGTTTTAAATGAGCTAAATATATTATGGGTCCAATTTACTTAGTTTAGGCCCCCAAACCTATTTTCTACCAAATTTTACAAATTTCTACCAATTTTTTCTTTTTTCTACATTAAATCAAGGGTAATTTAGTAATTTTATAATTTATTATGTGAATAAGCAAATTATATATTGATATATAGGTCCAAATATTATTATTGGTGATGAAAAGGTCTGTTTATGACATTTTTTACTTATTTTTTTCATTTATCCGAATTTTAATTTCTACAAACTTTTATAATTTTCTCTCATCTTTCTCCACCATTTATCTCATGTCCTACCATTAAAGAACCATTAAGACACTTTAGAAAAATTGTATTAAAATCTTATAAGCATAATCAACCAAGAACCAAACCATAAGCACCTAGAAAAATTCTTGATTTCAATTAGTTCCATTGGAGAAAAATTTCAAGGAAGCATACTCTTGCTTAGGAATATTTTGGTAAGTTTCTTAAACTTTATTTTAAAATTAGAATCACGTTAAAAATATATAAGAAGCATGAAATGAATGACCAAAATTTGGTGTATGTGTGTGCTTATGTATTGTTTTTATATATAGTAGAAGAAATATAAATTGATGATCATATTAGTACTTAAATTTTGCTAGGGACATGTAGATAATTATATGTTTATGTCAAATAAAAATTATTCATGTAATATGGTGATTAAGGTGAAATGGTGATGAAAAAGTATGTACAAGTATATTAGAATGCCTAAATGGTTGAATTTTTTGGAGAAAATTAGAGATAGATTTTGCTATAGGAAATATTGATTTTATGGGTTTATTTAATATATTTAATGATGGTATTTTTTTATATTAAATATTATATGTTTAGTAATAATTAGAGAAAAATTAATGCATTATAACAATCTAAATTTGTCATATGATAATTTCATTATTTTTGTGTGAATTTTAGTATTACGTTGGTGTATATTTTGAATATGAAAAATTTATGTTAAAAGTTTGATATAATGATGAATATAAAGTATTTTATTTCAGAAAAAATTGTTATTTATCGATTTCGTAAAAATAGTATGAATTTTAGTGGGCAATTATTGGAAAACTTTTTATTATTAAATTTGGTATGATATGTTTTGTAGATTGACATAAAGAAGCTAAGTGTTGGTGATATGAAGATAATATAGTGTTGGTATGTTGAATAAAAACTATGACTAAATATCTTGATAAACATTAAGTATAATCATATGTATTTCACGCATTATATCAAGATTGCATGTTTAAAATAAACATAGTATATTAGTAGCTTGTGCATGAATAAATTCTATTTAAATGTTGATACAACAATAAAAGATCCACCTCAATGAGGAAATTAAATTTAAAAGTGCTAGTCATCCTATCAACTATGAGTAGATGGATGAGTTTTTAAATATTTTTAATAATATAAATTTAAATATTTTATAAATATAAGTTTATTTTTAATATTTTTTGATAAAATAAATTTAAATATTTAATTATTTCATGAAATTTAGATTTATGAATGTTTCATGAATATGGATTTAAAAATGTTGGAGTAGGAGTAAATTTACTAAAAAAATATTATTTGAAAATTTGTATGCAGAACTTATATATGTATGGTTTAATTTATATAATGTGGAGATGAGTTTATGATTACATAATTTGTAATTATAGTGTAAGTGCTTAATTATGAATGCATCTGTACATAGATTTATACTTGCATTGATATATAAGTATTTTTGCCCTTAATAGAGAAAGGGTAAAGAAAATGTTACTCATTTTTGTCTTTATTATCGATATAAGATAAATGAGAGGTTACTACTAAATATAATTAATGTTTGATACTACACCTCTTATTTAGGCCAACACTAGCGAGTGAACTTAATGATTTAATTTTTATATGATCATTTGAAATATCTTGTTAGCGGATCTTGAGATATCCACAGGGGACATATTAGAAGATGTCTCAAAGAATGATTTTTAAATGAGTTTAGATTTTTACTAGATCATCTGCAGATGTTGTATGAGAATATTTTTCGATAACTTGTTTGAATTAAATAAATGGCTAAAATCTTATGAATTGTTATATTTTTAAATATAATACTCTTAATCATGTATTGAAATTTTAATTCATTATCATTCATCTATTTATAGAGTTACTAGTCACTCTTTTATTTTTAAAAATATTTTTAAATTAGACAAGTTCGAGGAGGTCATAGTTTACACCACGAATAGTTAACTTTATGGCAAACATTTTATCAGAAAATTATTTATATATATAGGATTCTCCATGACTATGTAGAGAAATATTGTAGAAGAGATCTAAAAATTTTATAATGTTACTTGGTTGTTTAAAATATTTTGTTTGTAAATATTATAGATGTATTATATGATTTTAGATATATATGATATTATAGGCTTTACCCATTCATATGAGTTACTAATAGAAGGTAATTCTTGCAAGTGTGTGGTGGTTGTTAAGTGCTTGAATCTATGGATTGGGGTGTGAGAAATGAGGCCATTAAAAAGGGCATAAAGAAAATTGACTAAAAGAAAGGGAATACTTAACCAATAGTCGATAGGATGCAAGTTTGTATTTAAATCCTTTTTAAGATTTACATGTCTTATAGAAAGCCTAAAGTAGGTAGACTGTGACCATCATACGCATGTTATTTACTAAATAAGAAGGTAGCCATCTCAATATAAGAAAGTTGCTTAATTCTTGAAAATGGAGATTGATGGTATGCATGGTACACCCCAATCCATCGATTCGAGTACATAACAACAGTCATATACCTATGAGGTACACTATTACTTGTATTTTACATGAATGTATCAGGTTTCTAATATCTCATATAACCAACTTGAAAAATTAATTAATTTCCTATGTTTAAACCCTAAAACATCATTTGAAAAAGAGGGAGGGTAAATAATGTTTTATGCAAAAAACAAAAAAATCAAAAATCAAAATAAAAACAAGCAAATTAAAACACATTAAGAACTACTATGCCTTAGATGAATAAAATATATTAAGTCTCTAACTAATCAGATTACCTCTACCACAACTATACCATAAAAATAAATCTAATCAATAATTAAAAAGGCAATTAAAATAAATTGAATACAAGAATTTGGTAACAAAAGGAAACTATATGAAAAACCTCTTCACACAACAAAAAGCTTTTGGAATGATAATTAGAGTCGTCAAAATATTTTACTAGTAAAAAAGAACTTACAAATGGTGATTTCGTACAAAAATTTTTGTAACCCAATTTTGAGTAACTTACTTTGAGTAATTTTATTATTTCGAACTTTGAAATCTTCTTTTTTCAATGAAATCCTTAAATAACACATTTATAAGGCTAGAATTTTTAACCATCAATAATAATTAGAATTCTGAAGGCTTCATAACTAGATTTATAGAGAGAGAAAATTTAAAAATTTAAAAAAAAATCCAAATAAATCTCACTTATAAGAATATAATTTGTATTTTCTCTAAAGAAGAATAATAAAAAATACTTTTAAGAAACTCAAAGAAAAATATATTTATTCAAAAAACTTAAAAATTCTCAAAAATGCCCGAAAAAGCTGTAAAAAATCCTAAAACATGATTTAGATACTTAGATTTATACTTGAGCACTCGAGCAGAAGCCAAACACTAGTCAAGTGGATTGCCCAAATAACATGGGCACTTGAGCAAATATATAAGGCTTAGATATTGTTTTAGCACTGTTCATCACTATTTATTTAGTATTGTTTATTAACCACTATTCATAAGGCACTATTTATTGTTGTTTATTATTACTATTCATCAACATAACTATTTTGACAAGAACGAACCAATATAAAATATGAACCTAACACAACTCATATGATATACACACATCAAAATATAAATATGCATTATTATAAATATAATATTCTACAACTAAGTATTTTTATAAAAACTCTTCCATATCCATTCTAGAAAATATATACATATATAATAATAGAAAACACTATATATTTAAAATATTTGCTAATAATATGCAAGTCGTAAATTCTTTGCCTAAAATTTTTTAGCTTAACTTTCTGATCAACTCTAACCTCCTATTGAAAAACTAAGCATTCTGGTAAACTCATCTCAATAAGTAGAATAAAATAATTGAAAAGTTTCAACCCCTAAAGTTATCAAATTTTTGCTAAAAAAGTCACCAAAGTTGCAAACAGTGTGTTGGATTCAAACCATTGAAAATTATAAAATTCATAAAGACCCACTACTTACCCTTTTCTTTTTTTTTCCAAGAATACTTTTAGTATGCTATGAATATCGATAAGTAAATAGTATGTTTAGGTACTAAAAGATAAAATGAACAAGTTTCTAATTGCTAATTAGTTGGTATATTCTTATTGACTTATATTTAAATTATCAAAATTTGGATTATTTGATGATGCATGATTTATATGGGCCACTAGAATTTCAATTATTTATTTTTAAAATAAAGTAAGGCTTTGCATGCTCCTATGAGATTTTATTGAATTTACTTTTATTATTATCATTTTTAAATATATTTTAAGACTCTGGGATACTTTTTGACCTTTTGAATTTTGAACTTTTAACATATTTAAATTAGAACTTTGACCTTTCAATCTTAATAATCACTTACTTTAATTTTAGGGCGTGACAATAGATATATTGAGAAAGTTCTTAACAAGTTTAAAATGAGTAACTGCAAGTTGTGAGCATATTATTGGTAGTATACTTTAGGTTATTTGTAAATTTATTATTCAAATCTCAAGAGAAGGTGAATTACATAAGACATGTTCCTTATTCCATTGTAGTTCAAATTCTTATATGGGTTATAGCTTGTATTAGACTATATTTAGTTCATGTTATGAGTGTAGTAAAAAGGTATACAACTCTAATTAGAAAAGAAAACTAAAATATTACAGTATTGGAGTGTGTTACAATGATGGAAAATTGGTATTTAACAAGGCAACATCTAATACAGTTAAGTTAAAAGATTTTTGTGGATTCAAATTAGGCAAAAGATCTAAATAGAAGATTGTTGAGAAGTAATGCGTACATATTATCTAGTTATGCCAGAGTTAAAAAGCAACATTGTAAACTATAGTAGTTTTATTTACTATTAATCATATGGCTGCTCTAGAAGTAGCAAAGGAAGCTTTATGTTTGAGTCTTATGAGTGCTCTTAGTTTACCCCAATAGTAGATAATTATGCATTGTGATGTTCAAATGTCATCCATCTATCTGATTACTAGATGTTTCATGAAAGGATAAAACATATTAATGTAAGGTTTTATTTTGTCATATATGTAGTTTTTATTATTATGCAAAAGATTGTCACACATGAAAATATAACTGACATGTTGATTACAGTATATCTCTTATTTAAGGTAAAGCATTACTTGGACTTTTGTTCTTGTAGTGAACCTTTTGTGGCAATGTAGAGAGATTAGGCAAATATGTGCCTAAGTGAAGAATTATTGAGCTTATGGGCCACATTTAGTAACTAGTACTATATATTAGGGTATATAAAAACAACATAGTAGGATGAGCAAATATTTGAGCTATTCATTCTTTATTTGATTAGTAAAATTGACTACTTTCTCTTTTAAGGTTGTTTCATCTAAAATTTTTAAAGGATTTTCACATAGATTTGATGTTATTTTAATTCTATTTGTTTTCTTTGCTTGAATTTTATATTAAATATCATATCAAATCATTTGGACTTGACCAAAAGCTTTTAAATAGTTATAATACTATTGTAAGTGGAACCAAATTATGCATTAATAATGCCTTTTATTCAATTAGATTTAGAAGAAATTTTCTAAAATTAAAAGATATGTGCCAAAATGGACATTGTATTGAAACTTGAAATAAGAAAAACGCGATGCATTACTTCTAAGATCTTAGATAAAAAAACACATTAGAAAATCTTTTAGTTTTCTTATATAGGTTATATTTTGTGATCATAAATGCAATGATCATGTTGGTGCACTACTTCTAATATCTTAGATCAAAAACACTATCATAGATGTTCTCTCTTATAACTTGTATTTGGTTATTAACTATATATGACCAACTATATATCTTATTTACGCACTATTGGTTGCATTGTATATGTCCCTATAACATCTTCTAAAGTATGGCATGTGCTTTTTCGGAAAACAGCTGTTATACCTTATGGCAGTATGATAATGAGAATGTTTAATCCATGTATCGTTCCTTAAATTATTCTTGATTATAGGCTATAGGGCAGAGCATCTATAGTATTGTCAAGAGCAATACATATTTTATATATTCATAAAAAAGGCAATGAATCTCATTAGCCATTTGTATAAAGATACTAATACAAATATGTAGGTACTTATTAGACAATGAGTTAAATGAGTTGATCTACTATTAGAACAATCAAATAGTAATCTTACGTTGTCAATTAGGAGTTCTTAGCAACAATGGTTCTAGTGATTCTTTGACATAAAATAGCATGGTCATCTTGTGTGAATATCATCATGCTTAGGTGCCATTGTACAAGATTTACAAGTTGTGAGTTTCTAATAAGATAATTATTAGATACAATCTAAATTACATGAAGGTGGACAAGCATTTAGGTTAGGATCTATCATCATTTTTAAGGAAAAAAAATGTTCTATATGAATGATAGAGTCATAACTTAAGAAGTCTTTGGCTAAAGAAAAATATGAAATATTAAGGAGTTATTAATGTCACTTATTGAGTTATAGACTTAGCATTCATTCATATAACATTGGATATTAGTTATTTGACACTAATATAATATAATAATATATAATTGATTGCCAAAAGGTTTATTTAAGATATTTATGCATTTTATTATGATATGAGGGCCATGATAATTGCTAGATATCAATTATAGTTTGCACGCAAAATTTTCATTTTGTTTTTAAGTTAACCAAGTTTATATATAATTAAAAGAGTTTAGTTAGTGAAAGAAACTTCATTTTTATGTCTTCTACCATTTTTATAAAGAACTTATAAAGTCAAATATAGACATTAGTACACTATTATTGAAATTTTAAAAGTTGACTAAGAAAAGGTATTTTATCATTTCAAAATTAAGGATCTTAAAAAGCAATCTAGTTTTTGCATTAAAATAGCACGTGACTTGTAATAAAACTTACAATTAATTCTATTTTTTCTTTTATTAGTGAAATGTTAAGACATTAGAGGTTTTATGATAAAATAAAATATTTTTAAAATAAAGAGTTATCTTAATTGGATAATACCATAACATAAGTGTTATCTTAGATTTTGATAAATGGTATTCTTAAAGGAAATATATAGCATATGACATAATTTTATTATCCTTAAATCTGTATTTTCCTTTGAAATTATAGTTGTTGATCTAGTAACCGTACTGCCATTATAATAATGTAAGTTATTTTTTCTTGTACTTTTCATATCAAATAGCATATGAACTAAACTTTAGAATCTCACTTTGATTGACATAAGATCACCTTTAGATTCTAAGGTATTCTAAAAGTTAAGATTTTTCTTTAAATTTGGTACATACTAAACTTCCATTAAAACTCTAATAAATCTATTTTATTCCTTAACCAGATTGAACCTATCATAGTTATTATGTATGAATTATGATTACCTATAAAAAAAATCAATGATCTAACTCTTTAAAATTGAAAAATTCGCTCACCTAATCAAGATATTAATAGGAAACTAACCAATGAAAAATCATCTTCATCGTACTCAACTACACATGTATTAGAAGTAGCATTGGCCTTACCCTTTTCTTTCTTCTTTAACTTCGAACAATCTTTTTTGCAATGCTTTTTTTATTTTTTGTAACAAAGGACACATTCATTTTTACCATATCTTCACTTTATAGCGAATCTTTCTCTTTTTTTATTTATGGCTTTATCTTTTTTTCCCTTGTTATAAATGCTTTTATTGACTTATTGCTATTCATTTTTAGCTCTTCTTTTCAAATTTCATAATTGTGTAATATTGCATATACTTTTTCAAAGGACACCATTTCTTTACTCTTAATAAGTTAATATACAAATGATCTAACTCATTAGGAAGTATCCTACCAACAGCTTAGTTTTTGGTTCAATTTTTTAAGATTTTATCTAAATTTAATAAATTAGCTATCAAATAGTTAAAGTTGTCCACATGTTTATTAATATTCATACCTAATTTCAACGAAAGTCAATGAATTTTATTCAACAAATAGAGAAGGTTCTCATTGCTTTTCTTCATATATTTTTTTTGTGTACTTTCTATATTTACTAGTAAATGTCACTTTCAGGAATAAAAACTTGAGTTCTTTAAAAAGATAGAAAGAAATCATACAATAAGCTTTTGCATTCAAACCCTTTTAGCCTTTTACACATAAATTTTTGCATTTGTGATTGATATTATCTTTACTAGTATGAATGATGATACTATAGTTTTTGCATTGCTTTATGCTATAGCTAAGTATACTAACAAATGATATTAACGGGCAATTCCCTTCTAATGAAATTTTTCTTCGTTCTAAATATCCTACAATAATACTCAAGCTCTAAACCACCTATTATATTCAATAACTATCCAAAAACTAGAACTATATCAAATAAAAGCTTTCTATGATTATTTATGAATTTTAAAGAAATGGTTAAAGTGTTCAAAGGCATAAGAAAGAATAAATGGTAAATTATTTTAAAGATTACAATTTTGAATTTTATTAGTGATATTAGAAATTTTATGAAAATCTTTTTAGATAATATTCTTTTATTAGAAGATAGAAGAAATGTTTGAAGGACAAAATTAAATATTACTCCATTTATTAGGATATATAAAAGAATTTTCAAGTGTCACTAGCAATCCTATGTCCTTGTTTCATATTAATTGCTTTTAATTTATGATTTAAAATAATGATTATTAAGTTTTATAGCTAGTGGTTGAAATTTTAAATAAATAAATGTTAATTATTAAAAATTTTTGAAGGACTTCTTAATTTTTTTAATTCATTCTTAACAACTGTTAGCATCTAGAAGATATCTATCTCTTTCTCAAAATTTAAAAGTCATATATAGAATGATGAAAATTAGATTAAACTATATTTTTATTCGAAAAAAATGTTAAAGTTTGCGTTATTGACATCCTTTAAAAAATTGAATTTAACTATTATGTTGTACATA
The DNA here is from genome assembly GCA_032401905.1 of Swietenia macrophylla. Classification (NCBI taxonomy): domain Eukaryota; kingdom Viridiplantae; phylum Streptophyta; class Magnoliopsida; order Sapindales; family Meliaceae; genus Swietenia; species Swietenia macrophylla. Next base: position 3,505,863 of record CP135585.1, on the reverse strand, counting down.
CTATATTAGTTATTGATTACTGTTTATTAAACACATATTGTTCATTCCTATTTTTATAATTTTCACAACAAGAGGATTCTCACGTTTTTTTGTTATATTAGATAATATTGATATTATACTTAATTAGAAAACTTATAGTGGAATGTATTTTAGAGATAAAAGAAGAGAAGAATAATTAAGGGAATTGAATTTTATTTAAGAAACAATTCTTATTAATTAAAAAGTTACATTCCTTATTGATTTAAAAAATAAAATCGCACATAACTAAAGTTAGGTTTTTGTTATATATATTTATTTTATTTGTTTTCTACAACAGCCAAGAGAGAGCCATGCAGGACGCTTAAGGAAGAAAGTACCACATAACTTTTGTTTTCTTCTCTTGCGTTTTCAAGGCTTTTCATGTTATTCTTGTGATTTAAAAGAAAAAAAAAATTGATGAATACCATGAGTTTGCAATATTTAATTTTATAAATTTAGAGAGTGTTTGTTAGTATTGTCAAGACTTTTTTTATTATTCTTTAGGAAAAGACTAATTTTTGTTGAAGGAAGTTTAACAGTAATTAGTAAAGAGATCTTATTAAATTTAGTCGAAAGGAGTTTAATGCATTAAAATAAGGAGATCTTACTGAATAAGTTTATTTAAAAAAATTCAAAACTACAGTAATAAACACAAAATGGAGTTTTTTTTTTTATTTAAGTCCATTAGTACTTGTAATTATTATTTTTCTTAATAAATTATTTTTTTATACATGAATTCGTAAATATAAGATTAAAAAATTTGAACTAAATTAAAAATTATTGGTCTTCTCTATTTTATTTGTATTATGTTTACTTAACTTAATTAATTGGTTAAAATTAATTTAGTTAGTAGTTCTTAACTAAAACAAAACTATCCTAAAACTTAACTAAAATAGAATATCATAGAAAATTTAAGATTACTTATATTATGTTAAAAATTAAATTAAATATTTTTTCTCAAACTTCAAAGTAAGTTACTTATTTTATATAGACAAGTTGAGATGTTAGATCGATCCAAGCATGTTTGTAAAATCACAAAATAACTTGTCCAATATGACATGAAATACATTCATTTGGTATCGTGATTAGTGGTGGCAAATGGGTTGAGCTAGCCCCATTGAAAGGCCAGGCCTTTATGTATGAGGCCTTTAAGGAGGCCAGGCCTTAGTCGAAAGCTGCGTATTAACACAATCTTTATATAACTTATTAATTTTTATTACTTTTTTTACTTTTTTATTACTATTAGTAATTCATTTCATTCATTTTATTAATTTTAACATATATCTACACACATATATTTTTTGTGTTTTGATATTTTGTATTTTTATTATCGCAAAAAAATAAATAAAAAATAATACTACTAATTCAAGTAATTACAATAAATTTATAAACTTATATTACTACATGTATAATACGTTCTAATTAAGTTGGTACTTATTGAATCATCTATCATTTGCATTCACCTGTTTTATTGTTTTACATTAAAATTATAAATATTAAAAATTTAAAATATATAATTATAATACAAGCTAATTTTTATTAATAGAAATAGATCATTCTCTCTTACTATTTCAACATCTCATTTATTGTCTCGAACTTGATTCTGAATTCTCTATTCTACATCCTCCCAATCATTCAAGTATATTAAGTAATCCAAAATATATTACAAACTTGATCTATGTTCATCCAATAACTTATTTTATGCACTAAAACCAGATTTCGATGATATCGTGGACATCAAAATAATTGGTAAATTAGTCAGCCATGATGGGTAGAGAGGGAACACTTTTTATTTTGCTTTCTACTATTGCAAAACATCATTATTTTTTCATATTAAATATTAAATTATAATTAATAAAAATATATTTTTTTAATACATTAGGACTAACATAAAAGGAAGTAAAAGAGTAAGTATAACTTTTAAAAAAAGTGTTGAAAAAATTTTATAAAATAATATTAACTAGAGATTCATCGTTACAATCATAAATTAGTGTATATATTCTCTCTATATCTAGAAGCAGAAACCTAGAGGCATAAGGCTAGCAAATAACAAAAACCAAACAAAAAGCAAGTAATGTACAGAAATGTAAGAACAAAAAAGCAAGCAACTTAATAAATTAAAGAATTAACACAAAATAAAAATGCAAGCAGTGTATATACATATACTAAATTTCATAAATATGTTGGCTACGCAAGGTTTTAAGCAATTTACAACACAAATTAGACACAAAAATGCCAAGAATTAAAGAGTTAATAAACAAATACAAAAAAATCATTTTAGAACTAGAATATAGAGTTGAAACAGAAAGCTAGCAAATACCAAATAATAATTACAAGAGAAAACTAGAAGCAGAAACACAAAAACAGAAGGCTAGCAAATAACAAAAAATCAAACAATAACGAGTTATTAAAAGAATTAACACGAAACAAAAAAGCAAGCAATCTATAAAAACATATACAAAGCAAAATCCCAAAATCAATGAAATTAAGATTTTTGACTCTGAATTGGCAAAATTAGGGATTGTGACTTTGGGAAAAAAGAGAAGTTCAGAAAAATTGAAGAGAGAAAGAGCTAAGGGCGTAAGAGAGAGAGAGAGGAAGAAAACCCAAAAAAAAAAAAAAAAGAAAAGGCAAAGGCAAGGGGAGGGCCAGAGCTTTTAATTTTTTATCTTTGAATCGCGTGGGGTTGGGCTTTATGGGTCATACTGGGCTGTATGATTTCAATGAACGGGCTTTAATGTCGCTGGTTACCCTAGCTGACCCATTTGCCACTTCTACTATGGGTGGATCCAATTAACATTGTACTTTAATAGATAAAATACATTTACTACAAAATAAATATTTATATAACAAACAAAAAAAAAAACATTGTATTTTGAATGAACGAGTTGGCTAAAACACAACAGGTATCAGATATATCCAATTTTTTCAACAAGTATATTAACTAGTTTAAATTTTATGTTCATATTTAAAGTTTTTTATATTTTGTGTTTCAAACTTTTCTTTTTTCAATTTTTAATTTTTTAGATTATTTATTTCAAATTTTATTTTCATTATTTTAAAATTTATGTCAACAAATGTAAGATAGATAGAAGGTATCTTAAGTCTTTATTTTCGTCCATCTTGTTCATGTTTTTCTTCTCATTTCTAATTTTATATTGAGCACCCAATATTTTTCATAATCTTTAAATTCAAACTCTCTCATCTCAATGTTTTAAATAAATAAATAAATTATCATGCCTTTTGTTGGTAAATTAAGAATGTATACGCAAGAAACAATTAAAATAAATAAAAATAAAACTTTCTTAATTTCTATACAAAAATCTTTTTATTATGCATGGTTTATGATAAATAATATTTAATACATCAATAAGATAATATAATATACTGTATGCTAATAAGAACTTCTATGATTATAAGTTTTTTCTCAAATTTTCAACAAATTAAAAACTTTTAACTCAATTTTGATTTTGAATGTGCCCAAATTTGATTCTCTTTGCATAAATAAAAGATATAAATATTTGAAACCTCTTTCTATTACTGCTTGAATTTCATCAATCAGAGTTTTGAGTTAAAAGTTATGAATAAAATACAAAAATTGCACGAATATTATTTTTTTGAATAAACCACCTAAGTGTGTGGTGTATCCATACAAAATAGAGAATTAAAGAATTTGAATTTCTCTAAATCTAAGGTTATGTTGGTGTTTTTCTTTAGTGCTAGCTTAAATTTAAGAAAAGAGACTTAAATTAGGTTAAGATATTTTTCAAAATCTCAATTATGAAAAACTAAAACGTTAATTTTTGCCAAAAAAGAAGAAGTATTTATAACTTTAGTTATTTATTTTTAATCACATTATATAAAGATGTGGTTTAATTCTATCTAATAAGAATATTATCTCATTCTAATTAAATAACCAATTATTCTTTTAATTAATCAAATGAATTAAACAGAATTTATCATATTTTTAATTATTTTTTAATTATCTTAATAATTAATTAGGATTTATTATTATAATAAATCTAGAAATATATTTAAAAATATATAATTTATTCAATTACATTTCAACCTCTAAACTTTTAGAAATTATAAATTAGTTCAAAATTTATAAAATTCTTTTTTTTAATTTATAATTTTTAATATTATAAATTTATCTCAAAAGTTTAAGAACTTAATAATTAAATTTTAAAACTTAATTCTACATAAATTATCATTAATTCCTCAGTATTTTAAATGTGTAACTCATTAGATTCTTTCTTATGTTAGTAATAGAAATAGTTATAAATTTCTTAAATTTATATATATTAGTTTAATTAATTTATCCTCAATCAACTCTTTAATTAATAAACTAATTTCTATATATCAAGAATAGTATCTAGCAATGCATCATAACTTCTAATTAAGAAATAATACGAATTGTAGTAAAACCTATTCTAAATATAATTATTGTATAATTCAATTATTTTATTCATATATATCCCACCTATACTTCTAAAGTATGAAAAATGTTTACTTTATTAAATCATGGTTATTTGAAGCCTTTGACTTAAATAAATAATATAATTTTTAAAACTCTTTTTATAACTCGTTTTAAGTATGGACTTATATTATTACTTATGTCAAAATAACACCACTAAAGATATTAACTCCATGTTATCAATAGCGGTGAATTCTTTATTGATCTCTTACAACCTTTATGTACTTTTTATATTGCCTGATCATTACCCCAAGTCTAATCTCACTGTGAATGATGGATGTGTAATATCAAAGCGTATATGATCCACTATGAGGTATTATAAAAATCTCAAGTCAAAAGATTATTCATACTATCATAACTTAAAGAAATTTCATAAACATGTGAATAACACTCCATATGGTTTCTCAAACAAATCAGTTCGATATACTTATTTTCTAATAAGCATCCATATATTAGATTAGGTGAATACCTTTAATAGTAACTTGTGAGATCAACTATCTTTTTTTTTTTTTAAAGAGCAGACAAAATATATACTAATCTAAACTAAATTTGTTAATGTCCTAATATTGATAATTTTTCAATTAAGAATATTTAAAAATGACGAAATATCATAAATTTAAGTTAATTCCTTTGATTGTCGTTTAAAAGACTTTATATTATAAGTCGTTAATATTTATAATAGACAAAACTTATAAATAAAATATTAATTTTATTTATAATTTATAATTACTTATTTATCCCTATTGGATATAGGGCACATAACCAATATGTTCTTCATCAAACTCAAGATCTACAAAAAGGTTCAAGTTGAGACAAAAATCTTCTTTTTTTTTCTTTTTTGCACTGTTGTATTCATCAACTCTTTCTTTCACATTATGAGAAATTTTGGGTCAAGAATTTTGTCTTTTTATTTTCTTCTTAATTTATTAATTTTGTTTATGGGCCATTTAGTTTGACAACTCTGCTGTCTGCTCTTGCGACATTAGACTTTTCGAGTCTTTGTCCTAAATAATATTGTAAGGATTTGGTAAGGTTTGGTCTGTCGACTAAGCACTATATTTTTTTTATACATTAGCCGGCCTTTGTTGTTTTCTTGGCCAACCGCTATAAACCTAGAAGACTGAAGACTTTGCTATACGTAATTAAGTTTCTTCTGTATACGCTAAACTGGTGAATATCAAGATCATATATAATTGGACAGGCTGATGGTTATCGCATTCTTGGCAATTGCTTCAATGGGGGGACCACTCTGATGCTGTCCGACCCCAATTAGCTAATCATAGTTGATTGCTTTAGAGAAAGAGCGACATTAAGTATAATTATCTTCTAACCGGGTTAATTACTTGAAACCACGTTCGCTGATTGGTATTTCAGTTATACCATAGTATTATATTTAGCTTAAATTTGAAGCTAGTTGGAATGGTTTCACAGAAATTGTTGTAATTCACGGAGAGTCATAAAATAACACCAAGAATGCTGATATGTCTATTTACGCGGTTTTGACGAATTTCGAAGGACCTTTATACAGCTGCCTATATCATACTACTAGGGACTAAAAATTAAATATCATTTACTATAATTTAATATTTGATCTATTGAAACTATTGCTAAAACCAAAATTTGAGTTTCCATCAAAATTGACTTAATGAATTCTACAATTTCTGCGAAAATATTATGAAAATGACGATGCAACTGCTTGCAGGATATGGAACAAAGAAAAAGGTTTAACTATTACGAGTCTAGGACCAAGAATAAGTCAATATAATAGAAGATAATGAAACAAAGACAAGAGATTATAAATAAATATTATATATAATCCTTATGACATAAAATTTGTGTATATATAGACAAAGTGGTAGAGCCCTTTTGGTGCAGATACATACGAATAAACTTTGAATCAAACAAGAATGGGAAGAAAAGTTGAGAGTAAAATGGCGTGGATGCTGTTTTTCGTGTTCCTATTTTTGAATGCTGAAATATTAGAGGCACAAAGTGCAGCAGAATGTAAGCAAGAAAGGAGAATATTGGTGAATGCATGCAAGTCAGTGATAACTAGAAAGCCACCAAGTGCATATTGTTGCCAAAGATTAAGGGTTACGCATATTAACTGCGTATGTCCAGTGATTACACCTCAGCTTGCTGCTTTAATTGATGTTAATTACGCTATAAAGGTCATTCAGAGCTGTGGGCGACAAGTCCCTCGCCATTTTAAATGTGGAAGTAAGTAACAAATATGCGTCAGTCTTTAATCTTCTTCCTCTGTTTGTTTTATTCAATTTTTGTGTGTGCGTGTATAATAACTACTGTTCAATTCGCAGGTATCACAACACCTTGATTGGTATGAAGAAGAAGCTTTTAACTAGCTGATCACTGCTTAATATGGGTAATGATTAATAAAGTCTGTGATTCAAGAATCACGACGACTACTACTGCAAGTTTATGCACGAGGATTGTATGATACATATGATGAATAAAATAAGGAAGAATAAGTTTGGAGTATATGATTGCCCTATGTATTTGCTCTATTTGGAGATGTTTGAAGATCATATATATGTTTAATAATTAAATTAGTTAAGGAATTCTAGAAAAAATCCGTGTCTTTCAACTGATTTAAGATCAAATGGAGGATGTGAGCTTGAGATTGTAATCGGAGAATAATTTTTGCAAATATTATTGTTAGATTTTTGTTCATAATAAAATATTTTAAAACTTTGGACTAGATCTATAAAACGTTGGCCAAAACATCTATTGCTGATACTAAAATTTTGTCGGTCAAGTATCAACACATAATTTGTTTTTCTTTGAAAACTCATCATGCGAACGTGGTCTATATGAACAAAATTGATGTAATATGCAAAAGTCCTTACGAATTTTAATGTAAAACAACAATCAAGGATGTCTACACGTAATTTGTTTTGTGAACGTGGCCTATAGGGTGCTAGCTTGCCGGCAAAAGTCCTTACAAATTTTGAATAAAATAATAGATGTATTTAAAATATAAAATATTCTTTTATATGTAGATTTTTTATAGAATAAATATTTAAATATTTATTAAAAATTACCTATTAAAGTTGTAGTATTAAAATAATTTATTTCCAAAAACAAATTTTGAAGTCAATTTAAATTATTAAACTTCTAAATTATTATATTTTCACAAAAAAAGTATATTTGTTCATATAAAAAATATTGAATTCTTTTTATATTGATTAATTCATTGTCCAAACTATTAAAGGAATCATTATCATTCAAAGTGTATCTTACCCGTACAAATCCTTTGCAATCAAGAGATGATTTGATCAATTGAGAGGGTAACCAAAACTTATATATACGTATAAAATCAATGGCAGGAGTTATGATGTTTATGTCTTTTATTTCTTCGCATTTGGTTTTCATATATATGATTATGTTTAAGAGGTAAACATTATTTATTACTATATGAGATAAACCTTATTACTAAATGTTTGCATTTGGCATGAGAACATGTTTTATCCACTGCCTTAATGGTTGTTACGTATATTGGCTTTCTATAACATGGTTTCAAAAATAGTAGATTTTGTGATTTTTTTTTTTTTTTTTTTTTTGCAATTTTGGTGCAAATAATGTCAAAATCATTAGGAAATTGAATTTCTAGTATTTTGTAATTTAAATCAATAAAGTTTTTAGAAGCCTTAAAAACGGTTAGGTTTGACAAATGAGTCAAAATGACCTGTCTACAGGTTGACGACCATAAAAACAATATGCCACTTTGGTTTGGGGTGAACAACCAAATGTCATTTATTCTATGCAAGCAACTATTGTTTGGCCTATATGACATGTCATTTATCTTTTATTTTTGCTTATAGCATGTCGTTTTATGTTATGGTTATGCATTGTTACTATCATATGACATGTTACTTTTCATCCTTTTTGCCTATGGCATATCGTTTTCCTTGAATTTTCATAAGAAAATGCTACTTAGAAATTAAAAGTAAATGAATAAAAATAAAAAATTATTTTACTTAATTTTATTTTTTTGGTATATATTTTTATATTGTTATATTATATGCAAATTTTCATATGTATCATTTATTTTACTACGTTTGAAGCATTCAATGTTGTATAAATTATTTCTGCATAAAATTGAATGTCTAGATATTTGTATAATTATAATTAATTAAAGAGTTGTCATAGCCCTTTTAAAAGTTTTTAATCATGTATAGTACGAAAATATTAATTGTTATTAATCATATTTGATATAATAAATTTTATTCTATAAAAATTTTTATTCTATTTATATGATCAATTAGGATGAAATATAAGTTTATTTTTCTTAATTTACCCATAAAAATTAAGAAATGGAACATAATCTAGTAGTTTCATCATAATATTATATATGAATTTGTTCAAATTAGAAACTTAACCCGTAGGCAGTTTTTTATTTCATTTGATTCATATTTTAAGCATATATTATACATTCCTCACTTTTGTATATAAGCATGTATTTTATGCAATTTTATAGCTTGTAAATTTTTCTAATATTAAATGTGACATTCCTAAGTTAAAAGATGATAACTATAAAGTATAGAAGGAGAGAATTCTCCTTCATTTAAGGTGGATGGATATTGACTATAATATTTAGAAGCACGAACCATTTGCTATTAGTAAAACCAGTACTTTAATTGTTATTGCTCTTTTTGAACATTAGGAGCGATCCAATTGCCTTAAGATGATGTTTATAAAGACAAAGAACCCTATTGGCATTTGTTGTTTTATCAATCAATATGATAATGTTCGTGCTTTACTGACAATTATATAGATGAACAATTTGTGTCCTAAAACAAGGCACTTGCAAGTACTCTAATTATGAAATTTTTTTTTTATGAAGCTCACTAATGTTGGAGGTGTATGTGAGTACATCATGGAGATAGTGGATATTGCAGCTCAATTAAAGACTCTTAAGGTTGAGATATTTAAGTCTGTTCAATGCACTATATATTGAATACTCTCTTGCAATAATATGGACCGTTCAAAATCTCTTATAGCATATATAAGGACAAGTAGTCTATTAATAAATTAACAACTATGTATGTTCAAGAATAAAGAAAGTTGATAATGGAATGGAGAAAAAGTTCGCAAAATGCACATCTGGCAGTGTAAGAAAAGAATAAAAATCAAACCAAACAGAAAGGGAAAGATTATATAACTGCTTAAGCTAACATTCAAAAGTAATTCAAGTGCTTCTTCTACAAGAAAAAAGGTGCACATAAAAAAGGATTGTCATGAATTTTATGGTGATTGGTATTTTACTCAGACCATAGTAATATATTTAGCTTAAATTTGATGCTAGTTGCAATAGTTCAAAGAAATTCTTGTGAGACGAAAAGTCATAAAATAACACGAAAATGCTGATATATCTATTTGAGCGGTTTTGCAGAATTTCAAAGCACCTTTCTCTAGCTGCCTATATCATACTACTAGGGGCTGAAAATTAAAAACCATTTACTATAATTTAATTTTTGATATATTGAAACTAATGCATCGCATTGAGTTAATGGATTCTATAATTTCTGCGAAAACGTTATGAAAATGACGATGCAACTGCTTGCAGGATATGAAACAAAGAAAAAGGTTTAACTATTACTAGTCTACGACCAAGACTAAGTCAATATAATAAAACATAAAGAAACAAAGACATAAAATTTTGTGTGTATATATATACAAAGAGGTAGAGCCCTTTTGGTGCAGATACATACGAATAAACTTAGAATCAAACGAGAATGGGAAGAAAAGTTGAGAGTAAAATGGCGTGGATGCTGTTTTTTGTGTTCCTATTTTTGAATGCTGAAATATTAGAGGCACAAAGTGCAGCAGAATGTAAGCAAGAAAGGAGAATATTGATGAATGCATGCAAGTCAGTGATAACTAGAAAGCCACCAAGTGCATATTGTTGCCAAAGATTAAGGGTTACGCATATTAACTGCGATGTCCAGTGATTACACCTCAGCTTGCTACTTTAATTGATGTTAATTAAGCTATTAAAGTTATTCAGAGCTGTGCTCGCCGTTTTAAACGTGGAAGTAAGTAACAAATATGCGTCAATCTTTAATCTTTGTGTTGTGTATATAATAACTACTGCTGAATTCGCAGGTATCACAACACCTTGATTGGTATGAAGAAGAAGCTTTTAGTAAATTCAACTTGCGAAAGTGATCTATATGACCAAAATTAATGGAACATATAAAACAAAACAACCATGAAAGATGCCTACATGTTGAAAAAAAAAACCCTCTAATACTTTAATATTTTAACAAAGTATCAGTAGAGAATTTTTTTTTCTAGTGATTAAGTTAGTAAAACAATTCTAGAGCTTTAATATCCTATCTTCCTATTTATATATATAGTACCAATATTATTGTCAGAATTTTGTTTATGACAAAATATTTTAGAACTTTGGACGAAATCTACACGTGGCAGTTGGCCACAATATCTATCAAATTTTTGTTAGATTCCAAGGTTTATACCTTTGAATTCTGTTTTTTTTTTTTTTAATTCTTGTTGTTGTTATTGTTGTTTGTGAAAATTAATTCTGGTCAATTACATTTATTTACTTTTCTGGTATTTTATGATTATATAATAAATTTGAAAACGCCAATATGAATGATTTCTAATTATTTGATGTTCAGAATAAAAGCGCCCCAAAACTATTTTGTCGTCTATATTCTATTCATATTCTTATTAAAATCTCTAAAACTTAATGTTTCAAATTTATTTTTCTTGTTTTCACTTTTTGTGTATGGATAATTATGTACTTAGATGTTTTTAGTTGTAATTTTTGAGAGGGGAAAATAGAAAAGAAATTATAGAATTCTTTTATTTAATTAAAAAAACAATTGAAATATTCAAATATCAAGGTTAGATTTTGTTCAAAATCAACGGATCCATGAACATTCAAATTCAATTTTACTTATGAAATTGAATAAAAAAATATAGATGTATTTAAAATGTAATTTTTTACTTATCAAATATACTAAATCCAAGAGAATTATCACACTTGTAAAAGTTTCTTATAAAATTTATAATTGCTTGCTAAATAAGTAATGAAGTTAAATACTCTAGAAAAAAACATAAGTCTTACTTGTCATTCAACTTTTGTACAAAATCACTTTTTGCTTTTTACTATTGATGTCAATACAAATAAATTGATGCTTAATATTAATTCACTTAACTTATAAGCAATCACAATAATAGTATCATGAATATGTACAAATCAATACTTTTTTAATAATATATAATTGAAAAATAATTTCACAGCATAGTTAAACACATACATGTAGTTATTATTATTTATTTTCAAAAAAAATGAGTACACTTGCTTTTTATTGATCACAACAAAACTACTTAAATATTTTAACCTATAATCAAATATTAATATTCATAAATCTCACATTTACAATCACGAAGCATAACATAACTCATTAGGTCTTAATTGTATTATTCAAATAATCTAATTTATTTAACAACTTAATATTTTTAAATTTATCAAATCTGACCTTATAGGATTAAAGACTTTTGATATATCTAAAATAACGTTTTTTTATCATGAAATTAGAATTATAGTCTTTAAGAATCATAGCATAAGATGACATTAAATAATTGACTCCTAATATTATATAAAATTATTTTTTGTCATATCCTGTCCTAAATTTGATTATTTATCCCAATAATGAACAATGTCAGGAAATATATTAACTCACAATATTTAATTTTTAAAAAATAGAATAAATACTCAAATATCATTTAATTTGGTAGAGATTATATAGACATATAAAAATTAGAGTAGCAAACTGTCTGAAATTAAATTTGTAATAAACTATTTTTAATAAATTTTATTTTAGAATTTTTAGATTTTGCTAAACATAATTCTGCAGAGAGCTATGCTTATTAAAAATCTATAATAAATCAAAAATATAAAATTTGAAATTTTAATGTGATATAATAGAAACAAGCTTCTACAAACTATTACAAACCAAAGATATTAACAATACTGGAATTTTAGACATGTGGTCACATAGCCTAGCTAACAAGATATTGTCCACTTTGGCAAAACTTAGGGTGGCAAATTAGGTTTAAACCCTGACACCTCATCGCTATATTCTTGACATTAAAAATTTTGAGCTTTTAGTCCAAAAAACCTTATATTAATTAAATGAGCGAGACCACTTATAAGCACATCCTTAAAGTTAATTCTAACACTGTGAGCCTAACAAACACGCAATTGTCTACTTTGACATAACTAAGGTGGAACAATGGCCTAAATCTTGACCCTCATACCTTGTTCTTGGCCCCAGTAACTTTAAACCATTATCCTAAAAAGCCTTATTCTAGTTAAGGGAGGGTAGAACTTATAAGCACATTCTCAAGCTTAATTTCAAGCAATATGAGATATTGCAATCCACCAACATTCTAGTTATCACATTTTCAATTGGATGAGTTAGTTTTGATATTATTTGTGATAATTCAACTCTACTAGCATACTATTATTTATTTTGGCGCAACTTAAGGAGCACAACAAACCCAAACTATAGTCCATGACAACTTTGTTCTTAGCACCAATGAATTTAAATTCTTACTCAAAAAGGTCTCGTACTAATTAAAAAAAGAAAGAATACTTATAAACACATTCTCATGCTCAATTCAAGGTGATGTGAGATATTACAAGACACTTTAAAACAAAAATCCCAAATTCAATAAGATAATAAATATTATTCTAATATAAATTGACAATATAACTTCAAATTCTGATTAAAATCTTATTAAAATCTAACTATATACATCAAATTATCTAAACACACATACTTTGATCACTCAAAAGTAAATGAAATCTACGGTGAGGAAAGAGAAGATTAAAAAAAAATTAAACTTTACTTGGTATTAATATACTATGGTTTCAAATTTATAACCACTAACTTTGAAGGTTATGTTAGTGTGACGTGAAATCACCTAGAGCTAATTTCCAAAAAAAAAAATTATCAAATACTTTGGGTAATGTGTTTTGAAAGAATACTATAAGACGCATCACAATCCCAATCCAAATGGTAATAATATCATTTCACAGGCCGGACGTTATTATTACAAATGCAACAATAGATATTGAAGGGCCTCCGATATTTTAGTGGACTAATTTGTTTGTTCTTCTTGGTCCACCAAAAATATCCTACCGGACCTTTTCAAGATAATAAGAATTTTCCAACAATTTACAAATATCTCGTCCCGAAATGTCTAACGTTTAAAAACTGCAACCACTCTGTTTCTTATCCTTCTTATTTTTCTCCTCAAGAAAAAATAAAAATGCCTGCTGCAACTGCAAATGCAACTGCATCGGCATGGCTTCCTTTATTCACAGCTGCTACTACTACTTCAGCCATAATCAAAAGCCCAATTCTGAAAACTTGTAGGAAGCTGAATAATAATAACGTTTATACTAAAATCAATTCTACAACATGCAAAGCTTCTAACATGAACATGAACATGGATTTGGATCTTTACGATCTTATGGGGATCGATAGTAGTTCAGATCAATCTCAGATCAAAACGGCGTATCGCAAGCTGCAGAAAAAGTGTCATCCGGATATAGCAGGACCAGCAGGACACGACATGGCTATTATTCTCAATGAGGCTTATTCCGTTCTCTCTGATCCCAATTCTCGTTTCGCTTACGACAAGGTTTTCTTTGCTTTCTCAATTCTTAATTTCTTTTATTTTAGTTGATCTACTTGCACCAGTACAAATTTTGGATGAACTCCTAAAATCTGTGCAGCCACACGGTAAAATTATGCGTTCCACATATTAGTTAAATAAATTTATTGACCGATATGGTTGGAGCCTTCGTGCATGTTATGCTCTATCAATTTGTGGCAATTGAATTGTTTGCTGGGAAAATACAGAAATTTGTTTTTTGCAATTGTAATTGGCAACATCATTTTTCTGTTTTGAGGGTGGAATTGCAGGAACAAGCCAAGATTGCTGAACTGAGAGGCTACACGGGAAAACCTCTGTACTCAGTTTGGTTTGGTTCTGAAAGTGAAGAAAGAGCTGTTTTTGTTGATGAAGTGAAGTGTGTTGGTTGCCTGAAATGTGCTTTATTTGCCGAAAAAACATTTGCAATTGAATCAGTGTATGGAAGAGCAAGAGTTGTTGCTCAGTGGGCTGACCCTCAACACAAAATCCGCGAGGCCATTCAAGCGTGTCCTGTAGATTGCATCTCGTGAGTATGTTTCCAGATTTCATAATTTTGCAACATATAGCGTATATTTTATTCCTCATTTAGTTGTTTCTCCTTGTATGTCAAGGATTGTGGAGAGGTCGGATTTAGCAGCGCTAGAATACCTCATGTCAAAGCAGCCACGAGGTAATGTAAGAGTGGGAGCGGGCAACTCCGTTGGCACACGTGTCTCCAACATATTCGTTGATTTAAAGAAATTTCAAACAAAATTTGTTGATGCCATGAACAAATCTGTTAGACAGGTAAGTGATTTGCTTGCACCGGTTCTTTTGCAAATTTTAGTTGTTCCATACTATGTAGCCTTAAATCAGAAGATTTCATTTCAGGAGACAGACGCCAACTGGGAAGCAAGAATGTCAGCAATTCAAGCGATCAGATCAATCTCAAATTGGTTATATTGGCAATCACCAGCACCCGAAACTTACCAAAATCTAACATATAGCACCCAGAAAGCGGAAGAACCAAATATCAAAAAGCTTCGTGATGCTGCTGCTGCCAGAAAACAAGTAAGAGAGAGCACAAAGACAATTTATAGAAGAAACCCATCAAATTCCATACATCTTGATGAGTATTGGATTCCGTCCACACAAGCTCTTCCGGCTCCGGCTCCGGCTTCAACACATATCAGTTCAAGCTCTCCAGATGTCCAAGAGCCACTGCATAAT
The DNA here is from genome assembly GCA_032401905.1 of Swietenia macrophylla. Classification (NCBI taxonomy): domain Eukaryota; kingdom Viridiplantae; phylum Streptophyta; class Magnoliopsida; order Sapindales; family Meliaceae; genus Swietenia; species Swietenia macrophylla. The sequence goes on along the minus strand of CP135585.1, from coordinate 3,490,442 downwards.
AAAGAATGGAAGAAGACAAAGGACAGCAGAATACGGGAAGAGAATAGGAAGAGTCCCATTGCCTGGGGAATTCCGATGGTGACAGCAGCCATTGCAGCAGCAATAGTACGGATGCAAATAGTTGAAGGAGTGGCTGATGGATTACAGGAACATATAGGCGGACCTTTGGCATTGGAAATTGTCAATAGCTGCTGGTTACAGGTGATTTTAGCAGGGATTACATGGTATTATGTTGGAATAGCAGTTGTAGACCTCATTGAGTTCATAGGCAACAGGCAAGAGTAGGAAAAATTAAGGCAAGGGAAGATATGTATGCTTGGCACGTTGACCCCCATGTAAATACGAAGTTCATGTTCATCTGTAATGCAATATACAACCTTACACTCTGTCTCTTACGATGAATAATTTCGCAAGAGTTCAACAGGAACTAACTGCCATAAAACGTTGAAAAACAAACGAGTCCAGAGCAAAACAACATCAAATAACGCCCAAGCGTTCATGAGCGGCAACATCTCAGAGAAAAACTAGCTAGAACAAAAACTACTCAACGTAGAGCGGAAGTCGGGATTCATAAAGGAAGAAAACATTCGCGTATACTCTGAAAACTTTAAATCAAAATTTGGATGCCAAGCGCAGCATTTGAAGGGTCATAAATTTAAGAATAAAAGAGACCAGAGTTGTAATTAATTAGTTCAAGGCAGCTATCAATCGGACCCCAAAACAAACTTGTCAGGTCCAGTGTTGTAGTTTTCAAAATCATGACCATTCCATCCAAATCTTAGATTATTATATCGGGAAGAATTCCTAACGAAGAAAGGTTACGAACAAACAAAATTAGCTGTAAGTTAAATCCTGGAGTGGATAAAAATAAGAAACTATTGCCCAACTGTAATTGGAAAGAAACCAAGCTGATAACTATAACACGATTCAGAGTTACTGCCTTTGTGCGCAAAGCTCATGGCTAAAAGCTAAATAATGCACGCAAGCACAGAGCTCAATAATTATTTCCAGTTGAAAAATATGTGCCAGGTTTTGCAACCTCAATAAAAGGGATTGAACAGCTCATTCCCAATCCATTGACTTCCAGAGAGAACATTCACAATTGGTTTTCAATGATAATTGTACAAATTTTATATAAATTACAATTTGCACAAAGTAATCAGTAGCGGTACTTGGTGGAATAATCCTTAGGTGCAATTACGAGACCACGACCCTTCCTTGCCCCTCGGTAAACAGTCTCGACAATGTCAATGAACTCCTGCTTGTCCTTGAGAGCCCAGTTGATTTTGTTGTTATTTCCAGTACCAAGATCAATCATAATGTGTTTGTTCCTGAAAAAGAACATGACAGTGGATGGGTCATAAAGCTCATACATTGTGTTAAAATCAGGCACCTCTGAAATGTCCACAAGGTAAATCACAGCAAAATTCTTTATCGTCTCAGCTACTGACGCCAGCACTTCATCCATCTGCATCCAAAATATCAAAGGAAAATTAATTAACAAAGCATCCTATGTTAAATTTTCATGTCAATAAAAACAATGAAAAAAAGGAGTTTACCAATAAAACATGTAGCAAGCTAGACAAAGAACAAAAAAAATTGACCAATACACAATGTGATTCATCCTAAACTTCTAAAAACTGCACTTAAATATAAGGTAGACTCAGGGATAAGTGAGTGAAACAAAATAATTATCAAGCTTTGGAAGCAGATTTTAAATTCTTACCTTGCAAACCATTACTTCTACCATTTACAACTAAATTGAAAAATTACTCCACTTTAGTCACATCTCATTGAAATAAATAAATGTACAAGTAAAAAGTCAAATGATATCAACCATTTGGTATTGAGTTTGATTCTATTTGAAAGTAAAATAAAATGATATTTAGTAATACCAACTTTTAGTGAAACCTACTCACTTTCTCAATTAAAAAACCACTACAAGTTAATGCCAAGCGACCCGAACTAGCACAAATTTCGTTTGAAATCAACCTTACCCAACTTTTCACGAGATCTTATGGACAAATATTTTTCTAAAGAAATTTATTAAAGCCAAATAGGTCCCATATTTCACCAAAATTAGCCTCTAATTGAGTGCTCTAAATTTTAAAAACTTTATCATCAATAAACCAGTAACAAAGAAAAAGGAATTCAAAGAGCAGTTCTGAAATATAACCACAATAAACGAATCCCAATTTCTTTTTTCGTGACCAAAGACACAAAAATAGTGTGCCCACTGCGTGTATTCCTACCTTACTATAAATAAAGAGATTCTACAAACCAGTAGGAGAATTTAAACGTGTTTTTTTATAATAAAGAGCTTTTATAATTTTAACCTCTGCGTAAACAAAGGAAAAAAGATACCAAAGAATTGATCAAATTTGGCCAACATGACTTTCAATTCTAGTCTAACAATTTATCAGAGAGCGGCCTAATTATCCAATGATCCATAAATCTGCACCTCATAGCACAAAACCTTTTTTTTTTTTTTTTTTTTACGTAAGACATTATACAACTAGATCTGCAAACATACAAATTAACCCAATTTTTCCCTTGTAAGAGATTATACAACTAGATGGGCTAACAAAAAAAATTAACGCAAGAATATAGTTAATACCAAGCCACAAGTTTCGTACATGACCTAAAAACTGAATTGGCCCAATAAATCAACGTAATACACCTTAAATCCTCGCGGTTTTGGAATAATCAGATGAAACAATTCATAACTGAAAATAAAAACCCTAAATTTGGAGACAGATGAATAAAAGATAAAGATGACTTTGTTTGAAAGAGAGGAAGAGTCAGAAGTACCTGCATACAGGTTTCATCCCAGTCATGGCCAAATCGAATGACGACGAGACGCTCTTCTTCAGCCAGGATGGCCTGATCTACTGCCCATCCTGAGTGCAAGTGCGGTAGCAGGTACGACATCTGTCTCTCCCTCTCTTCCTCCCTCAACAATCAGTTACAGAATTCCAGAAATACGCCGTAAATATAAAGACCCAATTCTTTTTTTTTATTTATAAATATTTTCCTCACTAGAACAGGATGCGTAGGAATCACGCACCCAATCAAACGGCTAAAAGGTCACCTGGCTACTACAACATAAAACATTGAATTATATGTTGGACTACATCTAGGCTGGCGGACATAAGACCCAATTGGCCCTCTCCTTTCGGGCTGGATTTGGGCCTCGATATCCCATTAAGGACGTGGAATTCCTATGTACCTGCTTCGCTGTTACAGCACGGAAAAACAATATACACACTCTCAAAACTCTTAAAATTCGACACATATTATTAGATTTGATTTCTTTTTATTTTTAATTAGTTGTCTACAGACAATACTATTTGTTAATACTGTTATTAAACAATTCAGTATTCACACATTCCATGAAAAAAAATACATAATAATAAAATCATGGCGAGTCACATTCCACATTCATTCAAAAAGAACACTCCCCGGACAATTTTACGAAACAGTAGATACAAGAACGAAGAAGGATAAGAAATTGAGCTACAAGGAAGGAAAAGTGTATACCTGCGTGCAGGTTTCGTCCCAATCATGACCAAATCGGATGATGACAACTCGTTCTTCCTCGGCTAGGATAGCCAGATCGACGGCCCACCCAGAGTGAAGATGCGGCAGCAGGTACGACATTTCTTCGCTCCGCTCTCCTCTCTTCTCTAGAAATTTCTTATTGGCTCCGGATGCTAAGACGATGTATGCTGCTAGGCTTTTATTTACTTGGAATCTAAATTAATAAGAGGCCAATGAAGCTTCTAGAGAAAACACCTCATTTGTTTGGAATTACTACCCGCATCAATTTTACGCAATCTTATTTCTCCACGTGTATATTTCACCTTCGACGCTACTACTGTGGGGCCCAGTTTGTTTTATTTAGCTTACCATGATTTACTGCCGAGTTGGTTTAGTATTAAAATATATATCGCCTCCAAAATATTTTCAAGTATGAGATTGTTTGAGGTGGTTAATCGCATTATTATATTATATTTATATTGTATTAAATAAAAATTAATTTAATTTAAATTTATTTAATATTTATATTATAATTAAAAATTATAATTTAATTTTTTGGGCCATAAATATGTACCACGCTAAATAAAACATTCATTCATAAATATAGAATCATATTTTATTAATAATGTGATCGGAATATATTTAATCATATTAAACACCCTTATTAGTTTAATTACATTAAATCAATAACTTAAATCAAAATATAATTATATTTATATACAAAAAAATAATCATAATCATATTCAGTCACAAAACGTATTAATATAAATTCATATGTAAAGAAAAAATGATTAAAGTCATATTCAATCACAATCATATGCTGGAATGTATTAATATGAATTCATATATAAAAAAACGATTAAAATCATATTCAATTATAATCACATATCATAACGCATTAATATGAATTTATATACAAAGGAAAACAACTAAAACTATGTTCAGTTACAATCACTTATCATAACTCATTAATATTAATTCATATATAAAGAAAAATGACTAAAATTATATTTAGTTACAATCATAAATTGTAACACATTAATATGAATTAATATAAAAGAAAAATGACTAAAACTATATTTAGTAATGATCACATATTGTAACGTATTAATATAAATTCATATACAAAGAAAAATAACTAAAATGATATTTAGTCACAATCACATGTCGTAACACATTAATATGAATTCATATACAAAAAAAAAATAACTATAGTCATATTTGATTACAATCACATGCCAAAACACATATATGTGAATTCATATAAAAAATAATATCTAGATTTATTTCGCAAGTTGGTTCTGATACAACTGTAAGCAAACAAATCCATAAACTTGTAGTGAAATTACACAAAAAAAAAAAAAAAAAATAGTTTGCTTTTCAAAATTCATATGGTAAACTCTAGCATTACCATATGTATATATTTTAATGTCATAAATATGTGCATACATCTAATTAGATGATATTTGTTAAACCACAAATACAAATAAAATTTTTTTGCACCCCCATAGTATCCACATGATCAGAAATCTTATTGGAATGTTCTCTTATGATTTGAGTGCATGATATTTTGTGCATTTTTCGCTTTTCAAGAGTAAAGACAAATAACAAATTTTAGGCACACACCCTTAAAAAAATATAAATATCACATATTTATATATTATTATTTTAGATCTTTAATTTTGACTTAAATTATTTAATTAAATTTTTTTATAAAATTTAATTTATTTAGTAAAATAGGTACTAATAAATTTGTCAAATATTTATATAATAAGTTTAGTCAAAATTAATACCCAAATAGGTAAAAGAATCCTAAACCCATTTAGAATTTTATATATATATATATATATATATATATATTATTCATGATCTTAATATGCAACTAAATATATTTCCGTAATATTAGCAGTAACACTAAAATCTAATTTTAGTATTATAAGTAATGAGCGGTGTCTAGCAATACATCAAAACTATTTAAATGACAAGAATATTAATGGTTTAATATCACTTTATCCGTGACCAATATTACTATATAATTCAATTTTTTTATCTTAAATATTTTAATTAAACACAAGACAAAGAATGTGTTATTCTCATATGGTTCAATTATATTTCCTTAATATTCTGAATAAACTTATTCTATAAAATGAAGTCAATATTTTATATTAACTTATTTGAGTGTAGCCATACATTTTTTAAAATTTTACTCAATAAAATGGTTCAAGATATTACTCTTATTATATAGAAGGGACAAATTCTATCTTGATCATATACATTTCTCTACATAAATTATGATATATTTGATTTTTTTTTATAGTATATTTTGTTACAGATAACTTTTGAAAATATCAAAATATATTATTTTTTATGTTAAAAATTATTGTGATCTCAAGTTCAATAATCACATATACTACTATCACTATGAGAATCACTTATGACATTCAAATAATAATTTACGTAGCGTTCTCACGACAAATCAATTCAGTACATTGGTTCACTGACTTATACCTATGTATTAACTTGATATCTCATATCATAATATATACAAATTGTTATTAGTCACTATACATACCAGTTTTCATGCATTATTATTATCTTATTTACAATAATACTTGACTAGGTACATTTAAAAATAGTGTTCAACTAATTGAACTTATTATTTTAAAAATATTATTACATTTATTAAACATATAGACAAGTAATAATAAAATAATTAAACAATATATATATATATAAATAAAATTGTCATGATACAAATATACTAAATATTTAAAAGACTATTAAATTTAGGATATATACTAACAAATGCAACTTTAAATTTAGGACAATTTTCTAATTATGTTTATTATAAGCATTTACCTAAGAATAAACAAGATAAATAAAATAAAACTATAGTCCTTTAATTACATTGATCACCTAACAAATTTGTTAATTGAATATTGGCAAATTAAATTTTAGAATTATCTAAATTTTTAATACATATATACTAATAATAAGTGATAATATAATTATTACATTAAATATGCTTTATTAATTCTAAAATATTATTACTAATTAATTATTTTACTAGATATTTTACTAATTAGGTCTTTTTCTATTCATATTATTTGATCTTCTAAACTTTACTATTAGAATATATTATTATTGTGTTTTGTTATTATTTTTATTCATATTATTAGAATATATTATAATTAGTTTTTAATATTGTTATTATTTTTATATTATTTTTATTGCTATGATCTGCAATACTAAACCATGATTATCGTGGAAAAATATCATGATCGCAGCTACGGCGCTTATGATCGCAGCTATGACACTCGTGATCCCAGCTATGGCACTCGTGATCCCATGATCAGCCCAAAAGCCATAATCGCGGCCAACTTCCGACCATGGATATTTTTCTGATGAACAATACTTCTCCCCAAACCCTAAATCGCATGATTAATTTGTAGCCAACTCTATCAACAAAAGGCCATTATCGTAGCCAGCTTCTAGCTATGGATATTTTTTTCGTGACCAATTATATATACATTATATATTTTTTTGGTGACCAAAATTTTATATTTACATTATATATAACAAGACAACTTAAATATCACCGTATGTCTACAAATATCACCCACTCTTTACCAAAATTTCAACCAAATGTTTCTTTAAAACCTAAAATTCTAATGCCTTACTAACAATAAATCTTTAAATTTTGTAACAAGTATTGATAGTTAAACTGACCTTTTGCCTGCTTTTGTCTTTGAGGAGAGGATGGAAGTACTCTTATGTCTTTTATGGTTGAAAGTGAGGGAAAAAGTAAGATTAAAAGAGAAGAAAAAGGGGGTGAAAGTGATAGGACAGATACAAGAGAAGAAGAAATTGATTTTTGTTTTACCAAGGCAATAGAGATCAATATTTTAGGGTTAGTTAATTTTGTTAAGATTGAATTAGGATTGATTATAAATATAAAATTTTTTTTAAAATAAGGTTATTTTGAAAAAATTTTCTATTTTATTTCAATCAATTTTGTAAATACTTTAGAGAGGTGATGGTGTGGGTGATTGTTGACAACCAAGGTTTCGAATTGAACAATGTATTGCAGAAATATTGAGATTGAATTGGGATTTTGCTTTGCTACACTTACGTTTCTTCAATTTTGAGTTGGAAAAAAAAATTGAATTTTTCAATGATTGATTCACTGAGGTTACTTCTTCAACATCCAAATGGATCGCTAATGAGGTAGTGTGGGTGCTTAGTGACAGATATGTCTAGTTTGTAGTAATACTTAATTTAGAATTAGGGATTTATTTGTGTACTTGTGATCTGTCTTAAGCTGATAATAAAGAACGTAAACTGAGATGTAGACTGTAGGTTATATCAATATGACTTAATTGAAGGAGTAGCGAGTATTTTGGTTTTCATTGGAATTTTTGCTGCTTTCTCCCTACGCATTACTATATATTGCTAATGGAAATGTAAATTTTTTATTAGGTTAATAAAAACTTGATTGATTTGTGAAGTATATTAGAAAAGAGTGCATGTATTTATGTAATTAGTTTACATTATTGGGCATGCGAATAGCGCTTTGATGGTTTTTCTCTTTCATTTTTGTTCTTAAGAGCCACTTGGGACTGTTACAAGAAAATGTTTGCATCTTCCGACATGGATTATATCTTTGTTGCTGCAAGACATTTTTGTTGTTAGCTTATTTTAGTTCTGCTGTTTGAAGTTGTATCTCTCTCTCCAGACTGTTGGCTCTGTTTCTGCAATGATTGTTAAATTGGATTCTCCTGAACTGGTTTTGGATTCTTATATATAATAAAATTATAGTTATGACATTAATTTGTTTAGCTTATATGAGTTTATTTAGAATTTACATATGACAGGACTGTAGTTATGAAACCTAAGATGGACTACAGGCATGAGTGTTGATGATCATGCTCGTCTTGTCTTATACTTGTGATTATCTACATATTATGTACTATTACATTTATTTGTTTTAATTTTTACATTAATATTTAAAATTTTTTATTCATATTTTTAGTATTATTTTTATTTATTTTGGATACTTTAACTTTTTTTTATTGCAAATTTTTCAAAGACCATTATATGTTGGTGGGATGTGTGAAAAGTAGAATAAAAATTTGCAAAGTGAAGTTGGTGAAAAGGAGAAAACAATCATAATGTATATAAAAGAAACAATAACAAACAAATATAATATAATATGTAGAAAATAAAACAAATTTATATATGTACTTTAAGTCAGGTAAAAGTTACTTTTTTAAAATATTATTTGTCCTCACTAGTCTAGAGATATACGTGAACTAAACAAATATAATTTTAAGATAAAATGAAGTATTTATGCTTGTCTGCCTTGTGTACTGACAAAAAGAAATTTGATTATTAAAATTTTTATTCTTTAACATGATTAATAAGTAGGTCAAATTTGAGTTGGTTTATTTTAACTTAACATGAATATAACATAATATAAATATGACATAATAACTTGAATTGCTATCATTAACTGTAAGGCAATAAATTTAACCTGCAATGTTATCATTTAGTAAGGGTTGAGAAGTGTTTTTTTCACAATAGTTGGAGCACTTATAACATACTAAACATGAAAAAGTTTTAGGTTTAAAATACCACATTTTGCTCTTGTCATCATTGGATGCTAGTTCTATGATTGAAATGGTCCAATTATTTGTGCAACAAGTGAAACTTCAAAAGTAGAATATGGTGTTGTAGAAACAGTAGGAGATGATACCTAAGAAACAAATGGCGATATTGTTGGATATGATAGTGAAAGACTTGGATTGTTGCTGTTGGTAACTGAAAAGTTGGTTACAAGTGGAATTAAGGAAGTTGGAGAAGTAAATAATTGAGAGATGGAATTTGATACTAATGAACTAAAATTCTCATTAAAGAAAGAAAGAAAGAAAGAGAAGATATCTCATCATAAATTACATGTTTGGCAACATATAATTTCTCTAATGAAGAATGAAAGCAGTTAAAACCTTTATGCAAAGGACTATAACTAATGGAAACACATTTTCTAGACATGAAATCAAGCTTTTGCTTGTTATGATTTCTAAGAAATGGAAATTAAGAGCAACCAAAGATTTAAGGAATAGTAATTTGGAACATATTGAAAATGGAATTTTGTGATGCAAAGATTCATTATGTTGTCCATTAAGTAGGCTAAAGTATGAAATGCTTCTCACTAGTATATGAGAGGTAATCTGGCCTATGAAAGGAGTGTTAATCTTAGTTATACAATGTATCCATTTTTGTGTTAGGGGTGAATATTTATGAAGGATCCCACTTTGTTTAAGATAAGGAACAAAAGCTATAAACTCTCGCCCACCATCTATTTGAAGTCTTTTAATTAAACAAAAGAATTGTCTTCCACTTGCAATCTAAAATACTAAACAGTACCAAGGCTTTGATTTGAGTTTCAAAGGAAATATCTTAGTGTACGTTGTAAAATCATTTACGAAGCTAGTGTAATATTTAAAATCATTTTTGGAAATGATAGAACAAGGACCCCATAGGTCAATATAAACAAGTACTAATGGTGCACAGGTTCTAACTAAGGATGTTGGAAAATGAAGTCTTGGTTCTTGATTAACATGCATTATAGAAAAGAACTTGTCAATCATTACTGATCTAATCAAATTGATTGATTTTTTTCTTTTTTAAGGAAGAAGCAGCTTATATAGACCACTCTTAACCTCGCATCTCAGTAGCAACACTTTATTCTCCTTGGTATTAAATGGAAGAAGTAAGTTGTCATAGGAAAATCAAAAATATACACGTAGAGAAAAAATAAAATTTTTCTTGATTCCCATTCAAGGATCTTTTTAATATGCATGGTTTAGGATAAAGATCAATAAATAACATCAAGAATGTTATTATAGAATACTTTACACTAATAAGATCTTAAATTTTTGTTAAATCTTCAATAGCTCTTAGCTTCTTAAATCCTCCTTGATGAATCTTAAAGCCTTTCCCAGATTGTTTTGGTGATGAATGTTCATAGATTTGGCAATGACTTCTGTCATAACTAGGAACTTGTTTTTGTCATAATGTTTGTGTTTGTATCATATTAGATAAAAGTGTAACATATTTTATATAAGTTTGAATACAATAAGATAACTCAAATCGTTATTTGTAAGATTATGTACTAAACACAGTATGATATATTAATTATTTCAATTAAGGGTGGACATGTTAGGTTAAGTTCCATTTTAACAAAAATCGAACTGATTCAAAAAATTTTTGATTTTGAATTTTTTATGCTTCTTAGTGTTTAATAAAATTTAGAAATTTACTTGATATAAATGAACAATAAATATTTATACTTAAAAAATATAAAAAGTAATGATCAAATTATTATAATTAATACATATAAAAAATATAAAAAGTAGCGATCGAGTTATTATAATTAATACATATAAAACATATAAAAAGTAGCGATCGAGTTATTATAATTAATACATACATACACGCATACATACATACATATGTGCATGCACATACCTATGTATGGGATTATGTTCCACAACCTCACTATTTTAATAAGTTCATATCCACAATATTAACCCATAATTTTTAAGTTTTTCAACTATGAAGATTTATGCTTACAGTGATATTCTGATTTTTTGGAACAAAAGTTAGTAACTAAGGAGTCTCAAAACTTATTATTGTGCAATTCTCTTCTTATTCTCATTTAATACTAAATGAGAAATAATATATAGGGTACCTCCGTTGAGCCACAACAGAAGTGGCTTTTCGTAAGGCTCGTGTGCGGCTTCAAAAAACCAATAGAAAAGTGCTTTCCGGTGAATCTCATCAATTGCAACATATCCCGCATATTGTTTGAACTTCGCGGCAGGCTGTCTGGGCAAAACTGTAACAGGGTCAGCCTCTTGAAGTAACTTCGTTCCTGGCTCCACTCCCCACGACAATACAATGCCTAAGCCCGAGGCTGTGGCTGAGGACTCTGCAAAAATACAGAAACAAATTACGCACCATGCAATGGTTGAACTTTGTGACAAACATACACGTCCAAATCATTAAATATTAGCCCTTGTGACACGATAGATGTACAAATATGTGACAACAAAGGACATATTTATAATAAAAAGAGTGCATTATGACCGACTAAACTTAAATTTAGAAATTAAAACGTAGTTTGCTATTCATTTACCTGTGTTGATACCCTTGTACAATAATCAAACACAGCAACGAAAGTCATCTTCAAAAACATTGTCTAATTACATTTTTAGATCCGTTTCTAGAATGTTTCACGGTGAAATCAAATTGCTTAGTTATATAAGTTGTATTTCTCTCTCATTCGCATACTCATCATCAGTCAAACCCTAATTTCCTCCGCTTGGAATCGCACCTTTACCTTTACTTCTTTCTATCTTTGGAAATCTTTTGCTTTTATTATTATTATAGAAATGGAAGAAAGCTACATTTTAGCAGTGCCTTCGACGTCAATTTGGGAGAACAAATGTTTTTGGGGAGCACAAAACTACCAATATTGAAGCCGGCAATTAGTTTTGATTCATTTGTAGTTTACTAATATCAAGAGATTGAATTACATTGTATTCTTCAGGTTTATAAGCTTCCGATTGCCAAATTTTCTAATTTGGATGAATGTTGACCAATTCCATTCAATCAAAAAAAAACTGCCCACCTTTTTTCTTTGTTGTTACTGTTTAAAACTTAACAAACATGGGACTAACCAGCAAATTTCTGATACACACGCACTCACGCAGGCACATACTTGTGTGTGTAACATTACTATTTTACGTAAGAATTAATTTAGGATAATTGTAGATTTTGAAATTTTAAAATAATTTGCTCCTACCATATCAAAATAATCAACTGTAAAAAAGAAAATTAATTAAGTGTTTATTATTTTTATTTTAAAGTTTTACTAGTTTCCAAAGTAAATTAGGTATATTTGATAAATTTTAATGGTATAATATTCTGATAAGTCAAATGACTAAAATATGATTGAAAAATTTTGTCCCTAAGTATTTGTCTTACATAGATATTTTAATTTTATAATTTTTTAACAATTTTATAATAATTTATAATAAAAATATTTTTTCACATTTTCAAGAAATAAAAAATATATGTAGAAGAAATGAAATAAAAATAAAATAAAATTTTATTAAATTTTCAATAATTTTGTTTTCTTAATTAGTTTTGTGGTGTAATATTTATTTTAATATTTATTTTGAATTTATGTATTTATAATGGGATATATTTGATATTATATTTAAGAGTAAAATTGCCTTTCAAAACTAGATTTTGAAAAGAAAGTCCTTCCCTGCTTCTCAAAAACTAATGTAGAATGGGTTGATTGGATAAAAGTAATTCTAAAAAAATTTATCAAATATCTAAAACAAAATTCAATGATTCAGAATCATTTTTAACAATAAACTCATTACCCTTCAATAGTTGTTTTTAAATTTAACATATAATTTATAATTAATAGATCGTAAATAATAAATATGTGATATGCAATCTCAACCATTCAAAAAAACTAATCCAATAATTTTTAAATATTGTAAGAAGTTTTATAAAATATTGGAACTTATAATCCTATCACACACATTCTTTACCCAAATTCTTTTAATATTTATAAATAATCGGATTGATATGTATTAAATGACTGATATGACACTAATGCGGTACATTAGTTATATATCAATTATACGTGTTCAATTTAATATACACATATTCATACTTAATAAGTATAATAATTTTTAGTATACCTAAAACACGTACTAACATATATAATATTATGTGCATTATATGGCAAGAGACAAAAATTATAGTCATTTCAAAAGTTTTATAACACTTAAACACTTTAAGTTTTGTTTAAATTTAGTAAGAATATTTTCATTCAATTACTACTTTATTAAACTTTACTTATTTTTATTAAGCAAATGTCACATATTGATCACATACCATATATGCGATAAATACAAGTAAAACTTATAATTTCATAAATAAAGAATACTCATATCTAGATATAAGAGTCACTCTTTTATCTTAATTTGTAGTGAGTTCTCCTACTTGCGCAAATTCATTGCCACACAAATATGAAGAGACACTATACCTAATACTAACCCAAAGATTTCTCTCGTATCATATAAAACACTTAATAATACTTATCATATATACCAAATCCAAAGGAAAAGTCATAGGTTTTAAAGCTCTTTATGAATTATAATAGTTTTCTAAGCAAATAAGAAAACCGAACACCTTAGACAAAGATAAATGCATAATTTTTAACAAAATTATATATCAATAATCTAATAATAGAGCCTTAAAAAATTATCAATAATTTGATATGTTATAGGGTTGGTTTATAACGTAAACAAATATTTATAATGTTATCTTTAATGGAGATCTTTTAGTCTTGTTGTGATGCAGGGTTGTTTTATAATGTAAAAATATATCAATATTATTTCCATGAAGGACAACTCTTAGAGGATATGTATATAGCTCAATGGACATTGTTCTTAGTTCAACATTCCTTTCTCATGTCTAAAAGTTTACTACAGTTCTCTGTGGCCCCAAACAAACAATCAAAATATAGCAATTATATTCTATAACTACTATATTGTAGCTTTGTTCCTTAAATAATCTATTTATATCCGTACTCACATAAAACATCTCCTTTTTTCTTATTTTTAGGTAATGTACGTATTTTTTTTAATGTTCTCTCTCTCTCTCTCAAATTCACTCATCAAGTCTACATTATTTATAAGTATTATTCTATCAAGTATGTTAAACTTAAATTATATTATTATAATTTTAAATAAGGAGTTTTTTTTTGTTTTAGAGGTTTGTAAAAATTGTAGTTTGTAGCAAAGTTTATGAAAGTGATACATAATACTTCTGACGTGATATTTGACAGTCAATTGACTTTAAGAAACAAGAAGAAAATGTGTAAATGATTATTGTATTTTACTTTATTTTGCAAATCACATATACAACATATAAACAACAATAAATTAGAGAGCAAGCAAGCACTGCAAGCATCTACATATGGATGCAAAATGAAACAAAGTATTGGCCTTAGGGCGCAATTCTATTACAAATGAATTGTTCTCCCAAACGATGGCTACTATAGCTATTTTCGTACAAAATAAAATCCAAGTCATTGTTTAAAGTATTTGTACTTTATGCAAGTGCTATTGATGTATGAATGAGTCAACTTCTAGTTCATTCAAATAAGTTGTAGCAATAATATGGTCAACAAGTCTTGAATTATTCTCGGCTTCATCATCCCCTATCAAGTTCAAGGTTCTTAGGAGAACCTTGAGGTTACTTTTAAATTGCATAAATTTACTATAATGCAGTGCTTTGGTAAAGCAATTATATTTGATCTTTTGAAGGAATGTATCTTACTTCAAGTTCTCTTGAGCTAATTTTATCCCTAACAAGGTGAAGATCAATTTTGATATGTTTGGTTCTTACATGGTAAACTGTATTGGATGCAACAGCGACTACACATTGACTATCACATCAAATCACTAGTGTTTTTTTTTAAACTGACATTTAACTCCTTAACAACTAATATTACTTAAGTGATCTCAATACAAGTCCGAGCAACTACACTATGATTCAGCATTTCATCTTACTAATAAACTCTACTTCTTCAAACTCTATGACACCAAGTTATTCCCAATATAAACACAATATCTACTAATGGATTTTCTATCATCAGTATTGCATCTTCAATCTTTATCTGTAAAGCCAACTATGTCTATACCAATGGATTTATGGAATTCCAAGCCAAAGTCTGAAGTTTCTTTAAGGTACCTCAATGTTCTCTTGCAAGCAAGCTAATGGGATTGCATAGCGTTCAACATAAACTGACTCAATTTGTTCACAACATAGAAAAATCAGGTCGAGTCAAAGTTGCATATTAGATACATCCTATCACACTTTTATATAATGTCTTTGAAATGGGGACCCTTCAAGCTTTCTCAACTTTGAACTAGTATATAGAGAAGTGTTGACACATTTGCATGCTTCCAAATTAACTTTGATGAGTAGATCTTGAATATACTTCGTTTGAGAAATGAAAAGTAAGTATTGAGATGTTGAAACTTCAATTCCCAAAAAGTAATGCAAATGGCCTAGGTCCTTTAAAGAGAATGTCTGGTTCAATTTTTGAACTAGGTCTTTAATAAGAATGTCATTGTTTCCAATTACAACTCTATTCTTTACATAAACTAGCAACACTATCAGATCACTTCCATTTCTTTTATCAAATAAAGATGTATCAAATTTCGAGTCATTGAAGTTCAAAGCAAGTAAGGTTGTCTTTAACTTGTTCAAACCAAGCCTTGAGAGCTTGCTTTAGCTCATACAGAGCCTTTTTAAGTTTCCAAACATGATATGGTTTTGAAAGATCTTTCAAGCCTTATGGTTGAAGCATATATACTATTTTTGAAAGCTCTCCAATGAAAAAGTCATTGTTCACATCCAATTACCTCAATTCCTATCCATGTATAGTTGCTAAACCTAAAATTATCCTAATTGTTGATGCTTTGACAATTAGATTATAAGTATCATAAAAATCCACATCGAGGATTTAATGAAACCTCTTAGTTACCAACCTAACCTTAAGTTTGGCAACACTACTATTAGGATTCTCTTTGGGCTTAAAGACCCATTTGTTCCTTATAAGCCCTTGATTTTGTTCATAAGGTACAAATGTCTGTGTTTCATTTTTAACGAGGGCATTGTGCTCTTCCAACATTGCTTCTTTTCATTTACGCTTAACTTGTTATAATTGGTATCGAGATGCATTTAACTATCAACTATGTTTTTGGGTTTAAAATGACATATTTGGCTCTTGTAATCATTAGATGAATGGACATATATCTTGGTTGGTACTGTTATCGTAATTTTGGTTCTATTTATGGCATGAAGTTTTGTTCTTTTATGTTTGTAAAGGAGAAAATTGCATCAAAAGAACATTCAAAGATAAAGGAATTAGGTGTTAAATCTATGTGCGATAGTTGAGTATTTTCTAAAGCATTACCTAAACTTAGTGAAGCTGCAGCCAAATGAGTGGAGGAGAAGGTTATGATATGCATTAATTCCCAAGAGAACACATTCTAAAGTGTGATAGCTCATTTTGTGCTTATTATAGGATCTAAGAAAAAGGTAACACTCACACTCGAAGATTTTAAGTAAAAAAGGTCAAGTTTGGTTCCACAGAGTTTCTCAAATGGTGTCTGATTTTTAAGAGTAGGTGTTGTTCTGTTGATCAAGAAAGTTGCATTAATGGTTTCTCACCAGAATTTCAAAAGCATACATGCTTGAGCCATAAGAACTAAGCCAACTTCAACCACCTGTCTATGTTTTCTCTCAACCTTACCATAAGTACAGGAATATCATGTTTGAATTTCATATGTTTTAAGATACGTTTCAAAGGATTTGTACTCCCCTCCCTTCTCGCACTAGAAAGCCTTGATTTTCTTATCAAAGTATCTCTCAATTTGTGTTTTAAAGGTGATGAAGTTAGTGAAAGGCTTAGACTTTCTGGTCAAATGAAATATCCAATAGAAAATTGTGTAATCATCCACAAACAATATATAATATTTATGTTCCTGATTATACGCTGAAGGAGCTAGACACCATAAGTCCGAATGGATCAATTCAAATAGACAAGTGGTTTTGATTTCACTATTCTTAAAGCTCAATCTATGAAGTTTACCAAGTTGACAAGCACTGCAAATATCTGGAATTTGTTTTTCATTAACGTGGGAAACATTACAAGTTGACAATGTTTTCTTGAGAGCTTCTACATGTAGGTGGCCTAATATGTTATTCCAGATATTCATATCATTTTTGTCTCTCAAGTTTCACTAGTTGTTTTTGTGCAGGAAAATAAAAAGGACAACATTGATTCTGGTCTACTGAAATTTGAAAAACAAAAATTAGAACCTAAACTAGACTTGGATGCTGGAATTCGAAGATGTTGATGAGTTGCAGCTTGTAGAGCCCCTTCTCAGCCACTCCTTGGAGCATTACTTTCCCTATTCTCTATCCTTGATAATACAAACATCATCACAAAAAATAACAGTCACATCATTATCTTCTATCAGTTTAGATATTTTTATAAGGTTCTTGGTTATCTTAGGAATATGCAGAATATGTTTCAAATGAATTGTTTGCCTGTGTATGGTTGTTTTGAATGAAGCTTAGCATGACCTATATGAAAGATTTGAAGTTTTTCTCCATTACCTGCGTCTAGCCGCTCAGCAACATTGTATTCAGATGCCATGTTGTGATTGTTCAGATTGTTGGTGATGGGTTGGTAGTACCGTTGTCCAGGTACCAAGAATGGTCGACGAGGTTTTCAAGTGCAGACACATATGCTCCTTTTTGGTCAGGTCTTGGCTTGATTTGGTGTGAAATCTTGGTTAAACTTGTGCAAGCAGACCCCTGCCACATGCCCCACCTTGTTACAAATCCTACAAGTGGGTTTTTTTCTCTTGTTGCCAAGTTTACCTCTTCCCTTTGCTTGGAAACCCTATGTACCCAGATTTCCGAAGTTGTAATGCCATAAGGTTGATTAGGAGTATTGTTGGGTTGACTTTGAAACCCAGGTTTCACATTGCAGGTCCTTTTTTGGTAATCACTTGCCTGTGCAAAGTTGGCTGACATGTTGGACTAAAAGTTCATGTTATCAAAAGCGAGATCCCTCTCAATTCGATTTTCAAAACTGAGAAGCATGGCATACACATCTTGAAGGGGTAATCCCTCAGCTCTTGAGTGATATTAACCACCACTGAATCTTATTCTGAGCCCAAACCCTTCGTTAGAAATAAAACCAGCTCATCGTTAGAGACTTTTATCCCGGCAGCCCTCAAGTTGTCGACAAGTGATTTCATCTTGTGACAGTACTCATCCATGCTCAAGGCTTCCTTTCTTGTGTTCTGAATTTGGAAACGAATTTTCGTAGCCCTAGTAGTTGTTTGAGCAGAGAAAAGTCTAGCAAGAGTTGTCCAAACCTCCTTGAAGAAGAACATTGAGTTGTTGAGGCAAGAACCCCTTCGATCATTGAAGATAATAACCAACTCGTTAGCATCTGGTCTTGCCTCATCCAAACATGATATTCTAGATTTTCAGTAGTGATCACATTCTGCTGCTCATCGATGGTGACATTCATCCTCCAAGGTATGCTTATGCTCCCATCAATGAATCTTTCCAGGTCATTAGCTTGAACACTTGGCATGACTTCGGATTTCCATAAGAGATAATTATTATTTATAAGTTTTATGGGTATAGCAAATGAGAAGGAACCATTGCTTTGCGTATTGTTGGTTATGAGAGTAATTTGAGAGGTGCCGCTTTGGCTGATTGCCATTTTTGAATGACTCTAATACCAAGTTGAAGAAATAAAAAGAAGGTGTGTAAATCATTTGTGTATTTCACTCTATTTTGCAAATCACAAATACAGCATTTATATAACAGTAAATTGGAGAGCAAGCAGGCTACTGGAAGCGTCTTCATAGAGTTGTAAAGAGACAAAATATTGACCTTAGGATGCAATTTTATTATAACTGAATCACTCTCCCAAATGATGTCTGCTATAACTGTTATTCCAAGACAGTCAAATGAGCTTCACCAGCAACATGATCAAGTGGTCTTGAGTTTTTCTCAGCTTTAACAAATTGACCCTTATACCTAAGTATATTTCTGTAAAATAGCAGTTACTTTGCTGATTTCATTTTATCAACTTCCTAATTGGATCAAAACCAAACCTAAGAATGCAGAACTCAAGCTGGAAATGAATACGGTTTCTTGTCAAAATCATACGAAACACCTGCAATTTCTAAATATAGCAAATCTTGGACAATGGAGCGCAGAAGAGAAGGGAAATTTTCACTCCATTACTGCATGTGCAGACATATATTGCGAGAGAACAATGTGAATATCGTTATTTTCATGCGCTTTCATCACTATTGAGGCAAAAATTGAAGATATTAGATATTATCTTCAATTTCAACATTAACAGAAAAGGTTTCGCGATGAGTTCCGGTATGTATTTATTCTTGAGTCATTTTCTTTGCAAGCTTGTTGGTTTAAAATTTCTTTGTTAGTGAATTATTTTCTGTTTTATGCATGGAAAAAGTAGTTTAGTTCCTTGATTTCGAAACCCGTCGCTATTCTTGAAAACTCAGTCGTTTTAAAGCTGTGATTTGGTAACTTGGAGTTGATTTAGTATGGGTTAGAGTTGATTTAGTATGGGCCTGTGATGAAAGAGTTGAGTTGAGAGTTTAGAGCTGGATTTAAGGAATGGCGGCGGAGTACAGTTGTTATGAATCTGATTTAATGCAGAAATTGATTTTCTGCGGAATTTTAAGCGATTGCTAGCCTTAGGCTCTATAAATTGAGGCATGTCTGAGATAAATAAGCAATTCACAGGAAGCAATTTTCTTCTCTGCTTCCCCCACAACTAAAGGCACTCTGAAATGGATATTATATCCTTATTAGCTTATCGTGGGCGAGTCTTCTGTGTGAATATTGAACCTGAAGTATGTGATATTATTATGGCTTGTGGGTGTAAAATCTTATCATGTGATTATATAGAGTATTTTCTCCCTGTGGGTTCATGGTTATGATATCTTCATTCTGTATTGTTTCATTTTTTACTTTTTATTTTTATTTTTTTTTTTTTTTGGTTGTGGAGTAGAGAAAAAAAGCTAGAGCTTATGACTTAAACATGACAGCATACTAAACTTGTTTAAATATTTTATTTTGGTGCTTTATGTTTACTTAACTCCAAAAGTCTTCAATCTGTTGTCTGCGTCAGTATAATGCAAAGTAGAAACTTTTAAAAAGGGGCATGTGTTCAGTTTAATATGTACTTTTGGTTTATGAAACCATTAAATGCACTCTCCATGTTAAACTTTAACTCACCAATATGATTATTCATTTAAAAAAAAAAAAAAGAGTCTCAGACCTATTCTTTTTCAATTATTTTGTTCAGTAGTTTAAAATGGCATTCTTCGAGTATTGAAATTTGGTGATCAATAACAAGTTTCTGGGAGCTTTTGCAAGTTCTCTGATTGAGAAGAGTTAAGTGTAATAATAATTTATTTAATTCAAATGTGTAAATGAAGAGATTACCGATAATTTTTTTGAATTAAATTTTCTGTTAAATATTAAATCGAATTAATTTACTTTAAAAAATAATTAAAAATGTGTACGTGTATATATATATATATATTTTCGCCACGGGAAGGGAGTGTTTATGTAATTGTATGAATTTGTGTTAGTCAACAAATATTAAAAATTTTTATAAACTTTAGAGAAGATATTTAATGAAATTTTTTTAATTAATATTTATAAACAAATAATTTTTTTTTCTTTTTTGCAAAATCTAAAAAAAAAAAATTGATTAATTTAAACTCTTATGAAAAAAACAAAAAAGGGACAAATAACCGATGCTTCATCACATCAAACTTCAGAAGAAAATTTTATTTTGATGTTTTGATGTTGATGTGGGTTGTGTTGTGTAAATATATATATATATATAAAGAGTGGGGGCGAAATTTGGTTATGTGAAAACAATCGTCAGCTTAGTATTTATTGCAAAGAGAGTAAAAAATCAATATTGAGAATATGCAGAAGACAAAAGTATACATGTGTGTGTGTGTGTGTGTGTGTATTAGTTTCAAAATAAATAATAAATAATAATTAAAAAAAAAGACGTAGGTGTGTGTGATTAAGTTAGAAAAAAGTAAGTGGTCTGCCGCCCACTTTCTTACATTGTACAAACAACGACAACATAATATACAATGTATAAAAACATGGTGCCAAATGAGAGGAGTGTCTTTTGCCCGCCTCCAATAAAAAGACATTGTCTTATTTCTTCTTCGTGCCAAATGAATAATACATTATTTAATTGAAGTAGGAGTAGCATGAGCATATAGGGTGGGTGAGGGTATTGGACAACATAAATTGACTTGTCATTAATTCTCTCCTAATTCAAATAAATAAAATTGAAATTCCCCCGTAATTTGTAATCCGTACAAACGCATGTATAAATTAAACAACACGTGGGCCAGACAAGCAACACCAGAGCTGGGCCTACATGGTCCAGTAGGCAAATGCCCGAAGAAACAATTTTCCTTTTTCTTTTCTTTCCTTTTCTTTCCTTTCCTTTTCTTTTCTTTTAATAATTTTTGTACATGTTGGGTTTGGGAATTTTGGGGAGTCAAAGGTTTTCCATTATTGAAAAAAATAATTGATTTTATATATATATATAGAGAGAGAGAGAGAGAGAGAGAGAGAGAGAGAGAGAGAGAAAGAAGGGAAAGCAAAGACTGAACAGGCAGAAGGGATCCCGGAAATAGGGGAAGGAACAACAACGACAACGTTGTATTAGTGAAACAAAGAAACCTAATCTCACACCATCGTCACCACCAAGCCCTTAGATCTAGGCTTTTCTTTCTTTTTCCTTTTCTTTTTCTTTCTTTAGACCCAAACGATGATTTTCATGTCTATGGGTAAAATTGTGATGAATTAAGGATATAGGATTATTTATTTGTTTATTTTCTGTTTTGAATGGAGAGGAAGAAGAATATAAACGATGGTTATCCTCATTCAAATGGGTATGATGGTGATTTCGATCAAACGGAGAAGAGGAATCATATTCAGCATCCCGTTTCTAAGTTTGACACTCTTGCTGGCATAGCCATCAAATACGGAGTTGAGGTTAATTCTCTCTCTTTTTCTCTCTCGTTAATATTACATTTTCCTGTTATAAATCATGGGATAAATGTGATAAGTTGGGATTTTCTTTTTCTTTTTGTATATTGAATTTCTAAACTGCTGTTTTTTATTGACATCTGATGACTTTATAAATATAGAGGAGTTTATGATTGCATTTTCGGATTTTGAAGAGAAAAATAAATGTCAGTCGTAATATTAACAGAATTAAACATACTAGTTTTATTTTAGAATGTTGTTGACACACCTTTAATTTTCATGTTTTTGCAATAGACTTGTATATGTTATTTGCATGTATTTTACAATTTGATTGAGCTAAATTATTAAATGAAACTTAAAAACTTAGTGGTTCTGTTTTGCTTTTGCCAGCGTTTGTTGTCTGATGATTGAGCTCTAGAACGCAAATCTGTATGAATTATTAAGAGGTTGCTTTATCTTTGTTTCTCTTTAGGTACCTGATATTAAGAAGCTAAATGGGTTATCTACTGATCTTCAAATGTTTGCTCTGAAGACACTTCAGATTCCTCTACCTGGGAAGCATCCTCCTTCACCTTGTTTATCAAATGGTTCCGAAACTAGAGGGTATTTTCATGTTCTTTTCACTCTTAAATATAACACCTTATGCTATATTAACATCAAATGAACAGAAGCTAGTTATCCCATTTTGGTAAAAGATCATAAATTTCATTTGAATGTCTGTTATGATAGCTGTTGAAATAGATGGCTCGATATATTTTAGAATCTGTTCATAAGTGTTGGGTAGCTCCTTCCCATGTACCGTATCTTTTAATATTTCTTTGCTTTTTCTCTTGTAGGCTTTAAAACTTTAGGCAAATGAATGGGATTGAGATTTGTGGAAGCTTCATGATATTTGTGGAAGCTTCATGATATTCTATGTCGTACCTTTTTTTTTCAGCAAAATAAGCTGCTTTTGATTTACTACATGACTGTCTAATGATATGACTCTATCCATGTTAGCTTCAACACCATTTTTTCTGAATAATTCACCATGATTTATCTGATCCATGTTAATATCATGAAAAATGGATACAATCTACTTCAACTGAAATGCCCTTTGGCATGGCCTAAGTCCCTTAGCTATGGCTCTTGAGAAATGGTCTGTTCTGAGAAAATATAGAATCTTGCATCTTTCTATATCTCCCTACAAGTCCCATTTTCCCTACCTTGATTTACTAGAAAGGAGGAACAACCAAATCTTTTTTTTTTTTATCCTTTTTGCTGAACATGTGGTATGCATGGGCTGTCTCATGTTCCTTCTCCAACATACTGGAGAAGATAGAAGTGGTTGCCATCTGGTTGAGCTGGTAAGGATCTCTTGTAGTTATAAAAGAAGTTCTGAGATCATGTTCAACAATTATGCAGCTATGATAGGTTCTGAGGACCAGGACAGGTTAAAAAAATGCCATGGCGCCAAGAGTGCTGCTGCTCTAGCAATGATTTTAAACATGGGAGATGGTGGTAGAGAAAAGGCAACTTCAATGGTGAAGTTGGGGTATTATTTGCAATGTTAGGGTGTGGATCTGAATGGTATATGATTGATTCCGAGGTGTTGTATAACTATTGGCTGGGTATTGAGCAGTGGTTGAGAAGCAGCATTATCAAAATGGCATTCTGTGAGAAGTAAAATTTGTGGTGAGGATGAAACTGTAGACAAAAATGGTGAGGTTGATGTCACATTCTGGCAATGTCAGAGGGCAAACTGCAGAGGTGTATTATATGCAATGTTCGATTTCTCAATTGGATGATTAAAAAATCACTTCATGCACATTTTCCTCATTATTTTCTCTACTGTGAGAAAGATTACATACATTCCTAGTTCTTATGAGTCAGAGATTGCACATATGCTGCTAGTTCTTATGAGTCTATCCTACAGGTGTCTCTGCTTCCAGTTATATCATTAATAGAGAATCCATCAAATATTTGATGCATAGTTGTGAATTTTAACTTCTAAGATGGATTTTATTCATTATGAGTGCAAATCATAATATTGTAACGTCAAAGTTTTGCAAAAGCTAAAAAAATACTACACTAGGTTGCTTGCTAATTTAATTGATAATTTTGCTTTTGAGACCTCCTCGATTGATTTTTATCTTGAGACTCAACAGTTTAACAACTGAAACTTTTTTCAGGCATACTAATTATGAACGGAGTCCACGTTGCCATTTACAACGTAATTTATTTGATTCATTCGAGTCCCTCCAGCTGAAGTCGACCACAAAATGCAAGGTCTCACCAGCAATGAGCTTTTTGCAAGGTTACTATGGACTCGAGCCAATAGATCAAAGGTGTGCATCTGAAGGTTTTGAAATGACAGTCAACAGGAAAAAAGAAGCACCCCATTTAGAAGATGGTCCAATACTTGATCCTTCCCCCAGCCATCGGAAATCAAGAAGCTTAGCCAATGTTACACTGGCTGAAAATGGTGAACTGGCAGATGTTAGAGAATTCGATAAATGGAGTGATAAATTGGTTAGGAGGCGCCAAAAATCTGAAGCTGACTTTAATAATGCCCACACACCAGAATTGCTGTTGAAGGAGGATAACAGTCATTCCGGTGGATTTCCAGCGGCAATAACGGTAAAGGGCTTGGCGCAGAGACCCAAAGCAGCGGCGGCCGCGGCAAGCCGAACAGATTCTGAAGGGTGCGGGCACAACCCTGTACCACTAGTATTGGGCAATTCCCTTCTGAATGATCGACTCTCTGGTGTAAGGAAGTCATCAAGCACATCATGTCTGCAGGATCAGGAATCATCCATCTGGTCTGCTTCAAAATGGAGCTTGAAGCCTGATTTGCAGGCATTTTCTTCTGCCACCATCACAAAACCAATCTTTGATGGATTGCCAAAGCCAATATCAGGCTGGAAAAACAAAGCCGGTTAAGTTATTGCTTTAATTTAATGTACCTCACTCGATAATTTTAATCTTTCTTTTGTCAGGCCTCAATTATTTTTATAGCTCGTGAGGGGTATATAGAAACAATACAAGTAGAGAGGGAAGTAATACAATAATAGATCACTTAGTTTTTAATATGAATGTTTGTATTTTTAACTTGTATACCATTTTCTCTTTCACATAATCCAATTTTTTGGTTACGATAATAATATTTCGAATTGAAATTGACAACCGGTGGTGGCTCGTGCTGTAGCAAAATCTTTTGTGAAGATTTGAATGCTGTTCTTTCTGGTTCCATTAATTGTTTAAGTTCGGATTTTAAGGTTTCTTTTTACCGACCTCAGACATGGTTTGGTAATGAAATGCAACTTGGCTGCCTTTGAAACTATAAAAATAAATATTAAATATTAATATAGCAAATAAATGCCTTGTATTGAAGAGAATATGAATTAATTTTAAATTTATAAAAAAAAATTAAATAACACTACTTAATAGGTTGGTATTATAAATTAATAACAAATGCTTGACCCATAACATAATAATACTAAGGCGAGGACACACATTTGTACAAATAAAATTTGAAACTAAGAATCCACACTTCCTAGAGAAAATCCTTCTTCACTTGGCTCCATTTCCCTTGAAGAATTTCACCACCTTTTTTGGTTGGTTAAAGAGGATGAGTTGGTTAAAGAGTATGTACATATACATATATATATATATATATATATAAACACCTATAGACTAAATGCAACAATATCAAATAGAAAAGAGAAAATTTTGAGATTTATAAAAGTTAATACTGTACGTCCCGTTAAATATGTCTTTTGGAAAGAGAATAATAACTCAACCCGTGATAAATAGTATTAAAACCAAACCCAATCCGACTTTGATGTTTCACCAAGCACTCGCACGTTGCAGGTGTGCTAGACTTTGCACATCATTAATTAGGAACCTTGGAAGTTTACAGAATACCTAATGGACACCTGGTATCCAGTAAGATAAAAAACTTTGATTCCATTAACTTCACCTAAATTAGAAACTTCGGCCAACTTCGTAAACCCTCCAATGGCATGGCTTGAGTTTACAACAGATGACAAAATCAACTTTAGTCCAACGAAAAAGCACAGATGAGCATACATCCCCAATTTGAATAAATATTTTATGGTCGACAGGATAGATGTTCATAGTCACAAATTTAAAGACTGATAAAGATTTGACAGTGAAGATGTTCCCAAGTTATAAGGAGAAGATGGTAGAAAAATTTATATTGTTCATAGTACCAACAGATCCTAAGGGTGTATTTCAAATTCACATTGTCACACAATTCAATTTAATTTTAACAAGGAATCCATAATATTCACACTTCTTGATCTCAATTCAAACTCAAAACAAAAATCCAAATTCATATGTAAGTCCAAATAAGTTGATAATTTAAAACAGAAAAAATTTAAATAATATTAAGCCAATTAAACCAGAATATAAAAATAAGCTTAAAGCATGAGACGCCAATGCAACGATTCACAATCACAAGGCTAATAGCATAAGATATGCCGATTCATATCACATACACACACACACACATCTATGCAAGTACAATACAAAAGATATTGTGTACAGATTTTTGTGAAAATAGAGATTTTAAGAGGCAAAAAGAAAATAATGGAATTGAGAATTTCAACAAAACAAATGAAGTTATTTCATTAGAAATTGAAGAAAAAATTATTCACAAAAATGAACAAATTTGAATATATCTGGGAACACTACTATTACTTTGAGATGGATACTCTTGAATAAAAATTTTATCTGCATAAAATGTGATGTTTATAATATCAGTATTTGCCTAAGCATAAGATTCCATGTCAAATATTTACCTCAGCATCCAGTTGTAGTTTCTGCCAGGAAATGCAATCCTTATTCTCCAGGAGAAACCAAAATGAAACACCATGATCTAATGCTTGTCAACATTTGCAATTAGCCAAAACCTGCAACAATATCATGTTCAGTTACCTTGTAGTCCTATGACTGAATTTTCAATTAATAAATGCGGGAAAAATCAAACACCATGATCTGACTCAGAGAAACATTTTCTACTTTGCCCTCCTAATATGCTTCGCCCACTTGAAAATAAAGATTAATCATTTACTTCACTTTCAGGAGAGAAGCAACAAGGCAAGCAAGATCAAATGGATTAAATCATTCACAACATACGAGGAAGAATAATATTTTGTGTTCACTTTTCAAAAAATTAAGTTATGTAACTGCAGGGCTATCCAAATTACCCAATCACTTGTTGCAACCATTTTCTAGCCCAAATTACCAAAAATTTGTTGCAACCATTTTTCAGTGTGTATATGTATATATAATAAAAGATAAAAAAAGAAAATAAAAATAAAAAACTTCTTTGAATTATGAAGTGTTCCAAATAATCCCGCTCAAATTACTTGAATAAACAAAATTATTGCATTCACTTTATGGCCCATTGAACATAATATTGGATGGCATCATGATAACTATCGTCTCAACAATGCCAATTTTAAATTGTTCACCCTTCATGTAATGTAGGGCACAATTATATGCCACCAAAGAAGGCACAACCCCACTACACAACCAATGCCAACAATGCACAAACAGAATGCCCAATATCAAGGTAGTCAAAAATTAACATTCCACATTCAATTCCTTGAAAGTTCAGAGATGTAAAGCCTCCACAAGAGAAAGCCAAATATTACACAATATCTCCTGTCACAAAATGTGTCAGGTGTTGAGAGAAACTAGTGTCTCAACCAGAAAGAATGACATGAACCCAACAAATTCTCCGTATCTAAGCAGACCATAAACCTTCCAATCATACAGCTTTTCTGATCTCTTTGACTAGATGAAAGAAAATGTCTCTTATCATTTTACTGAAAATTATCAGCCACCTCAACCATTGGCAACAATGAGTAGAAGACTGCCAAAATGTTGGAATGGCAAATACCATAAGAATGGCCTTGATACAGAAAATGAAAACTACTTGGAAAAAGGCTGTCCTTAAGGCTTCATGCAAGTAGAGAAACCATTTTGATACCAGGATTAAGCTCACTTGATATCGGTCTTTAAGGCTTCAATTTTTCTAGATTTTATCAGTTGGGGTATTTGTTTTCAAAATTTTAGAAATCTAAGGAAACAGTTTACTGGGAGCTCAGAAAACTCAAAACTATTGTTCACATCTGTATCCTCATTAACATCCCTTATGACTACTCAATAAATAAGTGCTATGGTCCACTATTATCTGATGATGAACAACTCCAGCATATTGAACATAAAATGTATAATAATACAGCAAAAATTCTTGAATACAGCTATCCCTGACACAATAAAAGCGAGAGAGAGAGAGAGAGAACGTAGATAGACATATATACTTGTGCTATTATAAAGCTTTTAGCAGTAAGAATCGGGGGTTTTTCATTTTGTCAGTTTCTTCCAATAAAGGTTTAATAGATTGCAGAAATTTAAGGTTTCCTACTTTAAGGAATTCATTTTCCCTTTTTTTTTTCCATTCACCTATAGGTGGATGGATGGAGGGTGGTACTGGAAGCCCATAGGAAATTCGCATCCTCCCACTGATGATAATGGCAAGTAACACACATGGTTTTCTCTTCATTGATCTTCACCCTCTAAATCTTATTTCACTCAGCCTCTAGTATTCTTCTTTCTTCTTGTTGAGCACCATTTGACCTAAAAGCTCAAACTTGTAGGTAAAGATCCAAGCAATAATATGTAAGATGTAACATTCCCCCTCATGTGAAAGCCTAGATTCATTCAGTAGGCTTGTCATGTGAATAGAAATATTACATATAGGCAGCCCCCTTCGTTAGTGTCAATTAAAATTTGATTAGTTAGTGCTCAAAGGGTTTTCAAACACCAGACCATAAGGTAAAACCTGCTCTGACACCATGTTGAATTATGACTTGACCTAAAAGCTTAATCTTGAAAGTAAGGGCGCAAACATTAGTATTTGAGCTTTAACACTTCTCTTTTGTAAGCAAAATGTTTTGTTGTTAATATTAATAAGACTAAACAGACATATAAACTGATCAAACAGCCCTAATTTAATCTCAAATACCTCTACAGCCAAACTTAATCAAGAATCCCTCGTCCAGAAGTCCAACCCTTGTTATTCAATTATATAAAGTGGAATTGGAATCTCGAAAGTTTTTTGGTACCAAGCAAGCAGTCTTACATAAACCTATATGCAAAATTGAATAAAATTTATCCATTCGCCAATCTACACACTCCAAACATTAATTGAAATGAAACAAATTGCTTGACAGACTCCCAAGCAGAAAAAGCTTTTGTCATCATCAAGTATATGCCTATGGTAATCTAGTCATGTAAATTCTCAAGGGAAACAAAAAGAACTGGAAAATCTTATTGTGATGCTAATAGGCACAACACAAGAAACAAGCTAAATAGATGTTCAGGCACTAATAAATGCCTGATAAATGTATCATTAAATTCACCTCAAAATTGTTACTAGACAAACAAATTTCTTTATGTAGGAATATTCAGTATAATTACAGGAGTTAAGAAACAGGTGTACTAACCAAGTCAGAAACATGGGCCTACACCTGGAAGCATATGTTCCCTGGATACATTTGTCAGGAAAAATTACAATATACACAGTCCTGTCAAGAGTCTCCGCAAGCTTTAAAATTGCCTTCAAGGGGTAAATGGGTTTTCCCACAATATGAACCTTCCTTTGTGGTAGAATATAATGCAAATTCGTAACTTGTTTCGAGACCCACAAACTGAAAATTATAAAAGAAAAAGTATGAACAATCACGTCAGAGGAGGAAGAGGGGAGGGAAGGGTGGGGGGTGGTTGGTGGTATTGCAGGATGTGGGCAAGGCATATTAGCTGTAAAAAAAATGATAACTTACACTAAGCACTTGATGCAGCTTCAGCCTCTGTCTTAAGCCGGTCTCCAACAATTAAGCGTTGACATGTCTGGTCTACATGGCAACATTTGGGAAACACCATGACCTGGAATATGAACAACCATCAAGTCATTTTTTGATTGTACAAGAGCTCAAATTTACTTGAAGTAACTTTAACCGAAACAAGTTAAGCATTCCTAAAGGGTGAGGCCACCTGGAATTTGAGGTGCTGCCAAATTACTGGTCTGAAAACCAATATTATTTGCGGGCTGCCTTTCAACAGGGGGCCAAAAATAACCTGGCAAGGAAAAATGTAAGTACCAGACACATTAAAATGTACATTCACAAGCCTGTACATTCACAAGCCTGTATGAATCTTCAATAGTTTAATTAAAAAAACAAGAGCTACAATTACAAGATACATAAAAATTGTACCTGAATGACATCTGCGTGAATGAGCATGCATGCAAACAACATAAACAATATTTCCACAAGCGCATAAATGATTAACCAAAACAACAGAATAAGAACAGAGTACTTAGGAAAATTGATCAATCAAAAATGCAACTAAATATCATTCGATTAAAATCAATCGAAAATGCAAGTCAATATCTTACAATAAATTAAATTACAAACATAAGGATCTGTGATCTAAAGAATAGAAAAAGAGAGCATAGAATAGAAGCAAATCTGGCCTCGCAGAGCCACTATTTCTAACAATTGCATTGCAACAACAATATTTTAGCAGTTAAATCATACTGGGGATATTATTTCTGCTCTGCATATGCGATGTAACCTTGTAAGGTTATGTCCTTCATGTTAAAATCAAAGTCACAGAAGTTAGCACTTGGTAACACCTGCTTACCTTCCTGGACAAATGGAGGGCCTGACTGAGGCGGAGTTCTCCTTCCACCCATCCATACACCATGCTGACTATCTGCGTTGAATTCACCAGACGACATCCTCCACTGTTCATCACTGACAAATCGCCACTGGCTATCAGGATGTGATGGCAATGCATATGGGCGAGGGTAATGCTGATGAGGATGTTGCTGAATTGGCGGCTTAGGAAACAAGAAATGATCAGAAGGGGTTTGTGGTAGGCCAGGATGCATTGGTCTTTGCACAAAAGTTGTGTTTCCTTGCTGAAATTGTTGGTTTGGCTGACAAGCTTGGGGGTTTAAGTACATATCATTATGTCCACATTCCAACTGCCTTGAAGAATTATATCCAGAAGGTTCTCGAGAATTGCCTATTCCTGTTGGTGCCAAGCATGGTGACTGCTGCGGAAACATTTCATTTTTTAAAGCAGTGTCTATATGACTCCCAAGCAGAGTATTTCCGGCCATTTGGACAATTTGATTACCCTGCATACAAAAGAAATCATTACAATAGCAATACCAATATCTTAAAACAGAAACACGCACAAACACACACAAAAAAAAGAAATCACTTTCATAAGTATAAAAGAAAATGTGCCTTACACTTGGTGTGTTACAATATTCTCGAGGTACAGGTGGTTGGTATGCCAACTGTGGTGAAGATTGCACTGAGGAATGAGGAGGTAATAGCGGCTGAGACACTAATGAAGGCTGTGATACCACTGATGACTGTGACACTGACGGCTGTGGAGGGCCCAATGGTGGTGGAGGACCCAATGGAGGAGGAGGTGGTGGTGGTGGCAGCAATGGGAGAGGAGGTGGAGGTGGAGGTGGGGGTGGGGGTGGGGGTGGGGGAGGGGGAGGGGAAGGAGATGACGGTGGTGGTGGTGGTGGTGGCGATGAAGGCAAAGGTGGGAGTGGTGGAGGAGAATCTGGAGGCAAAGGTGGAGAGCCGTTGGGTAGAGGAGGCAACTCACTGAAATTAGTTGAAGCTGGATCCAAGATCCTGTCCGATTCATTCGGTCGCAAATCAGTTTCAAAAGAACCACTTTCATCCTTTGGATGTCCAGAAACATCTTCCATTTCAAGCTCACCATCTACATCCTCTAAGATGCAATGACGCCTGTCATTCGGAGTAACTGCACATG
This sequence comes from Swietenia macrophylla, assembly GCA_032401905.1. NCBI lineage: Eukaryota > Viridiplantae > Streptophyta > Magnoliopsida > Sapindales > Meliaceae > Swietenia > Swietenia macrophylla. Next base: position 3,458,261 of record CP135585.1, on the reverse strand, counting down.
TTTCGGACTCCCCTGAAACACGTGTTTGTTCTACTGGTGATGCATGAACGGCTTCCTTGCATGAACTACTTGGAAGATCTTCTTCTTCATCATCATCATCCTCAAATACACGAGAAGACAAAAAGCCAGGCAACTGAAATGTAGCATTGCTGATATAATGGACATGAGAAAGCAAATATGTCCAAAAGTTAGATGCACTCCATTGAATTTTACAAAACAAAAAACAAAGTACTGTTGCAACATTTTCTGTTTCGACTTCTAATATAGAACAACATATTTATATGCATCTGCACATACATATGCATGTGTATATTATATATATAAAGAAAATGAGAAGAGAGAGAGAGGTTTATACCTGCCATACTCGTCAACAAGCATGCCTTCCATTTCTCTTATAGGATCATCAATGGCACGCTCGGCTCGAGATGGTCGCCTAAACGCAAACCCAGAAGATGTATCATCATTTGAAGCTCCAATGTCATCCATGTAACGCCGCAAAAGAGATTCGGGAAAAATTTTCCTCTCAAGCCAAAGGCGCAAAACCTAGTAAAAGAACAACTTAATCCATCTTGAGCTCAAAATGGAGAATTTCCAAGTATTAAAATAGCCAAAATTACCTTGAGACACTGACGACGATTTTCACGAGCCCCAGCCCCAGGTGGAGCAGTGGCACCTAGAAGACGTGGCAATGCAGCTTGAACAATAGGAATGTATGAAGCTCCCGCAACTCCTAAATAAACATAATCAAGAGAGAGCAAAGTGAGAAAGTTGAGTGATCTACTAAACTCTATGTGATCATTCAGGAAAAAGTAAAAAAGTAAACAAGGGATGGAGATTGCTTCCTAGCAAGTATATAACATTCATCCAACTGCCAGAATCACCACAATACAACATTCTGTGTCATCAGGTGTAGCGGTTCAGCACCACGACCAATACAAAATCCAATTACAGAATGTAGCATAAAACAGTATCTGATAATTGTTTTTATCAACACAATTGATCAAAGAACAGTATAAGCATTTACTTTGGACACACACACACACAGAAAAGAGAGAGAGAGGGAGAGGGAGAGGGCGAGAAACCTTTTTGATTATGTGAACACTGGGTGATTGAATCCACAAGAAAGAAGAGGTCCACTTTACGATGAAAACTAGGCTCACTTTCCAATTTGCCGATGAGGAGTTCCACAACCTGCATAGAATCATGTTGCTCAAAATACGCTTCCATAGTATCTATGGGAAAAACTTCAACATGACAATCCCATCTGCTAACAGTCTTCAACATGACAATCCCATCTGCTAACAGTCTTCAACATGACCATCCTATTTGCTAACAGTCAAAACTTGCGCATGCATTAGATCAAAAATACCACCACTAAGAAAGTTTAGGAAGCATACTTATTAACCTCTATCATTAGCATAGTTCTTCTTTAACGTCACAAAAGTTCAGACATTTTAATTTGACAATTAAACCCAAGCAGATCTCAGCTAATATCATTTAAATTTTCAATCATGCATCATGGCAAATATAGTAAGTGTTATTGGCTTTTGACAAATTAAATGCACATTAAGAAAGTAGCATTGATGCACTTCCTTGAAATGATGATCTGCCCACAAAGACAATCCAATACATAGTAAACAACTCTCAAAGAAACTCATACCACTGTCAGTGCCTCACAGTCTAAAACATTTTTTGGCTATCACTTCAATATTCTGATGCCAACATCATAACAGCAATGTACTCCCACTTATGACTGAAATAGAATTGTCAGAGAGAAAATTTTTATTGATTCACCTTCAACCCCTAATTAACCAAAAGCTCCCTGTGTTCTAACCAGTGATCAGAATATTAAAAAACTAAACCATCCCCTTTCTAGACATGGAAACAGAAGATCAAATTGATAAAATTCTCACTACCAGATAAGAATAGGTCTTTCCAAAAAGCACCCGCAACAGAGAATAAAGACTACAAAAATTAAAAGCCTGAGAAAAAATTAAGCACAATAAAAAAAAAATAACTGAAGAGAGACTTTCAAAAGCATGAGATGCAAAAGAGGGAGAAAAAAGAAGAAAGAAGAAGAAAAGAAAGGAAGAAGAAGGAAAGAGAAAAAAAAAAAAAAAAAAGACTAGATCCAATCTAGTTTTTTGTCATTCTTTATTTACACAATTCATATAGAAGCAGAATAATGCTCCAAAAATTTTTCTAATTTGAAAGGTCTCATGATTAAATCATCAATTACATCTAAAGTGCAAATATATACACACACCTAAAAGTAGATTTTTCTTTCAAAAAATCCATTTGGTTAATTAATATGATGAGCTGGACAATGGGAAAATATAAAAAGAAAAAGAACAGACAAATATAATATCAGGAGTCCTCACAAAAATAAATTAATTATACTCAACCTCATTAAGTTAAGTGAATTCATGCATCATGGGAAGAAAGAGCTCGGAGTTCCTAAGGCAGAAAAAATTCTGAGCAACTCAAGCTTAATAAGCAAAAGCAACAAACCCTATTCAAAATGTTTTCCAACTTGATAACCATTAGATTTCTTTCATGATAACTTACAACAACCAAGAAGTATATAATAAACATGAAACTCCAGAATCCAAGGCCTGACCATTGATTTCGTGTGATATATGGCAGAATATTAGTGGTAGAATATTGGTCTAGCCACAAATTGCAGCCTATCAAGACTGATCCCGAATCAAAAATCTCAGTTTTGTGCCAAAGCAAATTCAGAAGGCTTCAAGTGAAGCTTAAAGAAAAACAATGCTAATCGGCATACCTCATTGGAAATACCATACTTGGCACAATCTATTGCAAGACGGGTCGCACGTCCAATACTTTCTTTTGTTCTTGATAAAGTTTCTATCATCCCTTCAAATGCATCACGGGCAACAGCTGCCTCAGTACCGCCACTCAAAGAGCCTCCACCTGCTCTGTGCCCCGAACTCACTCTTCTATCCTCAAGTTCTTCAGTATCTAACTGACTTTGGGTAGCTGATTGATGACCATGAGTAGATGGAGAAGCTAAATTAGTACGATTACTCAATCCATCTGAATGTATCATGTTACCAGACAGAATTGACTGAACGGCAGGTGGACTGGGGCTTCTCCCCTGTACATCAGCAACAGATGCAAAAACAGCATTAGGATGTCCAAGAGAAAATTGCTGCAGGTGAGCTTGTTTCCTTTTTGCTTGAGCAGCTGCAATAAGATATTTCATAGACACAACAGAGTCTGGAGTCTTGGAATCAATCAATGAACTAATTCTAGCTTCTCTCTTAGCTTCCAATCTGTTATTAGGAAAGTGTTATATACTATTTTGTATAGGAAACAAAAGAATTTTATTCAGAAAAAAATAAACAATAGGGAAAGACAATACGAAAGTGAAAAAGAGGTCCAAAAGGGCAACAAAATCAGCCCTCTAAAAGCCACATAACAACTACGGAAAATAACGCCAGGCTTAGAGACTGTCCAGACAGGATACGAATCCAGAAATTTACATAAAACAGAAAGCTGCCCCAAGAAACAAAATTAGCCCAAGACCCCTTCCCCACTGAGATTGATGAAAAAGAGTGAAATGCCTTCAAAATCCTTAAAAGACCAAGGCCCACAAGGGAAGCAAAAATAAATAAATAAAACTATTGAACACAACAAATAAATGACAGAGATCATGCTTACATTTCACCGGGCAAAGAACCGTGCTCTACTGAAGTTTCTGTTACAACAGCATGGCCATTAATACATGGAGCTGCACTTGGGGTAGTTTTTGTTCTTTCTCCAGAAGAAGTTGGCTTATTTCTTTGACTTGGCACGTGATTTTGAGAAGAGTTCATGCTATCAGAAAGCAAACCTGAACCCTTACCAGACATGGCCTGAACCTTTTTAAGAGCACCAGTACTGGGACCTTTAGCAACCAAAGATTTAGAGGCTTTATGCTGTTCTGTGGCTGTTCTCCTGACAGAAACCAGATGAGGAGGCTTATTAGGGGAAGCCAATATTGCTTTAGCCTCCTTAAATGATAACTGCTCAGATTCTTCTTTTCCAGCACTGCTAGCAACATAAGAAGCAGGCCTCCTCTCCCCATTTGCTAGTTGGCTAGGTGACACAGACTCATTATGTGATTGCAAAGAGGATTCCTTCATAATGCTATTTTCAAATCCAGCAGAATCTCTAGAAACATCAATCCGCTGAGCATTGACAGAACCCTCAAGATGTGTGTCAGTGACAGATGAAAGAGCTTTTGCATTGCTAGCAGGACCTCCATGAACTGGAGTTTTGGGATCATCATTATCATCCTCATCAAAGAGGCAAACAGCTCTCCGTCTTTTGGCTACCTGTGATCTAACTATATAAGAAGATGGCATCTCATTCTTAAATTCATAAGAATTTTTCCCCACCTTATCATCAGATTTAAGAGTGGCAGAATCAGACATCGCTTCCAATGCCCGCTTGCGGCGCTTTGTTAAGGGTAGCACAGCTTCATCGCCAGAAACATAAGATCCAACACTATGTTTGAAAGTTTGGGCTCTCAATGCCAAAACCATTTCTTTCTTCTTGTGTGAAGCGGAGGGTTTCCAGTCTGAATGTGTTGCTTTGCTGTCTGCAATGTTAGAACTTGAAAGACCACTCTTCATGCTTTTAGAGATAGATACTCTGGTAGCATCACCTTTCAAATCTATACACTTCGACTTCTTGACGGGATTTGAAATTGTGTTTGGTCCCAACTTCAATTTTCCAGCAGTCCCCGCTTGAGCATTCTTTTTATCACCAGAAACCTCACCCTTAAAATTGGCAACAGTGTCCTCTACATCATCTGATTCCTTGAAGCTTCTTTTGGCTCTAAGCACATCTTTAGTTTTCCCACCATCAATATCTGAATCTGACTTCAAAGCATCTGGTGTAAGTTCTTTAATGCTTCCATTAGATGCCTTTTTGCCTTCTAATTTGTCTTTTGGTTGCTCACTGGAATCATGGAAATCAACACATTGAACAGAACTATCATTCTTCAATGATACTACAACTGAGCAACCTTTCTGTCCTTTGACAGAACCCTCAAATCCCCTCTTTGAACTAGAAGACATTTTCTTTAACTTGTGACCATTAGGAAATGCCTTCTGTCCTTTATCAGATTGCTTGTCAACATCTTTCTTATCAGCAGAAGCGTCCTGCTTAACATGGGAAATATTATCTAAAGCAAACTCAGATTTTACCTCCTTTGATTGTGGTCCAGTAGATACTTTATTATTTTTCTCAGATAATAAAGCTGGAGATGAGGCATCGTCTGCAGGACATGAAATAGTATGCTGGAGGTCTTCACTCTCAGTTTCACCTCGACTATTTGAGCAAGGCTCCAACTTAGACCCAAAATCACCTATTTCTTCAGTTTTTGTTTCTCCATTGGGTACAGCAGCACATGTCCCATCTGTTAACTCAACTTCTTCTCCATCAACAGAGGGAGCCTCATAGCCATGGGCCGATCTCTCAGTATCATGCCCTGATCCACTTGATTTTTCTTTCTGCAGCTCTTCAAATGCAACACAAATTTCCTTTACTGCTTGAGCAAAGTACTTAACTGTTTTACCTTGGCACCGAGCTGACAACTTACTCTTTGCCTCACTGGTAAACGCCTGAATGTCAGGGGGGGCAACAAAAGCTCTGTGGTGAGAAAATAAAGGGGCACAGTGAGAAGCTAATCCACATTAGCTATCAACTCAGCCATCACAAGAATAAATCAACAGAATCTCGAGGAGTAAAAGAGAAAAACAAACTTACAAGATAGAGGATAGAATACATCTGGTTAAACATAAGTAGCAAAAGAACATATAATATTATTTGGTCAAACATGACTAACAAATACATTATGTAGAAAGCAGTCCAATAGAACAGAAGTAACTGAAAATTCCTTTAAAACACTTGAAGCTTATCGTTTACAACTAGAAACATCTTTCTTTTTGGGCGTTGAGAGGCAAGAACTTCTATTATAATCAATCACAAATAATTAATGGCACGATATCACCGAGAAGACAAGGAGAAGCTGCCCACAAGAAACAAAACAAAAACATTATAAAAAAGTATAGTTTCATAGAAAACCCAAAGAAACTTATGCACAAAATGCTTTCATCGAATTAATTTCTTAAAGAATACAAAACCACAAAACAAAAGAAGCAACGCATTGCAACCTCTTAAATGAGGAATACAACAAGAAAAAATGTCAATAGCACAACTTGACTATCTCTACATTCCACAAGAAACTCAATTAGCTAAATTCTACATGTAGCAGAGCACTACAATAAATGTGCACAAATGTAGATATATAACATTGGAGAAAAGGCATGGGCAGGGCAGAACATAGGACAAAAATTTAAAAAAAAAAAACAAGAGAACAACCTCCTTTCTATAGATTTTCTTTGTTCTTTACAGGTTACTTAACCCCTCCCCAATCCAATGTAGCAGAATTTGAAATCCAAACCTATCATACCAAATTGCACCTCTTTTAAAATGTCTTCTAAATGGCATGGGGGAGAAACCACATTCTCAAAGCATCTTGATGCACATGTCTTCTTAAATGGCATGGGGAAAAAACCACATTCTCAAAACATCTAGATGCACATATATTGCTACCCAAAATGTTCCACTTTTAAGCAAAGATGCAACAAATGAGGGACCAGGAAAAAATTCAGTTCAAAGTTATTGATTACAGACTCACACCAGAGTCTAGCCCAAAAAGAAAATTTCTCTCCCAGCATTAGATTTTTTTTTTCATATGCCACACATCATCAGTATTAATTCCAAGTCTGCATCCAAACACTAATTTTCATTGACCCATACATAAGACAGCAGATTACCAACAAACTTTATAAAGTCTCCACATGTCAAATGTCCACAGAGAAATTCATGAATGCTGGGTCATTTATTCAATTTCTGCAAGATTACTGCAAACAGCAAATAAAAAATAAAGAAATTAACAACAAAAGTCATGCCATTGCAATTTTTTTTTTTTCCTTTCCAGCATTTGTCTCTGCCCAATTTCAAGACATTTTGTAATTACTAGTAGCTGTACAGCCACATAATCTACTTGATATAAGACTTATCAATAAAAGATCTGATTAATTTATTTTGGCCATTTTAAAACAAATTAGAAGTTAATTTAATTAATAGTTATAGTCGAAAACCTAATAATATAAAAAACAAGTCTCAAAATTTTTAAATATATTTTTTTGCTGAACTATAAGCCCATAGTCCTGCTAAGCTAGCAGGAAAGATAATGAAAAATTATGATCTGGGGAAAAAAGTTTAAAAAAAAATAGCACTGCCATTTGACCAATACTTGACCAAAGCATCCAGTGAAAATTGCTTAATATTTGAATATTTGAAGGCTAGAAAAATTCACTTCTGCAGTTATTACCAGCACTGTCATTTGACCAATACTTTCGTCATTACAAACTTCTACAATATGAACGGTTGCATTATAAAACAATTAACAAGTCCTAACCATACTCCGTACATGTCTTGACAATTTAGCATAAAACAATAAATAATATTAAAGCCAATGTGCTATGAGACTCAAATAATTAATAGACAGATGATAGCCACAAAATCACTTGCAGTAAATAATTGCAATTAAAGAATAAATAATAGAATATATTTTCACATGATAAGATTGTTGTACCCAAACTATCATTATCCTTAACTACAAACGGTTTAAAAAAGAAAAACCTAATAGTTATAAAAGAATAGGATCAGCAACAATATATATAAAAAAAAAAAAAAAAGGAAAGGGAAAAAAGAATTATTCTCATTAACTAATAATCCCAATACATCAATAATATTAACAGGAACCCATACTCTTCATAATTAACGTATTTAACAGATTGCATGTTGCTCCATAAATACAGCCAACGGAATCAAGATAATCCTCTAATATCAATACAAGTTCACAAGTCATATAGAATGTTTGCCACCCGCCATTCATAAAACAAACATCACAATTGAAAGCAGCATACTCACATTTCTTGTGTTCCAAAGAATTGAACAAAATATTTCTTAGGGTCTGGAGCTCGATCCCAGTCTTCTGGTCGGCTAATCTGAAAATTTGAAACCCACAAATCAACCTCACATACAAATCAAATTATTTAGTAACCTCAAAATCTTGACATGGGTAAATCACAAAGGTAACAAATAACGACCTCTGATCACAATGACATCAATGTTAAATAACCAAAAACCCAAAACAATCAAAAACAGTAACAAAATTTTGAAATGGCAAACAATTTGGGCACCAAAAAGAAGACCAAAAAAACTTTGAAAAATGCATCACTTAACATATGGCGCTCACAGTAAATCTAATGTATATCCAACAGAGAGAAAAATATAATCCCTATTAATTTTTATAACAAATCAAATCATCTATACCAATCGTGATGTGCACCAACGATCATTAATGGATTATGACTCAGTTTTGGTTGATTAATAACCATTTTTTTGGAATTACAGTTCTGTTTGATAAATGCTTTTACACAGAACATCATGAACTCAGTACTAAAAACTTCAAAGCCACTGTATTCGAATTAACTCAGAAACTGGTAAACAAAATAGGAGGAAAAAAACACTATCCCCACACAAAGCCACTGTAAATTAACATCATAATTCTACCAGATCATAACAGAAAGAAATCAAAGTTCAAACCAATATGAATAAGAACTAAAAACATCAACTTAAAACAAGCTTCCAACTAATACTAAAATAGGTATAAAGATGGCCAAAAACCCTAATACTCGCAACAGAACCACCACCTATACCATCAACATAAAGCAATTAAAAGAGAAAAAAAATTGAAACGAAACCTTGGCAGGCCAAGCAGGAAAGCCCTTGACTTTGGCTAGAACAAGATCGCCCAAACTCAACTGACTCTTGGCTTTGGCCTTGTTGGCTCCTCTTCTACGACCCCCTGCCATGTCGTTTTAAGCTCTTCCAGCACACAAAAGTAATTAAATTCGCAACCAAAAAATAAACCTATTTTCTGCTCTAAAATTGAAAGCGCAATCCAATCCAATTGCAAGGAGAAACCGAATCCGAAAAAACGTAAAAACCTAAGAATACAGAATTATGCCGGAGATTCCGCCGGCGGCGAGGAGTTCCGGCGTCGGGGGGCACTACAACATCGCAAAGAAAAGATAGCGATTGTGGGGAGAGAGCAAGAGAGTGCAAAAGAGAAGAGATTGAGGCGGTTGATGAAAAGGGTGGGAAGGGGGCTTTGTTTTCTCAAGCAAGTAAATCTGAGAGGGGTTATTTGGTAAATTCGTACATTTTTGGTACGCGAGAGTGAAAACGAGGCCGGCGGCATGGCGGGGATATGTGAGGAGTCTTTTAGCTGTCGGTGTTTTTGACCCGCATTCGGGCGGGTATGGTTTTGTTTGCATCTGTCAGCCAAAAATTTTAAATGTTCCAAGGCTACATTATCTTTTACAATCTTATTTACAAAGCAGGGTCACTTATGAGTTTTTATTTTATTTTTTTATATTTTAAAATACAGAAAATTAAATAAATGATATATATATTGTTATGCTACTGCTTATAATATAATTTGACATATATATATATATATATATATTAAAATAAAATAAACTATTACATATTTGATTTTATATTAAATATTTTAATTTTTTACATTAAACATTTCATTTGCACTAGAATTTTGAATTTAAAGATTTTAATTTTAATAATTGTAATGCATATTAAACTAATATTTATATATATCGTTTTATTTGTTAATTTATTTGTTTCTCAAAAAATTATAACTTATGGAATATGTATCCTTTCCAAGAATAAAACCACACCTACCATGCATTGTCATTTGTATATAATTTTATAAATCGTATTTAAGCCTTCAGTTAGGCTAATTATGAGTGCAGTTTATATATTTCTAATTATTACCAAGAATTTTTATTCTTCCCATTGATCATTAAATGGAAGATATATATATATATATATCGGGCAATTTTTCAAATTTTCAGATATAAATCTCATTCTTTATCACTCCCCTCGTCTCTTAAAATAACTGAAAAGGTCATCTTCAATTTAGCATGAAGCAACACCAAAAACTTGGTCTTTTTTGGTCAGCATTTGCATCAATAGCAGACCACCCCACCTTCAACCCAATCATACAAACAAGATCGATTGACAAGAATCTTAAGCAGAATTTACATCTGAAGATTTATAAATCAAACACGTATCTTCTTTTCTAAATGTATGTTCAACAAGAAGAGAAACAAACAAGTACGGGACCCAAAATACTCTAGAAAACTAATCAAAAATAATACAGTCCCATCCACAAATATTAGATTGTCCCTGTTTTATAGTGTTGGATTGTCTAGAACAAAGATACATGAACATACCAAGGAAAAAAAAAATATCATGAAAAAAGAAGAAGAAAATGACTCTTAATAGAAATCTACATAATAATTTCAAGTTCAACCGCCTCAATCTCTTCTCTTTTGCACTCTCTTGCTCTAACAAAACTATAAGAACAAATGAGTATTAAAAGTTTGACAGTTATATAATGTTGTAACCTAAATCAATTTAAAGCCCGATAACTCAATGAACACTTATCTGAATTACCAAATGTCCCAATGAGCAGGAATAACAGAAATTAATCCGCCTGACATTTAAAGAAACCAATAACTCCCAAATAGAACACATTTAACCCTAGACTAAAGACAACTCAATCTTCAAATTCATATTGATTATCAATACAACAAACGTTGTATGAGAACCTATAAAATAAAAAAAGTACAATAAATGTTGTATTAGAACCTATAAAATATTAGAAAACCTTTTGACATATTAAGAAACTAAAAGAAAATACCTTTTCTCAAAGGCTGCATCAGTACGTGAAGATTAAGCTAAACCAAAAGGAATTTGAACCCAGATCAAGTATTTATAAGCACTCTTAAGAAACTATCCCTTTGTCATACATAGAATTACCACTTAAAAGGATTATCAAGAAACCTTTACACAAAAATAACCTTAAAATAAATAACAATATAAGCAGGAAACTATGCAATTAAATTCGCAAAAAAATACAAAATTTTATAAACTAAAACTGGAGTATAATTTTTTATATCTGCACACATAATCTAATAATATTGTAATAAAGTTCTCCCCAAGCAAAAGATGAATGGAAGAATCTACGTCTCAGAAATCATTCAATGTTCATCAAATACCAGTGATAACAACCTCATGATTTTGACACTTCACAATTACAGAACTGAATTCAATCTTAGAACAAATATGTAATTAGAACAATAAAAATAACAATAGACAATGAAGATTCAGAAAAGGAAATAAGGTTAAGCCAAATTTATTTTTTGAAAAAAAAAAATTCATATCAACTCCAGAATCAAGCATCTCCCACCAGAAAGTTTAGAATTTGAACATGAAGTTAAGAAACAGCAATAATTGCATGCAAAGGCTTACTGTCAAATCCTAATTTGAAATACAAAGACTTACCGTCTAGTCCGAATTTGAACCTTTTTCTTCGACTTCTTTGGTTTCTTTTCCTTCTTTGCCAACAGCATCAGTCACCAAAGCCATAGGTCTTTGATCAATAACCTCATCAATTATACCAAATTCCTTTGCCTCTTCTGGGGTCATAAAGTAATCCCTATCCATATTTTTCTGAATAACATTGACAGACTGTCCTGTGTGCTTTGAATACAAAGCATTCAGAGAATCCCAGACCCGAACTATCTGTTTTGTGTGAATTGTCAAATCCTTTGCCTGCCCACTGTATCCTCCAGATGGTTGATGAATCATAACTGTTGCATTTGGGAGTGCCCGCCTTTCACCCTTGGCACCTGCGGCCAAGAGCAGGGAAGCCATGGATGCAGCTTGACCCAAACAAATAGTATGAATGGGAGATCGAATGTATTGCATAGTATCATAAACAGCAAGCCCTGTATCAAAGTACAACCATCCTTATCATAATCAACTTACAACCATTATCATTATTAATGTATCTAATTGCTATAGTCAATCAAATAGTTAAAAATGTGTTAGGGCCTATTTTATGATATTTGGCTCAAATGGATAGAAACACTTAGGAATCACACAAAAAAAAAAATTTCTTTCTAAGAAGCAGTTTGTGGGTCAGTAAAAAACTTTTGTTACTCTTAGGAGAAGCTCCTAATAATATATGCTTTTGGAGAAAGCATTTTTCAGCGAGTTTACTGAAAGCAGTCTTACTCAAGAGAAAGGGAAGGTAAAAAAAAAAAGTCAAAAACAAACCTAAAGTTTCGCAGCTATCACCACTTGACTTCTAATAATAATTAGATAAATTTTGTATTCTAACACTGACGAAGAAGAAATAGTTGTAGGTTATAAACAAATTAAGCAAACGATACAAGCTCACTCCAAGGATTTTCCCTTGTAGATGTTAAATTTTGAAAGGTTCGCAGATTTATATATAGAACACAATAAGCCAGGAGTGGAGTAACTAACCATCCACTGAACAGCTAAAAGTACCTTAAATCAAATTTGTCTGTAGTAAAATAACAAATTTCACTAAAATCCTAAAACATAAGAAAAAAAATGGTAGTAACTAACTATCCATTGAAAATGAAAAGAAAACCGAAAGCAAATGAATCGAGAGACCTGCTGTGACTTGGCCGCCGGGGGAGTTAAGATACATGTGAATGGGCTTGGAGGGGTTTTCTGACTCTAAAAAGAGGAGTTGAGCGACGACGACGTGGGCGGTGTCGTCGTTGATCGGTCCATTGATGCATACGATTCTCTCCTTTAGAAGCCTAGAAAAAATGTCGTACGCTCTCTCTCCTCGCGATGACTGCTCGATCACCATCGGTATCAGACCATATGAACGACAAGAAATCACAGATGGCGGTTTCGATAATCGTAAGATTTTCGCGCCAATTGAGCTGCTCGAAATCAGACTCCTCATGCTTTGCATTTTTCCCTTCTTTTTTTCCGTTGCAAATGGAGAGAATAGGACGTATCGGTTTCAATTTTAGCGAATACTGAATGGCTTGAGGAAAGGAGATGGCGGTTAATTTTTGATACTTGACGTCCAATATTTGTTGGCGGCCTGAGGGTAAGGCAAATGCCCGGCACGGCCCATTAAAGGGTTCATCTTCCGGACCCGCGCGGCCTGGACACGCCATGAAGTCACCCGCCAACGTAGTCCGGGTGGGCCGTCCATTAATTAAAGTAAATAAAAATATAAGATATTTTTAAATATTTTTTCAAAATTTAGTAAAATTATATATAAATATAAATTTTTTAAAATTAATTAAAAAAAATTTGATAATAATACCGTTATATTATGAATGCAATGAATTAACGCCTCTTTGCACTTCACACATGGCTTAGGATCCATTTTGTATTAAAAATATTTAATTTGTAGAGAATAACCACAATATATTAGATGTAAAACACATTCATTTTTATAGGCTTTGATAAAACAGCATTTAGAAGTCCAAATATATTTGTGGCTTAAAAAAATAAAATTAAAATCTTATTCAAAAAATAATTTACGGATCAAAATACCCTTCTTGACTATATTTGGTTAAGAAAATTTACCAACTTCAAGAATCTAGATGTGTAACCAAATATGTGTACTAAACGTCAAGAATCTTGATATTTAATATAAATATTCAACCAAACATTAACACTCTTAATATTTTATAGATATTTTTGATAAAATGTCAAGATTTTAAATGTTTAGAAAGAATATCTATCAAACATTAAGCATTGCAGAATATGAGGTAAAATTTTGAGAATTTTTATGGCAACATTGTCAACCACATAAATAAGGATAATTGTTATTTGGTATTATATTTTAGGGTGAAAAATTGACTATATATTTTGTTACAATGTAAGCACAAATAAATGAAACATGTTAAGCTTTTGTTATATAATTTAAATATTTATACTGTTGATAGCATACTTATATTATTGTTACTTTTTTTCAGCAAATTAACAAGTTGTCAAGAGTAGAGGTGTCTAAAAGGTCAGGCCAATTCATGCCTTTCTCTGCCCAGCCCACTCAAACTCATCACAGGCTCAGGGTTAGGCTCTGTGAGCCTTACATGTAAAATTATAGAGGCCCACGATCAGCCCAGGCCGAAGTTAATTTGGTTGTGCACAGAATCGAGTTATATGACTCATTATTAGCCTGTACCCAGGACAAATTTATAATGTAGCATGTGATAGAAACGTGCTTGCTTCTCTCGTCTTTGCTCACATAGACTGATTTATGTACGGTCAGAACTGATTTGGTTGACAACAGGTCACATTTTTAGGCTATTTGTTTGAGCCAAGGAGTGCTTCAATGGATGGTAACAAAAGAAATTGTGAAGTTTTATTGTAAAAATTATATAGTTTATAGCATTTGAACACTCGTGTGAGTTTTGGTCCCATTAATGAGTATCCTTGAAGAATAGGCCAACACTTAAGTTTGTGGGCAAAATAAATTTTATAATATATTAATGTACTTGTATGTTTTAATTGAAGACGGAGTTAATGTTTTCGATGGATTGGTGTCAATTAATAACATATAAATGTTTGATGTCTAAAATCATTAAAATTTATTTTCAAAAGTGAGAAATAACTATCCAAAATAATTTTTTACGATATATATTTAAACGACATGTTGCTAACTTATTAATTTGTTATAAACAAGTAATATTAACGTAAGTATATTCTTAATTATATAAATTTTAAAATTGCATAACAAAATTGTAACATACTTTGTTTGTTTGTGTGCGTATTGTAACAAAAACATAAAATCAATTTTTTGCTTTGAAACGCAGCACAATTATTCTCAATTGCATAATTATCAAAATTTCATAGTATAATCTAAAATTTTAGATGTTTGGTTAAGTATTTCTAGACCAAACTAATCTCTCTTTTTTTTTTTTTTTAACAATATTTTGTCAAAAACAATCATCAAATATCAAAATTCTTAATATTTAGTAAATATTTTTAGCCATATATCGAGAATCTTAGTAGCTATTCTTGACCAAATATTATAAATTAGGGTAGTTTGGTCCATCAATTATTTTTTAGTTAAGATTAAATTTTATTTTTTCTTTGGGCCATAAATAAGTTTGGACTTTTAGAGTACACTTTGTTGTCAAAATTTTAATTTTTTTTCTATTCTTATATTATATATTTTAAAATTTACATTTATATATTTTTTCTTGTTAATATTATATTAATATACTAAAAAAATTAATTCAATAATTATAATTGATTATTTAATCTAATATCAATAAATTATTATATTTTTATTTTAATAATTTTTAGGAATAAGGAAATGATTATCGATCAATCTATCCATCCATACATACATATATACATACATACATGAGAACGTGTGTGTGTGTGTGTGTGTATGTGAAATTTACATTTATATATTTTTTCTTGTTAATATTATATTAATATACTAAAAAAATTAATTCAATAATTATAATTAATTATTTAATCTAATATTAATAAATTATTATATTTTTATTTTAATAATTTTTAGGAATAAGAAAATGATAATCGATCAATCTATCCATCCATACATACATATATACATACATACATAAGTACGCGTGTGTGTGTGTATTATAATATTCAAACAGGAAAAGAGGGAAGGAGATTGTTCCCAATCCCTGCGTACCTCGCTCATTTTTAAATTTAGAGATGATTTTTGTCTCCAATTTCCACCCCAAATAGAGCGGAAAATAGTTGAGCAATGCAATAATAGGGTATCTACATCAATTAATGGTGAGAGTAGGATTATGATTGTAATATAGTACTTATAAAAAAACAAAAGAGAGACACGAAGCCAATGAAACAGGGCTTACAAGGACAAAAAGAAAAATAACAAAACGGGAAATTTCACACTTTTTTTTTTTTTTATTACCGTCAAAGTTTATTGACACGACTTTAGTGACTTGGGCTTGTCTCTAATTTGTTCATCCTGCTAAATATTTGGATGAATTATTTTTATAAAAAAAAATTAAAATTAATCACTTTTAAAAAGTAAATTGTGAAAATAGTCTCTTTAATATTTCATTAATCAAATAACCTAAACTTAATATTTATGAACAAAAATGCCCTTATAACTAAATCATAATTTTTTTTCTCTCTTTTGCTTCTCTCATTTGATTTTAATTTTGTTGTGCGTGAAAGAATATCATTAAAATTTTATTAATTATGAAAATTAATTTTAAAATTTTATTAATTATGAAAATTAATAAAATATCTTAAATTATAACAAATAAATTCCTAAATACTTTTACAAATTACAAAATTTTTCAAAATATTACAAATACTCCACCCATATATGGTAGCCGAAGCCCACAACTTTTTTGCGCAAAATCTAAATTTTCATCTTTCTCTGAGAAATTCTTGTCAAAAAAAAATCTCAAACATAAGTTTTGGCAAATCAAATTCAAACAAACAAAATGTTCAAACAAAAATGATATTTTAAAATTTGCAAAAAAAAAAAAAAAAAAGAAGACAAGAGAAGAGAATGAATGAGAGAGAGAGAGAGAGAAAAAAGAAATGTTAAGTTTTTGGCTATGAGAATATTGTTGTTTATTTACATATTTTTTTTTTGAACTTTTTTAATTAAAAAATTATACTAGTTTGATAAATCAAAAATAAAAAATGACTATTTTAAATATTTTTTTAATTTTAATTTTATGTTTATGCTTCATAAGGTTATCAATATTAATGTCTATGTAAATGGTATTTAATTACAAATAAAAATAGTAATTTAAATATAAATGTTTTAGGTTAAAAAATGATATTTTTAAATTTTTTTAATCAGTTTTATTACATTATTTTAACCCCAGTTAATTCTTTTATCGTCTATTAAGACAATTACTCAATTAGGTACCTAAATGTCTAAAATGTAAAACATATTTTAAATTGTGAAATTTCACAAAATATTACGCATTTATCTGCAATTTCCCTAAAATAGGGCGATTGCGGGTTAGAAGTAGACTGGAATTCATGAGCTACAAGACAGGGCAAACCACGTAAGATAAAAATGTAATTTCAGTCACGTTTTCTACGTCAACATCGCTTGATATTTTCGACTGCCCAATGAAAATACTGTAGAAACTAGGCAAACTTCTAGAAAGGTTGTCTGTCTTTGCACAAATTTAGACATGTTACTGTCACTAATTTACACACACTGCCATTCGGCTTACTTTAGTAAAAACTATAAGGCCATGGCTAACATGCACATTAATGGCCAAAACACAATACATCACTGCCCAGCCCTGTGATCTCTCTCCATAAATCCCTCCAAAACCACTTTCTTCTTATACTCCTCGGAATTGAAATCAGGTTCACCGTTTATTTTCATCGCTACGTCATCATTATTAGTTGCAGTTCTTAATCGAGGGACGAAATAAAACCATGCAGACGTACAAAGAATTGCACACAATCGACCCCATATTAACATTATTATCAACGTCACCGTAATCATCAACATGCCCACCGTTGGGTCAACCTTGTTGACTACCATCGCATTCTCAATTTGGCCCTTTTTTTTGGCCATGACCCGAGTTTTCGATGACGGTTTCGCCGCCCCTTTTTCACGTTTCGGAGCCGGCATTAAAACTGAGTGTGACAACTCGGCGGCGTTTCTGCCGGGTTTGGGCTTGTCGTCAGAAGAACCGGGTTGGGTTGACCCGGTTCTTATGTTGTCTATTTTCCGGCGGAAAGATAACCGCTTTTGATTTATATTGTCCTTTGAAGAATCCGCCGCATGATCGAATGATTTCCGATTTTCAAGGATGATGTTTTGTTCAGGTGGGTGTCTTGTCTGAAATCCAAAACAGAGTTCCAGAATTCAGACACAACAAAAATACATTTATTAATATTATTTAAGAGGATTTTCTTTCTGCACATACCTCTTCAACTTCCAGTATTTCCGTTGGGGCTTGATCTGAGGAAACTTTGACAACAGGCAGAATTTCATGGAACGACGTAGTTTTGGTGATTGGATACTGACGTTTGGTGAAGATCAGCCTGTAAAATTTCCATTTGGATTGTGACTTTGATGAATGAATTTTAGTTTGAGACTGATGTGCAGCGGCTGTCTCGGTACTGTTGTCTATGGGAACCGTTTTAACGGAAGAGTTGTTCCTGCGAAACTTTGACCAACAAAACACATCATCAGTAGTTTCTTTCTTGCTATTATCGGATTGAGTAGGAGCAACTTTCACTGAAATTTTCTCAGAAAATTCTTCTTTCCGGGAAAACCCAAAACAACAAAGAAAGCAAGAGTTTCTGGGTTTGGTGTGAGGACTAGCTTTCCTTTGGATTTCGGCCATGGAAGAGAGAAGCGATTAGTCGGCATAGAGGACTTTGAACAGGGCGAGGGAACGGATGGCGTCCTGGAGCAGCTATAACATCATAATGGTAGACTATTTCTATCGGCGAAATTATTATTAATTGTTTTATATTTAATTAAAACAACAAATGAATATAAAATATTTTCATAAGCGTACCCGTCCGGAGTTTGAGACTTTGGTGGCGGAGTCGTTGTTCTTGCACGGTTACGTTCTGTGCACGTTTTAACCTTTTACGCTGCTAAGTGCTCTCGTGGCATATACAGTTATTCGTCGTTTAGAAGTAATCCCTCCTAAACTACATTTATTTGAGATCATTGTGATTTTATTTAATTTTAAAAATTAAATTATTAAAATACTTAATAAAATTTTGTTGAAAACAGGTTTAACTCTAAAATTAAAATTAAAAAAAAATATTTAATAGCATGTTTAGTAAAATTTGTTAATTTTATTTTTAATTATTATTTGATATTTAGTGAATGCGATGAATTAAAATTTATATTACACTTTAATATTAAATAAAATTTAAATATTATTTAATATTAAAATATGATAATTTTTAAGTCAAAATTACCTTGAGGTAAAAAATATTAAATATTAAAATCAGAGTATGCTAGTAAAAAAAAAAAAAAAGTTGACTACAATATACAAAATATAAAAGATTAAAATATTTAATATAAAAATTGGAAAACAAAAATGAAGGGAACAATACCGTATTGAAACAAAAATTGACTATGTAATGAATTCTATTGTATTGTAGTCAATGCACCACCCATAGACACTCTTGATTAGATTTAGGGAGAGGGGGGTTTTTTTTTTTAGTGTAAATTTGGGGGCATGCAGTTGAGTAAAACGACAAAGTTTTAGGAATTCACCATTTGTCAACTTTGTTTATGGTTTTGGCATTTTTGATTTTATTTTACCTAGTCTATCTACTAGAAATTAGAATAGTTCAATTCTCCTAATCCTCACATACGGATATATTTCAAAGAACCCCATTTGTGTAAGGGTCTTTCGCGAGGAAAGTGTCGATATCCAAATCAGTTTTAGGTTTTAACCACTATTAGTATGTAGCTTAACTTCCCAGTCATTTTCAATATAATATCATTAAATACTACGCCAGCTAGGCGGATGACGTGGTAACTTTTGTTCCATTGGAAATTCTCTCTCCCAATATTATTATTGTTAATTATTATTGATGATGATGTGACCAACGACGACTGTAGTTTCGTGTATCCGGCACACGGCGTTGCTATTTATTTATCTGAAGAAGAAAAGTAGTGCCGTTTTTCTAGATTTGAAACCGAAACCTGCTGTCTCCACAATTTGAGTTAAAAATTCGACATAATTATTCGACCAATTCTAATAGCATTAATTGTTTAACATATATTATTTTTATATTTTAAAATTTATTTTATACAATGCTAATTTTTTTATGTCAAATATAATAAAATAATTAAATCTAAATTATATTATAAAATTTTTTGATAAAAATTACAAAATTGATATAATATCTTATTTAAAATATTTATTTAATAATTATGTTATTTTAAATAAATTTATATTCATTAATTTAATATAATATTTATATTAAATTAATAAATCTTACAAATAAGTCGCGTTAAAAAAGAGAATCACATAATTTTTTTGGATGCTTTGATGGTTACGTGGCATGGTGAGTTTGGTTAGCAAGACTAGTCATCACCAAATGGGTATAATTGTAATATCTTATTTTACTTTTTTTTTTTTATTTTTAAAATAAAGATCTGACCAACTTGTACTAAGAATGAACTCGGTCAAACTAAAACCAGCATAAAAGAAAATTAAAAAAAGAAAATCTCAAATGAAATTATAGAGCTTGACGGTAGACGGGCGAAAATGAAAGAGCTGGTCGTCGTGAATCCCGTATGTCGAGAACGTGATTCACATGCAGATGGAGTAAATTTATTATTTTAATATTATGTAATTAATCGGACAATATTAGGCCGTAGAATAATCCTCCATTAAGTGGTAATAAAATGACATTTTAATCTCTTTTGTTAGCTCAAGAACTTAACAATTAAAAATCACTATTTCCTTTTTATTGGTTCAGTTTAGTATGCTACATAATAGGTACGCTGGTGCCTGGCTGGCGACTCTGAAATTGGTAGATCCAGAGGGCGTGGGATACACTATTTTTTTCATTTTGCCTTTTACAGTGGCCCATTTCTGGCAACATGTGGTCCTGCTGTTAGGGGCATGCCAGCTTGCTGTTGACAACGTGACAAGATCAATCTTATATACTTGTATTATTAGCATTTAGTGTTTATCCAAACCCCCCATCTAATTATCCAATATATATATATATATATATAAATTTGTTGTAGTACTATAAACATAAACTCCGATATAAATTTATTTATGCAAAGTAAAGAATTGTGTTATATTATTATCTTATGTCTTATATTTTTTTCGTAATAAATAAATTTATACAAGAATAAATTGATATGACGCATATTTTATGAGTAAATATAAATATAAAAAAATAAATAAATTATAGGAGTAATTTGATAATAATATAATTTTATAATATCATTTTGTATGCATGGTATTATTATAAATTTTTAAAAAAATTATTACAAATTAGTTTAGCAAATTTAATGTGTGATGCATACACACAAATATCTTTAATTTTTTAAATGACTTAATTTGTAGGCTCGTTTATATTTTTAGTTCACGGTAAAAATTACCAACTGCTTTTGGCCAAAACTTAGTATTTTGGATGAAAATATCCGTGATCTCTTTGTTTTTCTTCCAACTATAAACTCATACAAAACTTTTCTACAACACAATAAAAGCCGAACACCTTTTAACAAACCCAAACCCCTATTTGACGATCGAAATCTTCCATCAACCCTCTCAGTTTCAGAAAGTGTAACTCGAACAATTGTTAATGGTGAAAACCAACGATAAAGTTGCATTTGCGAACACACAGGTGCACCTTGTTTCTTGCAAGTTTAAATATTATACTTCCTTTTGTTTGTGATTGATTTAGATTTACAGTATGATCTAAATAGGTTTAGAAATCAGCATATGACGACTTTTAGATACACATATATGCTGTTTGTTGTGGTTCCGATTTCAATGCATTTTGGTTGGTTTGATAATACGATGAATAATTCCTTGATGAAAATATGCTAATACGATGAACAATTCCTTGATGAAATTATACTAACTCCCCTATATGAAAATGAGCGTATTCTCACCAAGTTATTGACAAATCTTATCATGAAAAATTAATATAATTATGGTTTAGCCTTTAGAAAATTTACGAAGGACTTGAGGAAAATATATTGATTTTTTTCTCTATGAATTTTCTCGATGGATATATATAATATACATTTGTTTTGATGAAATTTATCGAGATATATTTTAAAAAAGGAATATATCCTTCAATAAATTTCATCGAGACAGTTTTTCAAAGTTTTATATGTTTTCTAATCTAATTGCTGTATTAAATTTTTTTAATTTAATTTTTTTTTTAGTATGGATAGGATCAATGGAAGAACTAAGCCATAATGTCAATAGAATTTTAAAGATAAAGAAAGAAGATTTTTATAAAGGTGTGATGCCCTCTTTGTTCCATCCCAGGCGCAATTAGAATTAGTTGAATAGTCATGTTTTGAGAGGGTTTTGCAATTGTAGAAGCTTGTGTTTTCGGGTATGCTAGTACACAATGTGTTGCTAAGTGCAAGTTTGGCCAAAGACGAAGGTAGCAATTGGGGTTCTTTGTACCTAAGAAGATAATCTGCCTCTTGTTGGCCAACTGGAGCGATTGTGAAGGGTTGTATTCATGGTTTGGCGGACTTTGTCTACTTTCTGATCAATGAAGAGTAAAATTAATAGTTTGTTATTGCGGTAGACTTGGTAAGGCGCCGGATAGATATATAAATGATTCCTTCATTTTCTTGATGTAAGACGACTTCATTAAGAGTCACATCATGCGTATGTTTGAGTTTTTGCCATTGTGTTGAGACCGAGTGGCCCTTGTGTGTATAGGACGAAGTTGATTGATGATGGATCGCCATTTGTAAAGAGTCGCTTGTGCAAGTTGTGTCTTAACAAGATAGTTGTTGAGGTAATTGTGGTGTATTTATTTGCAAGTACATAAAGTATTTCAGGATGCAACACAATTTTGATTTTAGGCCATCTAATGGCTTAGTTTGGATAAGAAAATGACCCTAGCTTATGGACTTCATATTATTGATTAAACTAACTCTAATTATTTTCTTTAAGGTATATATATTATCGATTGTTAATGATTTTCACTATGGTACATCGTGGTAGGTGTGTTGTGATTGAGGTTGGATGTCGATATTTACATTGGATATTGTGTTAAAATTTTGAAAAAAAAAAATGAGAATACGAGTGAAATGTCTGGAAATTGTATTAACTATCTCGAAACATGGGTAAACTTTCAAAAGTTTGCATTTTAGTCCATATTTTATAGGCTTTGAAAATCTTGCATTTTAGTCCTTAATGTTAAAGTTTGTAAATCTTTCATATAATGCTTCTTTAGTTTATAAAATCGTTAATCAAGTGCAAGAAATACATTTTCATCTCAAGTGTAGTTAGAAATAATAATTCAAATTATTGTGTCGTATTAAAGAGAGATTAACTTAAACATAATTTTTTAATAATTATGTCAAAAATTAAAAATTATAATTCAAAATAACTATTAAATAATAAATGGATTTTCATTGTATTATCTGTTTAACATTTTTTAGTATATTTTAATATATTTTTATAAAATTTATGGTAGTATATATTCAAATATTAATCAATTTTATTTTAAATATAATTAAATATATTTTTTAAATATGATTAATATAAGTAAATTTATTTAAAAATACAAAAAATATATAAAATATCCTAAATGAGTTAGTTTTTTATAATTATTTAAATAATTAATTATATCATAAATAAATTTATATATCAAAAATTTTAAATTTGAATTTAATACGATTAATTATGTCATGTTAAGTTATCTATTTTATATTCATTCATTTCATATAACCTAAATTTACAAATATGCTTTAGGTTTATGTTGGTTTGATAAGTCGTATTAAAAATTGTCAACCTTAAGTATAGTATTGTTAACAATTAGTCATAACAAGATGTCTTGTTCTTGTGATGGCCTATAAAAATCATTTAGTAAAAAACAACATTTTAAGCATTTATGATGTTAAACAAAAAGTAGAGGTAAAATAATTTAAGATTCTTATGGGTTTGCTTTTTTTAGTTTGTATTTTGATTATTATAATCTTAATTGAGTCACAGTTTAGGTTTGTTTTTAATATTTTGTTCATTACTTACAAATAGAATCGATAATAGTATGAATTAATTTGTTATTCATTAGTTTAATTCAATTCATTCAATAATATTGTTCAAATAATATTCTCTTTGGCATCTATCTCAGAAAAATTATTGTTCCCCTTCTTATGTTTGGCTTTATACTCCAACATCCCTTTTATGTAAATCATCTATACATATTTTTTGGGACATCTATAGTAATATCCCTAAATCTCATTTTAAGGAAATCCTTTTTCCTTAGAAAGCCCTAAGACATTGCATGGGCAATAATATGTCTTTTTCATCATATTGAATATATTCAGTTCCATTTACTTTTAGGAATTTTAATTTACATTCACTTTTGAGAATAGTAAAAAAAAAAAAAAAACATAATTCGTAGGAAGCAAAAGACAAATAATTTCAATTACATTTGAACCAATGTTCGCAAAATTATTGTAACAATACCATGCCAGTAGTATAAAAATGAAAAATAGATATTTTATCATACCCTTTTTAATGACGTTTTCACCATACAATTTCATTTGTGAATTATTCATACATAAAGCTGATTTATATTCAACATTAATTTTTTAATTTCATAATTTTGGAGCAGCATTTCATGTCCTTGGAGAGTATAAACAAGTATGGTTTGTATTACTTACTGTTGAAATAAATACATTATTTACAACTTTTACTTGTTGATACTTGATATTGTTGGTGGTGTTGGTTTTTGTGTTGTTGATGATACTGTTAATGGTGGTAGTGCTTCTACTTGCTGATTACTGGTTTGGTGATGGTGTTGCTTATTACGGGTTGGGTCATTATCTCTTTCTTAAAAGACATGTCCATTAGGGTATGCAAAATCCACCATTATAAACTTCAAGAATAACCCATTCTTATCCAATGTGGGATTTCATCACACTCTCCTCCACTCAATTCTGTGACGCTCTCATCACAGTGAGGCTCCCTGAATACCCGTCCTTGTCTGTCTCAAAACTTATGGATCTTTTATGCATGCATTTATTTTGCGTGGATGTTTGACTGAAACATTAAAATTGCAATGAGTTTGGCTCTGATACCACTTTATCACGGGTTGAACCATTATCTACTTTCTAAAAAATATGTCTATTACGGTGTGCAAAACACACCCTTATAAACTTCAAGAATGACCAATTTCTATTCAATGTAAAATTTCGTTACATGCTGCTACTGCATTGTTGGTTGATGGATAACTATTGTTGTTTCACTGTCAAGCATTTTTCTTTTGAATTCATTGTTTACATGCTTGAACAGATGGTCGTGTAATTTAAGTTGTTGGTGTTTGGGAGTTGCAGTTGGGACATAACAAACATTTTAATTTTTAAGTTTTTAGTTTTTTCATTTGAAAAACATGATGTTGTTTTTTCGTTTGTTTGAAAATCACAAATATAAAATTTTATTTATTTATTTAAATTAAGTTTGTGAATTCTATAATCATCGCATGAAATTAGAATGGATTTGATTTTAAATATTTATCAATTTATATATATATATATATATATATATATATAGATAGATATTTAAAATTAAGTTCTTGACTAATATGCCTTGTTATTACTTGTTTATTAACAAAATTTATCCACCCACCCATTTATAAAAAGACAAAAAAGGACTTTCCATTTTCATTACTGTTATTTTTTAAAAGAATACTTATATTTCTATAATTAAACAATCTTTTAAGATTTTTACAACATATATTTTACTGAAAAAATTATAAAAATTAAGATAATTGACATAAAAGGTACTCTAAAATTGAATTGATTAGAAGTGAAAAATAAAATATTTTATTAAATAAAATAGATTTTAATTTTAAAATTTAAAAATTAAATTTATTTAGAATAATTTTGGTTCTAAGTCAAATGGAAGCCTTTTTGCTCGCCCCTCCAATGGATAAAAAAAATATAAGATCTGAGCAACAACGTCATTAGTAGTGTGTATAGCCTATTTGCTTTTGCTTTTACCAATAAACTAATATAGATTATAATCTCTTCATTTATATTCTAGGATTTTTAATGCTTATGGCTTAACTTTTAGACTTGTGACCAGAGTCATTTTTTTTTTTTAATATTTGATATTAAAAATTTAGTGTTTTTGAGTGAAAATCCATTCATCTTTTAATTTTTTTAAAAAATTATACTCTCTTTTTTTTTTTTTTAAATTAAAACGTTGATTGAAGAATGAAATTTTTCAAAAAAAAAAATAAATTTTGTTTAAAAAAATTAGTATAAAATTATTTTTTGATAAAATTTATAGAAAAAATTTATTTTTACACTAATTTTTTTAACAAAATTTATTGAAATAAGATGAATTTTGTCAAAAAAAAAACTATTTTTATCCTAATTTTACTAAACAAAATTTATTCTTTTCTCCACAAAATTCATATCTCTCGTAACATTTTAATTTAAAAAAAGAAAAACCGAAAGAGTTAGGAACATTTTTGTTTAAATATTAAAATTTTGACATTAAATATAAAAAATTAAAAATGGGATTATAAGTGTAAATAGGCTAAATTGGACTATTTCAGAACCCTTTCTCCCCCATCCATTGTTTTTGTTACTCTGGAGACAGGGAATGGGGAGAGAGATGCTGAAAAACGCAGAGAGGCTGGTGGAAAGGACCATGAAAGGAAATGACGCGTCGCACGACGCTTCTCACGTTTGGAGGGTACGGGACCTTGCCCTCTCCCTTGCACGTGAGGAAGGCCTCTCTTCAAACCCCGACTCCATGGAAATCGTAACTCCAAAACCTCTCCTTTTGCTTTATGATTTGTTTCTGATTCTTTAAAATTGAACTACAATTGACATTCACAAATATCTACGCCTGTCATAACACAGCTGATGCTTGTAAATAAGTTTAAGCTTTCAGAACCATTAGTTCAATGGCACTTCATTTCCGCTACGGGGTACTTGTTTGGGTTAGTCAGTTGTTTGTTAATACCGGCATTCATGTTAAGATTAGAACCATCAGTTAATAGTTGAGTTATTGTTACTAGCCCTAAAACATTTTTGTTAATTAATACTATACCATCATTTCTTAGATGGCTTACAGTTGCCATTATACACTTGTATTTAGAATAGTTTATTTGAGACTTTTTTGTTTGGAACTTTCATTTATCTTTGCTTTGTATAACTTCTTTACTCTTTTCACTGTAGTTTTTTCTACTCTATATTTTACTTTGCTTGTTGTGGCAGGTAGAGCTTGCTGCCCTTCTCCATGATGTAGGTAATTTCCACGGAGATAAGCTTTAGCGTTCAAGTTCTAATTTCTTTTTTTTTTTTTTATTGTAATATTGATACATGGTTAGGCATACTTCAAATACAGTTTGTGAATGCTTCCATCGTGAATAGTGATTCATTTCAAGTGGTGGGTATTTAAATGTAAAGTGATAGAGAATTATAGGGAAGGAGTAAAAGGTTACCTATTTTGTTAACAACTTATAGAAGACATGGTCATGGATTAACCAAATGTAAGAAGTGGATTCAGGTGGGAGAAATACTAAGGATGAGTTGATTTGAACATTACATGTAGTTTGATGAACTTATGCTTTTATGTAAAAGTTCAGCCAAAAAACAGAGAGTGTGAAATGTTAATATATTCCATGCACGTATCATCTATTTCTTCATATTGTAGCTCTTAATCATCACAGGCTAAAGTTTACCTTCAAGCATGCATCATTTACAAGATTTACTTTGCATGTACCCATTTTGTAATGCTTTTCATTTTTGTCTTCTTCATCATGCATTATGCCTGTATGACTTTTTTTAAAATTACTAATAATTACTTCCTTCATGCGTGTTGCAGGTGACTACAAGTATTTGAGGTTTGTAGTTCTCTTTCTAACAGTAGAAAGCAATTATAGTTTTGGTTTACTATGTCCTGGTACCACCACTTTGTTGTGTCCTTTCTCTTGCATGAAAATGTGCCAATATGTCAGTGTACTATGCTTATAGTATTCAGTGCTGAGATTCCTTTGTGCCGAGTAGTTTCTTTTTTACTTTCATGCTATATGGTAAATTTAAGTTTATTGTATATTTATTTGCTTCTAAAGTTGAATTTCATGTTGGGGTTCAAGAAAATTGCACATACGTGGATCTTGTATTTGTTTAGTGTTTGCAAATGTTAAGAAATATTTTAATATGATTGTTTCAATATGTTGTAAGTGCTAATGTGTGACTTTTATACTTGTGTCAAAGAACTTTGTAATTGAAGTTTTATTTTCTGCTTACATTTTAATGCCTGATGGAATGTTTTTCTCTCTCCCCCTCTCTCTTCTTATTCCTTCTTCTTTCCCCACCCCCCTCACCCCCCAACACTTCTCGTTAACGAGACCTCGTTAAC